>JARQOC010000007.1:9220160-9567660 GCA_033576535.1 Allobates femoralis | reverse complement strand
TCTACCTATCTATCTATGTATCTATCTATCTATCTATGTATCTATTTCTTTCTTTCTATGTATCTATCTATTTCTATCTATCTATGTATCTATTTCTTTCTATCTATCTATGTATCTATTTCTATCTATCTATATCTATCTATCTATGTATCTATTTCTATCTATCTATCTATGTATCTATTTATTTATTTCTATCTATCTATGTATCTATTTCTATCCATCTATCTATCTATGTATCTATGTCTATATATCTATCTATGTAGAGATGAAAAAATGAAAGGCAGCACTTCCATCAAATTGCCCATGTGGATTTTATTCGTCCTAGGACTGCAACGTTTCGGCTCCAAGCCTTTCTCAAGCATTGATAAACAGTCATAGTGCTCACATATATATAGCTCCCATGCATGGGGCTTATTATCTATCTATGTATCTATTTCTATCTATCTATTTCTATCTATTTCTATCTATCTATGTATCTATTTCTTTCTATCTATCTATCTATGTATCTATTTCTTTCTATCTAGCTATCAATCAGATAGATAGATAGATAGATAGATAGATATAAATAGATAGATAGATAGATAGAGATACATAGATAGATATATAGAAATAGATACATAAATAGATAGATAGATAGATAGATAGATATATAGATATATAGATACATAGATAGATAGATAGATATATAGATAGATAGAAATAGATAGATAGATAGAGATAGATACATAGATAGATATAGATAGATAGAAATGGATAGATAGATAGATAGATAGATAGATAGATAGATAGGTGATCGTTGCAGCCGCTGTAGGTCCACTGTGATTTTCTTGGGCCGGCGAAAGCCGAGCGCCGCGGCCGAAAATAGAACCAAGGGGCCGGCCATGCATTGTTCGAAACACTGCTATGTATCTCTATGGGAAGTGAGGCGCTATTCTCATTGGTCGGTGTGTGCTGGCGGCGACCAATCAGAATAGCGCCTCACTTTGAGCGGTAAATTTGAAACTCAAAGCGCCGTGGCCGAAAATCGAACCAAGGGGCCGGCCATGCATTGTTCGAAACACCGCTATGTATCTCTATGGGAAGTGAGGCGCTATTCTGATTGGTCGCTGTGTGCTGCCGGCGACCAATCAGAATAGCGCCTCACTTCCCATAGACATATAATGGACGACTTTGACTTTCAGATTTACCGCTCAAAGTGAGGCGCTATTCTGATTGGTCGCCGGCAGCACACAGCGACCAATCAGAATAGCGCCTCACTTCCCATAGGAATAGAATGGAGGACTTTGAGTTTCAAATTTACCTGTGTGCTGCGCCGACCAATCAGCATAGCGCCTCACTTCCCATAGAGAATAATAGCGGTGTTTCAAGCAAAGTATAGCCGGGCCCTTGGTTCTATTTTCGGCCACGGGTCTCGGCTTTCGCCGGTCGTCGCCGGGGCGGGAGACTCGCAATGGCCGCGAAGTGGCCATTGCGAGTGGGTCGCGTGCGCGCACAAAGCCATGAACATAGCCACGGAAGTAGCGCCGTATGCGACGGAAGTCGCTACGGCAATTATATAATAGACAAGTCACTCACCTCATTTAAACCTGATGGTTGTAGTGTGCCTAATTTATATATCCAATAGGTTTCTTTTTTATTTAAATTCAGTATTCTATTGAGCTCACTCACTGGTATGTGATCGGTTGGGGTGACACTGAGGGATACTTTCCCCCCATGCACCTCTATGCAGTGACTTGAAAGGCCATGGTTAGCAAAACCCTTTATAATGTTATGTCTGTGGAAACCTCTCAGTTAGCATAGTGTCCTTCAATATAGATATCATGTCAGAGGAAGTGGGGCACATTTTATTCAACCACTCTCTCAATATTAGCTTCTTTGCCAACTTCACCATGATATGTAATAGTCTGGCTTATTTCCCTCCCCAAACTTTCCCCACCGGGAAATGGAGTATCCATGTCAAAGGCTCATGGTTTAGACTATCCATGTATATATTCTGTGCCATATTGATCACCTGACCCCAAAATCCCTGGACGACTGAACAAGTCCACAGGCCATGTATCATGTCCGTTTTTGGGGTCCCGCATTTAGGACAACTTTGTAACCTGTCTGATACCCGTGCTGTTGGTTGGATGGTAAAGCCATATATTGCTCTAAGCATAATACGGAACTGCATGTCCCTCCACTTTTCATTTGGCATGAGCTTCCTTACCAAACCTTGAAGGATTTTGTCTTCCAGATCTCCTAATTGGATCAACCTCTACAAACCTTTGAATCTTTTTCCCCCATTCTCAAATGATGTTATGTCTTTCATTTTCCTATATAAATAGGAGACGTTTATGACATCAATATCCGACACCACTAGATTATCTTACACATTAGTGATACATTCATTGGAGACATTTTTTAACTGATTCAAGATATGGAATTGTAGTTGTCCATATTGTAGCAACTGCATTGCCGACAGTCCGTAATTTTCTAGCACTTCCGATCCATGTAACCATCATCTTTCTGTCACATGCAATAGGTCCCCGAACCTCAGAATGCCCCTATCTCGCCATTCTTTAAATAATATATTCTCTCTCCCACTTTAAATCCTACATGGGCCCAAGGGTTTAAGTATTTCGATATTCGCCAAGCCAGTTGTAATTTGTTTTGGACTGCTTCCCAACACATTGCTGTGTCTCGATATATCAAAGAATGTCTTAAAGATCGTGGGATGTCAGACCAAGAGGCGTGAGAAGAAGACTAACCGCGTCCCATGGCCTACATAGCTCTGCCTCGTCTTCAAAATAAGAGTCTTTACTGGATTTCTTTAGCCAATCCAATACGTGACGTAAAAGACAAGCCAAATTATACCCCCTAATGTCCGGGAACTCTATCCCACCTTTATTTTTGGGAAGTGTCAGTGTATCACTTTTTATTCTTGCCCTCTTTCCTCTCCATATGGACCTCGAAAACGCTGTGTTTAATCTTTTGACGTCTGTATGTTTAAGCAAAAGGGGTATTGTCTGTAACGGATACAGCATTTTCGTGAAACTGATCATCTTGATCAGATGACATCTCCCCATTAGAGGCAGTGGTAGATTTTTCCAGCCCTGCAACTCTTTCTCTATCTTAGTAATCAATGGGCCATAGTTCAGAGTATACACTGAACCTGCCGATCTTCCCAAATAGACCCCCAAATATTTTATATGATCTCGCTGTAATTTGATGCCCCCCAACTGATTCCCCTCCTCCACATTGGGTCCCTTTCGCCTGGATTCTCCTAGACTGAGCAACTCACATTTTGATTTATTTAGTTTAAAGGGATCCTGTCACCTACAAAGCGCCTCCTAAGCTATCAAAACATGTCTCTGCAGCATGTTATCACTAATCTCACACTCCTTTTGTCTCCTAAAAGCATCCTGTGAAAGTGCATAAAAACATTTTAATACTCACTTATTAGGGATTAGAATTAGCAGGGGCCATATTCTTTAGTCACCAGGGCGGGCTGTTTTGCAGCCTGAATGATCCACCCTCTCTCTCTCTGTCTGTGCTGCTGTGATGTGTAGCTGAAGGCAGGACTAATTATTTGCATTCTGTGAGTGATAGAGAGGAGGGAGGGTAAAGCCTGCACAAGCAGAGCAAACAGACAGAGAGAGGGTGGATCGTGGAGCCTGCAAAACAGCCCACCCTGGTGACTACAGCATATATCCCCTGCTAATTATAATCAATCAATAATGAGTAAGTATTAAAACGTTTTTATGCACTTTCACAGGATGCTTTTAGAAGACAAAAGGAGTGTGAGATTAGTGATAGGATGCTGCACGGACATGCTTTGATAGCTTTGGAGGTGTTCTGGAGGTGACAGGATCCCTTTAAAGCCTGAGAAGGAGCCATATGTATCCAGCTGTTTAAGTAAATTCTCCAAGTCCCTCTCAGGTTTATTTAGGAATAAGATTATATCATACGCAAACAGGGCGGAACGAACAGTTCTTTGCCCTACTTTTATCCCCTCAAAAATGTTCCTATCATTTAAAAACCGTAAAAGGGGCTCAATTGCCAAGTTAAAAAGCAAAGGTGACAGAGGGCATCCCTGACATGTTCCCTTCTCCAAGGGAAAGGTGGCAGACAGAAAGACTGGAGTGCTCACCCTCTTGGGTTAAGATATAATATTTTTAGGAAAGTTCTAAAAGGACCATGAAAGCCAAAGGTGTCTAAAACCACATCAAGCCATGCCCAATTCACATTGTTAAACGCCTTTTCGGCATCTAACAATAGCAGAGCCTATGGATCATCCCGACACGGTTTCCCTTTTCCCATCTCATCCAGGACCATGATGACCTTCCTAATATTACCTACGGCAACCAATCAATCGTGGCATAATCTGTGCCAGTCAATCCGCCATAATTTTGGACAGAATCTTGAGATCCTGATTAATCAGCGATATGGGTCTATAACTGGAAGGATCGGTGGCACCCTTTTCTCCTTTTGGCAATAATTTAATATAGGCTGTGTTGATTTGGTCAGACAGGTGTTTCCCCTTAAAATTCCATTAAAGAAAGGGACCATGTAGGATACAACCCCCTAACATAGCGCCTTATAATATTCCCCAGTGAACCAGTCAGGTTCAGAGCCTAGCTTCCGAATTGTCTCGAGGACCTCTTCTCGGGTAATTTCCCTATTTAAGTTTGCCAATTCCTCCTCTTCTATGCTTGGTAGTTTTACATCTTTCAACCACTCTTTCCCTCCCTCTTTGATCCCAAATTATCTTTATATAGCTCCGTGTAATATTTACCCAGTATCTCATTAATTCCCCTTGGGGTACATTCCAGAGTCCCATCCCTCTTCTTTAAAGCTGTAATTGCCATAGTCGGTCTTTTCCCCTTGGCTAGATTGGCTAGGATTTTACCTGCTTTAGGCTAGGGTCAGGCTAGGGTCACACATAAGCCCTTGGTCCGTTTTTGGCTTCATTTTTGGCATTTTTTTTTTCTAAGTCCAAAAACTGATAGAAAAAACGGATTGGATGTAATAAACACCCTGTCCGTTTTTTTCTGCACTTAAAAACATTGCTATGTCCGTTTTTGAGCCAAAAACGTTACTAGCAACGTTTTTGGGGTCCATTTTTCGAAAAAAAAAAAAAAAAAAATTTTTTAACATTATGGAAAAACGGATCCGTTTTTTGGGGTGCCTTAAAAAAATGGATCCGTTTTTTTGAGAATTTGGTCAAAAAATGACTAAGTCCAAATGCGTTCGGGGGTGTAGGAGCTCAAAAAGCACCCAAAAAAAAAAGATTGGTCATGGAAATCACTTCCAAAAAGGATTTCTATGTGTGACCCCAGCCTTATCTCCAAATTTATATAAATCAACTTCTCATTGAGCTTTCAAAAATAACTCTTTTTCACTAGCCCATGTATCAAATTCTCGTTTAGCAGTCACCCACTTAGCTTTTAATTCTGCCGTTTGATTGCTTTTGAATTGGGTATATGTCTTCCTAACATTCTCACTGGCCATTCTAAACTGCTTATTAGCTCTACGTTTCTTTGTTCTTGTGTACGCCAGGATCTTCCCCCGCATCACAACTTTACTTGTCTCCCAAAACAACTGCGGATCTGACTTGTGTTCCTCGTTGTCCAGCATAAACTCTGTCCACCACTCCCTCAGCAACTTAACAAAGTCTCCATCTCGCTTCAGATAAGACAGGAAACGCCACAAGTAGTCTGTTCCCCTTGGTGATGAGTCCCTTAGTTGCAAAGTCACCGGGCTGTGGTCCGAACTAACCATATCCTCTATGGTCACATCGTCTACTCCATCCAATAGTGACCCAACCAAGTAAGAACATGTCAATGCGTGACCATGAATCATGCGATTGAGAATAATGTGTGAATTCATGGGCTAGAGGGTGATATAGCCTCCAGACATCCCCTAAGTTTAAGCAGGAAATCAACTTGTGCAATACTCCTGCTCCTCTCAGGTTTGATTCCCTCTTGTCTATGTGGGGCCTAAACTGTTCCCCTCCCTTTCTATCTTCTGATCTGGATATTACTGTGTAAAGTCGCCCCCAAGAGCTTTGTATCATTCCCATCTTCTAGTATCATCTGTTGGACAAACATAAAGAACTCTCTCTGAGCCGAATTAGGAGCGTAGATGTTATATAGAATCAGTCTACCCGACAAACTCTCGAGTACCAAATGTATCAGGGGTCCTTTATCATCCCTGACCTCAGAGAGAATCTTGTGTTGAAAAGCTTTACTGACAAGAATCAGCACACCCGCTTTCTTCCCTGTGCTCCAGAGTCATAGACTGCCCCCACCCACATTCTATGCAATCTGAAAAACTCTTCCTGGATCAAGTGTGTTTCTTGCAACAGAGCAATATCAGTTTTAAGGCATTTCAGATGTCTCAGAACCATCAATCTTTTTTCAGGGGATCTCAGACCTTTAACATTCCAAGGTATAACTCTAACCATAATCCTTGCTACAAAGTGGGATGGCAACTTGGTACTCTCTAGTTTGACAGCAGGAGGTAAAACAACGTGTTTGCAATATAAGTGATGCCACAATATATGAACCGCTTTCATTAAATCCTTTAGAAATCAGTACCCCTATCATTCCCATTTTCTCTACCCGTAAAACTTAAATCCCCCCTCCCCCTCCCTCCATACTTTTCCCTCTAAACACTTGAAATGAATAGACTTCCATAATCTGACGGAAAACACCCCTCTCTCTCTGCCCAACGACTTAAGAGCAAACGTATGAAATGTAATGTATAAACCGTACGGCATCCCTCCTCACAACTATTTTTATTCTCCTCAATAAGTCACCTAGAAGGGAGAAGAAAAGAAAAAAAAGAGAATAAAAGGGAAAGGTGTGGGAGACCAAGCGACTTGACTATTGTGATTCGGAGAAGGAGCCAACATAAAAAAGAGAAAAATACATCCCAGTTGTGCAACTATAGAACAGGCTCAACACGGGTCCTCAGTGTCTTGACAAAGTTCATCAGCATATATAGATGAGCTTCGTTTTCTCTCAGCTTCATCATGAGTTATGGGCCTCTGTTCTTTCTGGAGCAGATCCGAGTTGCCTCTTCTTGATGTCTGAGGCAATGACCTGTTGAGTGGAGTCTGGGGCATCCTAGGATCGGCCTCTTGATAAGATCTACGTGACCTTGATGTCTCACTCCTGTCTGAGCCAGGGGATCTGCTTCTACTTCTCTCATCTGGTCTCCTCTGCGTAAGCTGTCGTAAAGCCTCCTGAGGGTCCCAATGCACCTTGAGTTCTCCATGTATTTGAGTACTGCTGGATAGGGATGGGCAAATCTACTTGCTAGGACTCGTTACTCGGCGAGTAGTAAGGGACTCGCAGGACTCGGTACACTGCGAGTTTCCCAGTGATTACTCGCACGAGTCCAATGCAAATCAATATCAATCCTAGTTTTGTCAGAAACGCTGACAAAACTAGGATTGCCATTGTTTGCATTAGACTCGGCTACTGTGCCAGTGATAGCAGGGAAACTCGCAAAGTAACTGCTGTTACATTGCGAGCCGAGTCCAGCTGTCTTCTCTGTGCAGCTCCAGGGTCCTAGAGCCCTCCTGCTCACAGACATGATGTAGCAGTGCTGAGATTGTTCTCAGTTGCTCATTCCCTGTGTATAGACATCTATATTTATGCACAGGGGATGTAGCAGAGAGGACATCGCGTTTTGGACTACGTCGGACAGAAGAGGATTTTTTTAATTAAAGATGGAGTCCCTAATGGCTTTTTTTTTTATTTCAAATAAAATTTTTTCTCTGTGTTGTGTTTTTTTAACCCTTTATTGGAGATTCTTAGTGGCTGGGTCAAACGTGGCCTGACATTAAGAATCTCGGGCTTAATACCAGCTTGTATAACAAAGCTGGTATTAACCCCTTTATTACCCAGCGTGCCACTGCCACCAGGGCCGCTGGAAGAGCGGGGTTCAGCGCCAGAGGATGGCGCTTCAATGAACCCGCCATCTTCTGGGGCGGCTGCGGGCTGCAATTTGCAGCGGGGGGTGCCCAGAAAGCTTGGGCATCCCTGCGCTGCGGATTCCAGCCCCCAGCTGCTTAGCTGTACCTGGCTAGACATAGAAATTGCGCGGAGCCCCACGCATTTTTTTTATTATTTAATGAATTTCAGAGTCAGAGTCTCAGAGTCAGAGTCTCAGAGTCAGAGTCTCAGAGTCGGAGTCGCCTCGGAGTCGGAGTCTCCTCGGAGTCGGAGTCTCCTCAGAGTCGGAGTCTCCTCAGAGTCGGAGTCTCCTCAGAGTCGGAGTCGCCTCAGAGTCGGAGTCGCCTCGGAGTCGCGTCGGAGTCGGAGTCGCCTCGGAGTCGGAGTCGCCTCGGAGTCGGAGTCGCCTCGGAGTCTGAGTCGTCTCGGAGTCTGAGTCGTCTCGGAGTCTGAGTCGGAGTCGGAGTCGTCTCGGAGTCGAGTCGGAGTCAGAGTCGGAGTCGGAGTCGTCTCGGAGTCGGAGTCGTCTCGGAGTCGTCTCGGAGTCGGAGTCGTCTCGGAGTCGGAGTCGTCTCGGAGTCGGAGTCGTCTCGGAGTCGGAGTCGGAGTCGTCTCGGAGTCGGAGTCGTCTCGGAGTCGGAGTCGGAGTCGTCTCGGAGTCGGAGTCGTCTCGGAGTCGGAGTCGTCTCGGAGTCGGAGTCGCCTCGGAGTCGGAGTCGGAGTCGCCTCGGAGTCGGAGTCGTCTCGGAGTCGAGTCGGAGTCTGAGTCGTCTCGGAGTCGGAGTCGTCTCGGAGTCGAGTCGGAGTTGGAGTCGTCTCGGAGTCGGAGTCGTCTCGGAGTCAGAGTCGGAGTCGGAGTCGTCTCGGAGTCGGAGTCGTCTCGGAGTCGTCTCGGAGTCGGAGTCGTCTCGGAGTCGTCTCGGAGTCTGAGTCGTCTCGGAGTCGGAGTCGTCTCGGAGTCGGAGTCGGAGTCGTCTCGGAGTCGGAGTCGGAGTCGTCTCGGAGTCGGAGTCGTCTCGGAGTCGGAGTCGTCTCGGAGTCGGAGATCGCGTCGGAGTCGGAGTCGTCTCGGAGTCGGAGTCGTCTCGGAGTCGAGTCGGAGTCGGAGTCGTCTCGGAGTCGGAGTCGTCTCGGAGTCAGAGTCGGAGTCGTCTCGGAGTCGGAGTCGTCTCGGAGTCGGAGTCGGAGTCGTCTCGGAGTCGGAGTCGTCTCGGAGTCGTCTCGGAGTCGAGTCGGAGTCGGAGTCGTCTCGGAGTCGGAGTCGTCTCGGAGTCGGAGTCGTCTCGGAGTCGGAGTCGTCTTGGAGTCGAGTCGGAGTCGTCTCGGAGTCGGAGTCGTCTTGGAGTCGAGTCGGAGTCGTCTCGGAGTCGGAGTCGTCTCGGAGTCGGAGTCGTCTCGGAGTCGGAGTCGTCTCGGAGTCGAGTCGGAGTCGGATCTCTCGGAGTCGGAGTCGTCTCGGAGTCGGAGTCGTCTCGGAGTCGGAGTCGTCTCGGAGTCGGAGTCGTCTCGGAGTCGGAGTCGTCTCGGAGCGTCGGAGTCGTCTCGGAGTCGGAGTCGTTCGGAGTCGAGTCGGAGTCGGAGTCGTTCGGAGTCGGATGTCTCGGGTCGGAGGTCTCGGAGTCGTTCGGAGTGTCGGAGTCGGAGTCGTCTCGGAGTCGGAGTCGTCTCGGAGTCGGAGTCGTCGAGTGTCGGAGTCGATGTCGGAGTCGTCTCGGAGTCGGAGTCGTCTCGGAGTCGTTCGGAGTCGGAGTCGTCTCGGAGTCGGAGTCGATGTCTCGGAGTCGGAGTCGTCTCGGAGTCGAGTCGGATGTCTCGGAGTCGGAGTGCTGGAGTCAGTCGGAGTCGGAGTCGTCTCGGAGTCGGAGTCGTCTCGGAGTGTCGGAGTCGTCTCGGAGTCGGAGTCGTCTCGGAGTCGGAGTCGTCTCGGAGTCGGAGTCGTCTCGGAGTCGGAGTCGTCGGTCGGAGTCGTCTCGGAGTCGGAGTCGTCTCGGAGTCGGAGTCGTCTCGGATGTTCGGAGTCGGTGTTCGGAGTCGAGTCGGAGTCGAGTCTCGGAGTCGTCTCGAGTCGGAGTCGTCTCGGAGTCGGAGTCGTCTCGGAGTCGGAGTCGTCTCGAGTCGGAGTCGTGGAGTGTCGTCTCGGAGTCGGAGTCGTCTCGGAGTCGGAGTCGTCGTCGGATCGTCTCGGAGTCGGAGTCGTCTCGGAGTCGGAGTCGTCTCGGAGTCGGAGTCGTCTCGGAGTCGTTCGGAGTCGGAGTCGGAGTCGTCTCGGAGTCGGAGTCGGAGTCGTCTCGGAGTCGGAGTCGTCTCGGAGTCGGAGTCGTCTGGAGTCGGTCGGATCGTCGGAGTCGGAGTCGTCTCGGAGTCGGAGTCTCTCGGAGTCGGAGTCGTCTCGGAGTCGGAGTCGTCTCGGAGTCAGGAGTCGTCTCGGGAGTCGAGTCGGAGTCGTCTCGGAGTCGGAGTCGTCTCGGAGTCGGAGTCGGAGTCGTCTCGGAGTCGATCGTCTCGGAGTCGGAGTCTCGAGTCGGAGTCGTCCGGAGTCGGAGTCGTCTCGGATCGGAGTCGTCTGGAGTCGGAGTCGTCTCGGAGTCGGAGTCGTCTCGGAGTCGGAGTCGTCTCGGAGTCGGAGTCGTCTCGGAGTCGGGAGTCGTCTCGGAGTCGGAGTCGTCTCGGAGTCGGAGTCGAGTCGATCGGAGTCGAGTCGGAGTCGTCTCGGATCGGAGTCGTCTGGTCGGAGTCGTCTCGGAGTCGGAGTCGTCTCGGAGTCGGAGTCGTCTCGGAGTCGGAGTCGTCTCGGATCGGAGTCGAGTCGTCGAGTGTCTCGGTCGAGTCGGAGTCGTCCGGAGTCGGAGTCGTCTCGAGTCGGAGTCGTCGGAGTCGGAGTCGTCTCGGAGTCGGAGTGTCTCGGAGTCGGAGTCGTCTCGAGTCGGAGTCGTCTCGGAGTCGGAGTCGGAGTCGTCTGAGTCGGAGTCGGAGTCGTCTGGAGTCGGAGTCGTCTCGGAGTCGGAGTCGTCTCGGAGTCGGAGTCGTCTTCGGAGTCGGAGTCGTCTCGAGTCGGGGAGTCGGAGTCGGAGTCGTCTCGGAGTCGGAGTCGTCTCGGAGTCGGAGTCGTCTCGGAAGTCGGAGTCGTCTCGGAGTCGGAGTCGTCTCGGAGCGAGTCGGAGTCGTCTCGGAGTCGGAGTGTCTCGAGTGTCGGAAGTCGTGAGTCGTCGGAGTCGGAGTCGTGTCGGAGTCGAGTCTCGGAGTCGGAGTCGGTCCGGAGTCGGAGTCGTTCGGAGTCGAGTCGTCGGAGTCGTCTCGGAGTCGGAGTCGTCGTCGGAGTCGGAGTCGTTCGGAGTCGGAGTCGTCGGAGTCGGAGTCGTTCGGAGTCGGAGTCGTCTCGGAGTCGAGTGTCGTCGGAGTCGGAGTCGTCTCGGAGTCGGAGTCGTCTCGGAGTCGGAGTCGTCTCGGAGTCGGAGTCGTCTCGGAGTCGGAGTCGTCGGAGTCGGGTCGTCTCGGAGTCGGAGTGTCTCGGAGTCGGAGTCGTCTCGGAGTCGAGTCGGAGTCGTCTCGGAGTCGGAGTCGTCTCGGAGTCGGAGTCGTCTCGGAGTCGGAGTCGTCTCGGAGTCGGAGTCGTCTCGGAGTCGAGTCGCTCGGAGTCGGAGTCGTCTCGTCGGAGTCGGAGTCGTCTCGGAGTCGGAGGTCGTCTCGGAGTCGGAGTCGGTCGTGTCGGAGTCGGAGTCGTTCGGAGTCGGAGTCGTCTCGGAGTCGGAGTCGTCTCGGAGTGGAGTCGTCTCGGAGTCGGAGTCGTCTCGGAGTGAGTCTGAGTCGGAGTCGTCTCGGAGTCGGAGTCGTCTCGGAGTCGGAGTCGGAGTCGTCTCGGAGTCGAGTCGTCTCGGAGTCGAGTCGAGTCGTCTCGGAGTCGGAGTCGTCTCGGAGTCGGAGTCGTCTCGGAGTCGGAGTGTCTCGGAGTCGGAGTCGTCTCGGAGTCGGAGTCGTCTCGGAGTCGGAGTCGTCTGGAGTCGGAGTCGTCTCGGAGTCGGAGTCGTCTCGATCGGAGTCGGAGTGTCTCGGAGTCGGAGTCCGAGTCGGAGTCGTCTTCGGAGTCGGAGTCGTCTCGGAGTCGGAGTCGTCTCGGAGTCGGAGTCGTCTCGGAGTCGGAGTCGCTCGGGAGTCGGAGTCGTCTCGGAGTCGGAGTCGTCTCGGAGTCGGAGTTCGTTCGGAGTCGGAGTCGTCTCGGAGTCGGAGTCGTTCGGAGTCGGGAGTCGTCTCGGAGTGGGAGTCGTCGGAGTCGGAGTCGAGTCGTCTTGGAGTCGGAGTCGTTTGGAGTCGGAGTCGTTTGGAGTCGGAGTCGTCTTGGAGTCGGAGTCGTCTCGGAGTCGGAGTCGTCTCGGAGTCGGAGTCGGAGTCGGAGTCGTCTCGGAGTCGGAGTCGTGTCGGAGTCGGAGTCGTGTCGGAGTCGGAGTCGTGTCGGAGTCGGAGTCGTGTCGGAGTCGGAGTCGTGTCGGAGTCGGAGTCGTGTCGGAGTCGGAGTCGTGTCGGAGTCGGAGTCGTGTCGGAGGTCGGAGTCAGTCGTCTCGGAGTCGCAGTCGTCTCGGAGTCGCAGTCGTCTCGGAGTCGGAGTCGTCTCGGAGTCGGAGTAAAAAAAATGCGTGGGGCTCCGCGCAATTTCTATGTCTAGCCAGGTACAGCTAAGCAGCTGGGGGCTGGAATCCGCAGCGCAGGGATGCCCAAGCTTTCTGGGCACCCCCCGCTGCAAATTGCAGCCCGCAGCCGCCCCAGAAGATGGCGCGTTCATTGAAGCGCCATCCTCTGGCGCTGAACCCCGCTCTTCCAGCGGCCCTGATGGCGGTGGCACGCTGGGTAATAGAGGTTAGGGCCAGCTTTGTATTATCAGCTGGCCCTAAGCCCGAAATTTATGGCGGTCACGCCAATATTAGACATGACCGCCATGAATTTCTATTAAATTGTTTTAAAAAAAACACAACACAGAGAAATTTTTTTATTAGAAATAAAAAAAAAAGCCATTAGAGACTCCATCTTTAATTAAAAAAATCCTCTTCCGTCCGACGCAGTCCAAAACGCGATGTCCTCTCTGCCCATCCCTGTGCATAGATATAGATGTATATGCACAGGGAATGAGCAGACTGAGAACAATCTCAGCACTGCTACATCAGGCAGCAGGCAGGCTCTAGGACCCTGGAGCTGCACAGAGCAGACAGGACTCTTCTCTTATCTGTGCGAGTTTCTCAGCGATTACAGTTACAAAGTAAACGAGTCCAATGCAAATAAATGTCAAAACTAGGATTGCTTCAGGCTGAAGCTTCCGAGACACATTTGCGATTTGTAAATCTCACACTACTCGCTATTACTCGCTTCCCCATTCATTAACATTGGACTCGCTAGACTCGCAACGAGTAGCGAGTCCTGTGCTCGGACTCGCTAGAGTCAAGCGATTCCGAGTAATTTAGGATTCGCCCATCACTACTGCTGGATATAAAAGTTGGAAACTAATGTTTCTTTTGTACAAGATGCTGCATGCTGGGTTGAACGTCTTCCTTTTTTGGGTCACCGCCACCGAGAGGTCTCCAAAAATCAAGATTTTGTGACCCCTGATCAGCACTGGGTGCCTCATGCTCTTAGGGTACCTTTACACACGGCTACATTTCTAGGGTGGCTACAGGTAACTTACTGGTTGCAGTGAAATCATGGAGAGATTATTCCATTTGTACACAGCAACAAGATAGAACCTTGTCTCCATGATTTCACTGCAACCAGTAAGTTACCTGTAGCCACCCTAAAAATGTAGCCGCGTGTAAAGGTACCCTTAAGGTGCGTAGAATAGTTTCTTTGTCCTTATAATCAAGAAAGCATGTTATCACCTGTCTTGGTTTAGAGATGGAGGAGTTGTTGCCTTTAGAACTTGCCTGAATTGTTGACACTACCAGGATCCTCTCTCATCGCCAGCGGCATACTGACCCTATGTGCCCTTTCCACCTTACATTTCTGAGTGGTCCCCAGGGCGTGAGGGATTTCAACTTCACAGATCTCACTGAGTGCCCCATACGGTATCCACTCCGTCAATCCCACGATTTTCAAATTATTGCGCCTAGAGTGATTTTCCAAGTCGGGGTGGGAGCTGGCGGGGCAGGATGAATCCGGTAGGG
Organism: Allobates femoralis; assembly: GCA_033576535.1. Classification (NCBI taxonomy): domain Eukaryota; kingdom Metazoa; phylum Chordata; class Amphibia; order Anura; family Aromobatidae; genus Allobates; species Allobates femoralis. The sequence continues at coordinate 9,553,571 of JARQOC010000007.1, read as the reverse complement.
CAGGATGAAGCCGGTGGGGGGCAGGATGGAGCGGGGGGGGGAGCAGGATGGAGCCGGGTGGGGGGGGAGCAGGATGGAGCCGGGGGGCAGGATGGAGACGGGGGGGCAGGATGGAGCCGGGGGGGAGCAGGATGGAGCCGGGGGGGGGAGCAGGATGGAGCCGGGGGGGGAGCAGGATGGAGACGGGGGGGGGGGGGAGAGTAGGATGGATCCGGGGGGCAGGGTGGAGCCGGGGGGGCAGGATGGAGCTGGGGGGGGAGCAGGGTGAAGCCGGGGGGAGCAGGATGGAGCCGGGGGGGAGCAGGATGGATCTGGGGGGGGAGCAGGATAGAGCCGGGGGGGCAGGGTGGAGCCAGGGGGGGAGCAGGGTGGAGCCAGGGGGGGGCAGGGTGGAGCCGGGAGAAGGAGGGGGGAGCAGGATGGAGCAAGGAAGGGGAAGGGGGAGGGAGCAGGATGGAGTTGGGGGGGAGCAGGATGAAGCCGGGGGGGCAGGATGGAGCTGGCGGGGCAGGATGGAGTCGGCGGGGCAGGATGGCGCCAGGGGGGCAAGATGGAGCCGGAGGAGCAGGATGGTGGTGGGGGTGGGGCCAGGATGGAGCCGGGGGGGGGAGCAGGATGGAGCCGGGGGGGAGCAGGATGGAGCCAGTGGGAAGGGCAGGGTGGAGCCGGGGGGGAGCAGGATGGAGCCGGGGGGCAGGATGGAGCTGGGGGATGGTGGGGGGGCAGGATGAAGCCGGTGGGGCAGGATGAAGCCGGTGGGGGGCAGGATGGGGCAGGGAGGGCAGGATGGAGCTGGAGGAGCAGGATGGTGGCGGGGGGCAGGATGGTGGCAAGCAGAGCAGGATGGAGTGAGCGGGGCAGGATGGAGCCGGCAGGGCAGGAAGGAGCCGGCGGGGCAGGATGGAGTCTGCAGGGTAGGATGGAGATAGCAGGGTAAGATGGAGTTAGCAGGGCAGGATGGAGCTAGCAGGACAGGATGGAGCCTGGGGGGCAGAATGGAGCTGGGGGGGAGCAGGGTGAAGCCGGGGGGAGCAGGATGGAGCCGGGGGGGAGCAGGATGGAGCTGGGGGGGGAGCAGGATAGAGCCGGGGGGGGGCAGGGTGGAGCCAGGGGGGGAGCAGTGTGGAGCTGTGAGGGGGGAGGGGGGGAGCAGGATGGAGCCGGGGGGGGAGCAGGATGGAGCTGGGGGGGAGCAGGGTGAAGCCGGGGGGAGCAGGATGGAGCCGGGGGGGAGCAGGATGGAGCCGGGGGGGGGCAGGATGGAGCTGGGGGGGAGCAGGGTGAAGCCGGGGGGAGCAGGATGGAGCCGGGGGGGAGCAGGATGGAGCTGGGGGGGAGCAGGATAGAGCCGGGGGGGCAGGGTGGAGCCAGGGGGGGAGCAGGGTGGAGCCATGGGGGGGCAGGGTGGAGCCGGGAGGGGGGAGGGGGGGAGCAGGATGGAGCCAGGAGGGGGAAGGGGGAGAAAGCAGGATGGAGTCTGGGGGGAGCATGATGGAGCCGGCGGGGCAGGATGGAGCCGGCGGGGCAGGATGGCGCCAGGGGGGCAAGATGGAGCCGGAGGAGCAGGATGGTGGCGGGGGTGGGGCCAGGATGGAGCCGGGGGGGAGCAGGATGGAGCCAGTGGGAAGGGCAGGGTGGAGCCGGGGGGGAGCAGGATGGAGCCGGGGGCAGGATGGAGCTGGGGGATGGTGGGGGGGCAGGATGGAGCTGGCGGGGCAGGATGAAGCCGGTGGGGCAGGATGAAGCCGGTGGGGGGCAGGATGGGGCAGGGAGGGCAGGATGGAGCCGGCAGGGCAGGAAGGAGCCGGCGGGGCAGGATGGAGTCAGCAGGGTAGGATGGAGATAGCAGGGCAAGATGGAGTTAGCAGGGCAGGATGGAGCTAGCAGGACAGGATGGAGCCTGGGGGGCAGAATGGAGCTGGGGGGGGAGCAGGGTGAAGCCGGGGGGAGCAGGATGGAGCCAGGGGGGAGCAGGATGGAGCTGGGGGGGGGAGCAGGATAGAGCCGGGGGGGGGGGGGGCAGGGTGGAGCCAGGGGGGGAGCAGTGTGGAGCCAGGGGGGGGCAGGGTGAAGCCGTGAGGGGGGAGGGGGGGAGCAGGATGGAGCCGGGGGGGAGCAGGATGGAGCCGGGGGGGGCAGGATGGAGCTGGGGGGGAGCAGGGTGAAGCCGGGGGGGAGCAGGATGGAGCCGGGGGGGAGCAGGATGGAGCTGGGGGGGAGCAGGATAGAGCCGGGGGGCAGGGTGGAGCCAGGGGGGGAGCAGGGTGGAGCCATGGGGGGGCAGGGTGGAGCCAGGAGGGGGGAGGGGGGGAGCAGGATGGAGCCAGGAGGGGGAAGGGGGAGAAAGCAGGATGGAGTCGGGGGGGAGCATGATGGAGCCGGCGGGGCAGGATGGAGCCGGCGGGGCAGGATGGAGCCGGCGGGGCAGGATGGCGCCAGGGGGGCAAGATGGAGCCGGAGGAGCAGGATGGTGGCGGGGGTGGGGCCAGGATGGAGCCGGGGGGGGAGCAGGATGGAGCCGGGGGGGAGCAGGATGGAGCCAGTGGGAAGGGCAGGGTGGAGCCGGGGGGGAGCAGGATGGAGCCGGGGGGCAGGATGGAGCTGGGGGATGGTGGGGGGGCAGGATGGAGCTGGCGGGGCAGGATGAAGCCGGTGGGGCAGGATGAAGCCGGTAGGGGGCAGGATGGGGCAGGGAGGGCAGGATGGAGCCAGAGGAGCAGGATGGTGGCGGGGGGGCAGGATGAGGGGGCAGGATGGTGGCAAGCAGAGCAGGATAGAGTGAGCGGGGCAGGATGGAGCCGGCAGGGCAGGAAGGAGCCGGCGGGGCAGGATGGAGCCAGCAGGGCAGGATGGAGATAGCAGGGCAGGATGGAGTTAGCAGGGCAGGATGGAGCTAGCAGGACAGAATGGAGCCTGGGGGGCAGAATGGAACGAGCGGGGCAGGAAGGCGCGAGCAGGGCAGGACGGGCGAGAGCGGGGCAGGACGGCGGCGGGGGGGGCAGGATGGAGCTGGGGGGGAAGCAGGATGGAGCCAGGGTGGGGGGGGAAACAGGATGGAGCCAGGGGGGGAGCAGGATGGAGCCGGGGGGGAAGAGCAGGATGGAGCCGGTGGGGGAGCAGGATGGAGCCGGGGGGGGGAGCAGGATGGAGCCAGGGGGGGGGAGCAGGATGGAGCCGGGGGGGGGGGGGAGAGCATGGAGCGGGCAGAGCAGGTTGGAGACAGGGGGGCAGGATGGAGCAAGCGGGGCAAGATGGAGCCGGGGGTGGGAAGGATGGAGCTGGGGGGCAGGAAGGAGCCAAGGGGGAAGGATGGAGACGGGGAAGAAGGTTGGAGGTGGGGGAGCAGGATGCAGGCAGGGGAGAAGGATGCAGGCAGAGGGGGGGGCAGGTTGGAGGGAGCGGGGCAGGATGGAGCCGGCGGGGCGGCAGGATGGAGCAGGCGGGGCGGCAGGATGGAGGTGGGGGCAGGATGGAGCCGGCAGGGAAGCAGGATGGAGGGAGCGGGGCAGGATGGAGCCGGCGGGGCAGCAGGATGGAGGCGGCGGGGCAGCAGGATGGAGGCGGCGGGCAGGTAGGATGGAGGTGGAGGGGGGGTAGGATAGAGCCGGGGGAGCAAGAACAGCGGGGAGCAGGATGGAGGCGGGGGGCAGGATGGAGGCGGAGGAGATGGATGGAGCTGGAGGAGCAGGATGGTGGCGGGGGGGCAGGATGGTGGCGGGGGGGCCAGATGGAGCAAGCAGGGCAGGATGGTGGCGGGTGGCAGAATGGTGGCGGTTGGGTAGGATGGAGCGAGCAATGCAGGATGGAGCCGGCAGGGCAGGATGGAGCTAGCGGGGTAGAATGGAGCGAGCGGGGCAGGATAGAGCTAGCGGGGCAGAATGGAGCGAGCGGGGCAAGATGGAGCAAGCGGGGCAGGATGGAGCGAGCGGGGCAGGATGGAGCGAATGGGGCAGGATGGAGCAAGCGGGGCAGGATGGGAGCGAGCGGGGCAGGATGGAGCCAGGGGGGCAGGATGAAGCCGGGGGGGGGGGCAGGATGGAGCGAGCAGGGCAGGATGGAGTCGCAGGGGCAGGATGGAGTCGGGGGGACAGCATGGAGTCGGGGGGGCCAGGATGGTGCGAGCGGGGCAGGATGGTGCCAGGAGGGCAGAATGGAGCGAGCGGGGCAAGATGGAGCGAGCGGTGCAGGATGGTGGCGGGAGGAGGCAGGATCGGGGGGGCAAGATGGTGGTGAGCGGGGCAGGATGGAGCCAGGGGAGAGCAGGATGGAGCCAGGGGAGAGCAGGATGGAGCCAGGGGGTACTGGATGGATCCAGGGGGTACTGGATGGAGCTGGTTGGGAAGGATGGAGCGAGTGGGGCAGGATGGAGCGAGCGGGGCGGAATGGAGCAAGCGGGGCAGGATGGAGCCGGAGGGGAAGGATGGTGTGAACGGGGCAGGATGGAGCGAGAGGGGCAGGATGGAGCGAGCGGGGCAGGATGGAGCCAGGCGGGGCAGGATAGAGCGAGCAGGGCAGGATGGAGCGAGCAGGGCAGGATGGAGCCAGGGGGGAAGGATGGAGCCAGGGGGGAAGGATGGAGTCGGTGGGGAAGGATGGTGTGAGCGGGACAGGATGGAGCGAGCGGGACAGGATGGAGCCAGGCAGGGCAGGATGGAGTCGGAGGGGCAGGATGGAGTCGGAGGGGCAGGATGGAGCCAGGGGGGCAGGATGGAGCCAGGGGGGCAGGATGGAGCTGGGGGGGGACAAGATGGAGCCATGGGGGGCCAGGATGGAGCGAGCGGGGCAGGATGGAGCGAGCGGGGCAGGATGGAGTCGGAGCGGGGCAGGATGGAGTCGGAGCGGGGCAGGATGGAGTCGGAGCGGGGCAGGATGGAGTGAGCGGGGCAGGATGGAGCGAGCGGGGCAGGATGGAGCCAGGGAGGGGAGCAGGATGGAGTCGGGGGGGGGGGGGGGGGAGAAGGATGGAGCAAGCGGAGCAGGATGGAGCCGGGGGGGAAGGATGGAGCCGGGGGTGGGCAGGATGGAGCTGGGGGAGCAGGATGGAGCTGGGGGAGCAGGATGGAGTCGGGGGAGCAGGATGGAGCCAAGGGGGAAGGATGGAGGCGGGGGGAAGGATAGAGGCGGGGAAGAAGGTTGGAGGTGGGGGGGGCAGGATGGAGGTAGGGGGCAGGATGGTGGCAGGGGGGCAGGTTGCAGGCAGAGGGAGGGGCAGGTTGGAGGGCGCGGGGCAGGATGGAGCCGGCGGCGGGGTGGCAGGATGGAGCAGGCGGGGCGACAGGATGGAGGTGGAGGCAGGATGGAGGCGGCGGGGAATCAGGATGGAGGGAGCGGGGCAGGATGGAGTCAGCGGGGCGGCAGGAGGATGGTGGCGGCGGGGGCAGCAGGATGGAGGCGGCGGGGCAGCAGGATGGAGGTGGCGGGGGCAGCAGGATGGAGGCAGAGGAGGGGGGTATGATGGAGCTAGCGGGGCAGGAGTGAGCGAGCGGGGCAGGATGGATCGAGTGGGGCAGGACAGAGCGAGCAGGGCAGGATGGAGCGAGCAGGGCAGGATGGAGCTAGCGGGGCAGGTTGGAGCGTGCGGGGCAGGATGGAGCTGTGGGGGCAGGATGAAGCTGGGGGGGGCAGGATGGAGCCAGGGGGGGGCAGGATGGAGCCAAGGGGGGGCAGGATGGAGCCGGGGGGGCAGGATGGAGCGAGCAGGGCAGGATGGAGTCAGAGGGACAGGATGGAGTTGGGGGGGCAGGATGGAGTCGGGGGGCAGGATGGTGGCGGGAGGGCAGGATCACGGGGGCAAGATGGTGGCAAGCGGGGCAGGATGAAACAAGCGGGGGATGATGGTGGCAGGGGGCAGAATGGTGGCGGGGGGACAGGATGGAGCAAGCGGAGCAGGATGGAGCGAGCGGGTCAGGTTGGAGCGAGCAGGGCAGGATGGCGGCGGGGGAGGAGGATGGAGCCGGGGGAAGCAGGATGGAGCTGGGGGGGGAGCAGGATGGAGTCGGGGGGGGGGGGGGGGGGAGCAGGATGGAGCCAGGGGGGGAGCAGGATGGAGCCGGGGGTGGGGGAGCAGGATGGTGGAGGGCAAGATGGTTGGCGAGCGGAGCAGGATGGAGCAAGCGGGGCAGGATGAAGCCGGGGGGGGGGGAAAGGATGGAGCCGGGGGGGAGCAGGTGGAAGCCGGGGGGAAAAGCAGGATGGAGCCGGAAGGGGGAGCAGGATGGAGCGAGCGGGGCAGGATGGAGTGAGCAGGGCAGGATGGAGCTGGGGGGGAGCAGGATGAAGCCGGGGGGGAGCAGGATGAAGCCGGGGGGGGAGCAGGAGGAAGCCGGGGGGAAGAGAGGATGGAGCCAGAGGGGGAGCAGGATGGAGCGAGCGGGGCAGGATGGAGCCGGGGGGCAGGATGGAGTGAGCAGGGCAGGATGGAGTGAGCAGGGCAGGATGGAGCCGGGGGGAGCAGGATGAAGCTGGGGGGGGAGCAGGATGAAGCCGAGGGGGAGCAGGAGGAAGCCGGGGGGGGGGGGCAGGAGGAAGCCGGGGGGGAAGAGCAGGATGAATCCAGAGGGGGGAGCAGCATGGAGCTAGCGAAGCAGGATGGAGCCGGCGGGACAGGATATGGCAGGGGTGGGGGAGGCCCAGGATGGTGGCGAGCGGGGCAGGGTAGAGCGAGTGGGGCAGGATAGAGCCGGCGGGGCAGGATGGTGATATGGAGGCAGAATGGAGCTGGCGGAGCAGGATGGTGGCGGGGGGAGGGCAGGATAGAGTCGGCGGGGCAGGATGGAGCGGAGGAGCAGGATGGAGCGAGCAGGGCAAAATGGAGGTGGGGGGCAGGATGGAGCGAGCGGGTAAGGTTGGAGCGAGCAGGGCAGGATGGAGCCAGGGGGGCAGTATGGAGCGAGCGGGGCAGGATGGAGCCGGGGGGGGGGGCCAGGATGGAGCCGTGGGGGTGGCAGGATGAAGCCGGGGGGGGGGCCAGGATGAAGCCGGGTTGAAGCAGGATGGAACCGGAGGGGCAGGATGGAGCTAGTGGGCAGGATGGTGGCGGGGGGGAGGCCCAGGATGGTGGTGAGCAGGGCAGAATGGAGCCAACGGGGCAGGATGGTGGTGGGGAGGCAGGATGGTGGTGGGGAGGCAGGATGGTGGTGGGGAGGCAGGATGGAGCCGGCGGGGCAAGATGGTGGGGGGGGCAATATGGAGTGAGCGGGGCAGGATGGAGCCGAAGGGGCAGGATAGAGCCGAAGGGGCAGGATGGAGCAAGCGGTGCAGGATGGAGCAAGTGAGGCAGGATGGAGCAAGCGGGGCAGGATGGAGCCAGGGGCCAGGATGGAGCTAGGGGGGCAGGATGGAGCCGGGAGGCAGGATGGAGTGAGCAGGGCAGGATGGAGTGAGCAGGGCAGGATGGAGCCGGGGGGAGCAGGATAAAGCCGGGGGGAAGCAGGAGGAAGCCGGGGGGGGGGGAGCAGGAGGAAGCGAGCGGGGCAGGATGGAGTGAGCAGGGCAGGATGGAGCGAGCGGGGCAGGATGGAGGCGGAGGAGCAGGATGGAGGCGGAGGAGCAGGATGGAGGTGGAGGAGCAGGATGGAGGTGGAGGAGCAGGATGGAGCCAGAGGGGCAGGATGGAGCCAGCAGGGCAGGATGGAGCCAGCGGGGCAGGATGGTGGTGGGGAGGCAGGATAGTGGTGGGGGGCAGGATGGTGGTGGGGAGGCAGGATGGTGGTTGGGGGGCAGGATGGAGCCGGCGGGGCAGGCTGGAGCGAGCGGGTCAGGTTGGAGTGAGCAGGGCAGGATGGAGCAAGCAGGGCAGGATGGAGTGAGTGGGGCAGGATGGAGCCGGCGGGGTAGGATGGAGCCAGTGGGGCAGGATGGTGGTGGGGAGGCAGGATGGTGGGTGGGCAGGATGGAGCGAGCGGGTCAGGTTGGAGCGAGCAGGGCAGGAAGGAGCGAGCGGGGCAGGAAGGAGCGAGCGGGGCAGGATGGAGTGAGTGGGGCAGGATGGAGCAAGCGGGGCAGGATGGAGTGAGTGGGGCTGGATGGAGCCGGCGGGGCAGGATGGTGGTAGGGAGGCAGGATGGTGGTGGGGAGGCAGGATAGAGCCGAAGGGGCAGGATGGAGCGAGCGGGTCAGGTTGCAGTGAGCAGGGCAGGATGGAGCCAGGGGGGCAGGATGGAGCGAGTGGGGCAGGATGGAGCCGGCGGGGTAGGATGGAGCCAGTGGGGCAGGATGGTGGTGGGGAGGCAGGATGGTGGGTGGGCAGGTTGGAGCGAGCGGGTCAGGTTGGAGCGAGCAGGGCAGGATGGAGCGAGCGGGGCAGGAAGGAGCGAGCGGGGCAGGATGGAGTGAGTGGGGCAGGATGGAGCAAGCGGGGCAGGATGGAGTGAGTGGGGCTGGATGGAGCCGGCGGGGCAGGATGGTGGTAGGGAGGCAGGATGGTGTTGGGGGAGGCAGGATAGAGCCGAAGGGGCAGGATGGAGCGAGCGGGTCAGGTTGCAGTGAGCAGGGCAGGATGGAGCCAGGGGGGCAGGATGGAGCGAGTGGGGCAGGATGGAGCCGGCGGGGCAGGATGGTGGTGGGAAGGCAGGATGGTGGTGGGGAGGCAGGATGGAGCCGGAGGAGCAGGATGGAGCCGGAGGGGCAGGATAGAACCGAAGGGGCAGGATGGAGCAAACGGGGCAGGATGGAGCAAACGGGGCAGGATGGAGCGAGTGGGGCAGGATGGAGGCGGAGGAGCAGGATGGAGGCGGAGGAGCAGGATGGAGGCAGAGGAGCAGGATGGAGCCGGAGGGGCAGGATGGAATGAGCGGGGCAGGATGGAGTGAACGGAGCAGGATGGAGCGAGCGGAGCAGGATGGAGCCGGGGGAGCAGGATGATATCCACCCGTCTTTGTTGTGTAAACGCATGTTGGACTCTGATATACCAGTACTGATCTGCCTCCGATATCCGAAATTCTTCCTGTGAAGACTCAAATGTCCTCAAATTTTGGTTCATTGACAACTGTAACATAGCATAATCCCTTCTGTACCCAATCTTTCTGTTCTCCCAGTTAACTAAATTCAACACTCACCTTTCTAATTTTTTAAATTCTAGTTCATACCCTATGCACCAGATACATTGTGGGAAATTTCCTTCCCAATCTACCAAAAACACCAGCTTCCAAGCTCTGTACCAAAGGAACTCTTCACACCACTTGCTTTAACAGACCCTGCACTGAGTTCCGCCCAGCCCATGATACCCATCCTCTAATGTGTTGAGACTGGGAAGCCAGAAAATAGATCCAGGGATTAGGCAGAGCAAGACCCCCCTCCTCCTTAGGTCTCTGCAAAAGTTCAAATTTTATTCTGGGCTGACGTCCGCCCCAAACAAAGTCTCTGAAGATAGAGCTAAGCACCTGAAACAGCCCCCAAGGTAGCCACATTGGTGTATTAAGCAAAACATACAAAGGTTTAGGCATAAGTACCATTTTAGAGAAATTCGTCCTGCCTCCCACTGAGAGACACAGTTTACGCTAGGTTTGAGCCTTGTCCTTCAATTTAGCCATCAACCGGAGCACATTCAGTCTCATGTACTCAGTAACTGGTACAGTAACCTGTATAGCTAACTATTTAAATTTATCTACCAATCTGAGTCTAGTAGAACCACACTCCTCCAGTTCAGCGAGTCCATCTCTATCTACCATCATAAGGAAGCCTGGTTGGCGACACGCGTCGGGCCTGCTCACCTCACCTGGCAGGGATCCGCAGTAGGCATTGCTTGGTAACTGGTAATTGGATACTGGCTGTGATACTGAGTGCTAAAGTACTTATGACTCAGGCAAGGCGTCATTGGCTCTGTATTTCACATATGAGTTTGATTGCAGTGGTGTTATCCTATATATATATGATTTGTGAATTAATGCCATGTATATCATCCTGTATATGTATCAGCACGTGTAATCTGACTCAATTCTTGTTGAAGGTAATACTATTGCAATACTCTAACACTGCATGTATATATATACTTTAATAATTTGTTTACTAACCTTGCCTATTGTCTACAATCGATCCCCCACCCACCAACTATTGCGGTGGGGGTATTGTGTGGTTTGGTGATAAGTTACCCTCTAACTGTTTTAAATGTTTTTATTGTCACTGTTATACACTGTCACTTGCTTTCACTTCAAAAGGAATACAAAAATAAATCACCTAAGAGTGCACCCCGTATTACAGGGGTCCTTTTTCTCCCTTTAAAAAAAAAAAAAGCCTACCACTGAGAGACACAGTTTATGCTAGGTTTGAGCCTTGTCCTTCAATTTAGCTGTCAATGGGAGCACAATCAGTCTCATGTACTCAGTAACTGGTACAGTAACCTGTACAGCTAACTATTTAAATTGATCTACAAATCTGAGTCTAGTAGAACCACACTCCTCCAGTTCAGCAAGTCCATCTCTATCTACCATCATAAGGTGAGACATGCCTCAATTAATTTTAAGTCCCGACAGGAAGTTTACAGTGGGTACACGAAACGTGTCGAGCCTGTGGAGGAATAAAGATCTTTGTCTTAAGATCCGAGGTCCTTGGAGTGATTTTCTTGGCCAAATCTTCGAACAGCGCGATCTACAAGCTGGATTCCTATATCAACGCATATGATTTATACAACTCTTCTGGCTGATTGCTGCGTTCGACAGGATCCAATTGTCTGGTTTATTAGTGGTTGTGTCACACACAACCCGACCAGGTGAGTGCGACCATACTTATAATTGACTGATTATATCGGATAAGACTCTATTATGTGCTTCCTCTCCATTTATTACAGAATTATCCGCAGGCAGCTGAATATTTAAAAACAATATCCTCAGATTGATGGCTGTCGATTTATTAGGCATAAAGCCAGATTGATCCGGATGACTAAGGGCCCTTTCACATCAGCGTTTTTCTTAATTTGCGGCAGATGCGGTGAAAAAAACGCATCTGCCGCGTTTGCCGCATAACCGTTCCACTTGCGGCGCGGTTGCGGTTTTTCCCATACAAAGTATAGGGGGACTTGCGGCAGATGCGGCAAGTGCGGTTTTGCACTTGCGGCAGGTGCGGCAGCGAAAAAAAACCGCGGCTGACCGCGGTTTTTTTCGCTGCCGCACCTGCCGCAAGTGAAAAACCGCACTTGCCGCATCTGCCGCAAGTCCCCTATACTTTGTATGGGAAAAACCGCAACCGCGCCGCAAGTGGAACGGTTATGCGGCAAACGCGGCAGATGCGGTTTTTTCACCGCATCTGCCGCGAATTACGAAAAACGCTGATGTGAAAGGGCCCTAACAGTTGTTATCACCCCCACCATCCTATTAGCCATATATTTTGCTAGCAACTTAGCATCTACTGACAGCAGTGAAATGGACCTATAGGACTCTGGTCTTCTAACGTCTTTATCTTGTTTGGGCAGAACCACAATTGTCGCTTCTCTCATGGATTCCAGCAGCCTCCCCTCCCCCATGGCCCAAGGAATACCTCCCCAATCTAGGCAATATTACATCTTTGAGTTGTTTATTAGTGACTAGCTGTGAGCCCGATGCGATTGCATCGGGATTCTAGAATCGGTGTATAGTTTATTAAATTAGAGTTTAAACTAATAATCCTATAATTCCATGATAGATGGCGGCCGAATGTGTTAAAGAATCGGGAGTGTAGCATGCATATATACATTATTCATTCAAATTTGACAATAATGCACATAAGACATGATATCTATCTATCAACTACCAATGTTTGTATGGTATATGTCAGTGTAGTACATGTCATGATTCTAAGGCAAGGATTTTCGTACAGATACTGGCACCGATGTTTTGTACAGATTACGTATATTCAATTTATATATGAATATTAATAATCTATGATTGAGCCAGTACATGTTTCCCCCCAACCACGGGAAGGTAGCCTTACAGCTGGTGGGACCTACTCTACTCTATCCCTAATAATTAATAGTTAGACTCCTTTTAAAGCAGATATTTTTTGGCTATTTGAAGAAGGTGTAGAATAACCAAATACAATTTCGGAACTTGGCACCAAAGGGACTACCTACAGCTCACTTTCAGCAAGTCACATGTAATAAATATGGAACTTGCACTTAGCTTGCCGTAAATACGGCAAGCAGAGCTTTAACAGGTTGACTAAATGCAACCACTAAAAATGAGAGCTAACTGATTTTGGCGATTGAAACGGTCGAAAGCACATGTGCCGCAACTACCGCAAGTAAACGACAAATTCCATAAACATTTCATGCAACTTACATTAAGAGTACTGTAGGTCACCATTAGGCAGCAAGTTGCAAAATTGTTTTTTTCCAACTAAAAATTCAACAAATAGTAGAATAATTCAGATGTAAAATCAAAATGTCTATTCTTTCCCTATGTGTCTAAATATGTACCTATGTGTCTAAATATGTACCTATGTGAATATATGTATTTATATGTACAGAACACACTTCAAGATAGAGATGTGTGTGAACAGCCGTCCCACCCATCTCTAAAGGTACCTTTACACGCCGCGACGGCAGGCTGGATACATCCCGCTACTTCACGTGCACGAGCACGCTCAAACGGTTACAAACGGTCAACGCACCCTCTTTACACGCCGCCACAAGGTGCGCTACGCCACGCTACATCTATAGCTAGCTACATCGCCGGGTGTCTCAAGTAGCCAGCTGTAGCTCATTTACACACCGCTATAACCAGCTACTATGGGCGTACCTGGTGCAGCAGGGCCAGCACATAGGCGTGCCACAATTGTGGATTACGAGCCGTCCGTACGCTGATAGGACGAAGCAATAACATCCTGATTGGGCAGGCAACGCAGGAGGCTGAGTAATACAGCACGCTCGAGCGATTGTGTAGTGTGACTCGTCAGCTCCTTAAATATGCCTCCCTATGCAGCGACTACCAATCGTCATGCAGCAGCTTCCACCAATGATAGCACATGGGCCGCGGTAACACGGAGCCAGGGTCACACCTTAGCTACATTGCAGGCTGTCCCGAGTTCCCTTCCGGTGCTTCTTTACACGCCGATACAGCTCGCTACCATCGGCGTTGTAGCCATCAGTTTTCGAGCAGAGCTAGGAAACAGATGTATCTGTTGCCGGCTGTATCGTCACGCCTTCAGACGCCGCTACGACGGGCTATATTGGCGCTACAAGCTACATTTGTACATTTGATGTATCCAGCCTGCCGTCGCGGCGTGTAAAGGGCCCTTTAGGCTGCCTTCAGACTTGCAGATGCATCTGCAGCGTTTTGCAGATGCATCTGCAAGCATGTGCATGCAGACGGCAGTCCATATCTTTATAATGGGACACACGTTGTCTGCAGATTATTGCAGACAGCTGTGCGAACCCATTCACTCCTATATGTGATCTGTGTGCAGGCGGATGCCTTCGTACAAATCACAGACTCTCCTCCGCACCAGGGACGCAACATGTTGCATCCCTGGTGCAGGCGGGATTGTGTGATTTGTATGCAGGTATGCGCCTGTGCAGAGATCACATATAGGAGTAAATGGGCGCGCACGCCTGTCTGCAAGCATCTGCAGACACCGTACGTCCCATTATAAAGATAGGGGCTGCTGTTTACATGCAGATGCTTGCAGATGCATATTCAAAATGCTGCAGATGCATCTGCAAGTCTGAAGGCAGCCTTACCTCTTCACAAAAACCTCACCCTGTGTAAAAAGAAAATGAAATCTCGCAGCAGCTATCCTGCTGAAGCTTCAGGTTCTTATCACTAAATGCAAGCATTTAGATGATACACATCTACAATCTACAAAAAAAATGTGTGTGTTTACATACATATACAATGAAAATTAAAAAGAAATTTTCTAAGCTAAAAAAGTAACTACTATATATTTTAAATAACTATTTTATATCTAAAAACTAATTATAATATCTTTATAACAAAACTAATATTTTTGGTATTTTTGTATATTTCTATTCCTATACATCTATAGCTAAATTTATTAATTGTAATATTTGTGTTTAATTAGAAAGTAACTATGTATCTAAATGTAATATATATCTAAAGAATTGAAAGTAAAATATTTTTATACACTATATTTTTAGTGAAAAGTGAAAATAACGACTATATATCTTAAATAACTTTTATATCTAATAACTAATTATAATGTATTTATCTATAACTAAACGAAGTTTTTAGGTATTTTGATTTATTTATATTGATATACATCTATTGCAAAACTAATTTACAGTTAGGGCCAGAAATATTTGGACAGTGACACAATTTTCGCGAGTTGGGCTCTGCTTGCCACCACATTGGATTTGAAATGAAACCTCTACAACAGAATTCAAGTGCAGATTGTAACGTTTAATTTGAAGGGTTAAACAAAAATATCTGATAGAAAATGTAGGAATTGTACACATTTCTTTACAAACACTCCACATTTTAGGAGGTCAAAAGTAATTGGACAAATAAACATAACCCAAACAAAATATTTTTATTTTCAATATTTTGTTGCGAATCCTTTGGAGGCAATCACTGCCTTAAGTCTGGAACCCATGGACATCACCAAACGCTGGGTTTCCTCCTTCTTAATGCTTTGCCAGGCCTTTACAGCCGCAGCCTTCAGGTCTTGCTTGTTTGTGGGTCTTTCCGTCTTAAGTCTGGATTTGAGCAAGTGAAATGCATGCTCAATTGGGTTAAGATCTGGTGATTGACTTGGCCATTGCAGAATGTTCCACTTTTTTGCACTCGTGAACTCCTGGGTAGTTTTGGCTGTATGCTTGGGGTCACTGTCCATCTGTACTATGAAGCGCCGTCCAATCAACTTTGCAGCATTTGGCTGAATCTGGGCTGAAAGTATATCCCGGTACACTTCAGAATTCATCCGGCTACTCTTGTCTGCTGTTATGTCATCAATAAACACAAGTGACCCAGTGCCATTGAAAGCCATGCATGCCCATGCCATCACGTTGCCTCCACCATGTTTTACAGAGGATGTGGTGTGCCTTGGATCATGTGCCGTTCCCTTTCTTCTCCAAACTTTTTTCTTCATTCTGGTACAGGTTGATCTTTGTCTCATCTGTCCATAGAATACTTTTCCAGAACTGAGCTGGCTTCTTGAGGTGTTTTTCAGCAAATTTAACTCTGGCCTGTGTATTTTTGGAATTGATGAATGGTTTGCATCTAGATGTGAACCCTTTGTATTTACTGTCATGGAGTCTTCTCTTTACTGTTGACTTAGAGACAGATACACCTACTTCACTGAGAGTGTTCTGGACTTCAGTTGATGTTGTGAACGGGTTCTTCTTCACCAAATAAAGTATGCAGCGATCATCCACCACTGTTGTCATCCGTGGACGCCCAGGCCTTTTAGAGTTCCCAAGCTCACCAGTCAATTCCTTTTTTCTCAGAATGTACCCAACTGTTGATTTTGCTACTCCAAGCATGTCTGCTATCTCTCTGATGGATTTTTTTCTTTTTTTTCAGCCTCAGGATGTTCTGCTTCACCTCAATTGAGAGTTCCTTTGACCGCATGTTGTCTGGTCACAAAAACAGCTTCCAAATGCAAAACCACACTCCTGGAATCCACCCCTGACCTTTTCACTACTTCATTGATTACAGGTTAACGAGGGAGACGCCTTCAGAGTTAATTGCAGCCCTTAGAGTCCATTGTCCAATTACTTTTGGTCCCTTGAAAAAGAGGAGGCTATGCATTACAGAGCTATGATTCCTAAACCCTTTCTCCGATTTGGATGTGGAAACTCTCATATTGCAGCTGGGAGTGTGCACTTTCAGCCCATATTATATATATAATTGTATTTCTGAACATGTTTTTGTAAACAGCTAAAATAACAAAACTTGTGTCACTGTCCAAATATTTCTGGCCCTAACTGTATATAGTAATATTTGTGTCTAATTTAAAAATAACTATGTATCAAAATGTAACACGTATCTAAAGAATTTTAAATAAAAGATTTTTATACACTATATTTTTAGTGAAAATGAACACCAACGACTATATTTCTTAAATAACTATTTTATATCTAATAACTAATTATAATATCTTTTTCTATAACTAAAATAATTTTTTTTGGTATTTCTTTTTTTCTATTCTTATACATCTATGGCTAAACTAATTTATTGTAATATTAGTGTTTAATTAGAAAGTAACTATGTATCTAAATCTAATATGTATCTAAATAATTTAAAATAAAATATTAGAGCGATTATTTTGAGTCAAGAGTATTTCACTACTGGGCAGCAATTTGACTTGAATGGGTGTATCCAGCACTTTCACCTTAACATTACATCATCTTTTCACTTGTGAAAAAGCCACATATAACTGTCCATGTCCAAAAACGGGTTCTAGCAAAAAAATCCCTACTTTCTCCAGTGTTTGGCCTTGGGATTTGTTGATGGTCATGGCAAAAGTAGACTTCACGGTAAATTGTCGACGTCTTAACTTAAAAGGTAAGGCAGTCTCTGATGGAGATAAATAAATCCTTGGAATAAACACCACATTTCCTTCTGCAGACCCAGTAATGACTTTTGCTTGAATCAGATTGTCAAACAAAGTGATGACAATGAAGCAATTGCCATTGCAAAGACCTTTTATGCTGTTAAAGTTGGGCAAAACCATGACAATGGTACTGATTTCTAGTTTGAGGCAATAATAAGGCATTCCCATTGGTGTGAGTGAATTTAAAAATTCCACTGGATATTGGTCTGAATCTTCAGTCTCAATGGAATCATCACTAATGTACTCAATGTATTCACCAGCAATGCAATCCATAACCTTAGAGTTCACCATATCCACATGGACATTTTTAGGGCAAAGAATAGCATGTGATGCAGCAATCTGAATGCGTTCATTGTTATATCCATCATGTATGGAAATGTAATATATATCTAAAGAATTTAAGATAAAATATTCTTATAGACAATATTTTTAGTAAAGACTTTTTCAAAATTAGGCAGCAACTTTCCTTGAATAGGTGTATCCAGCACTTTGACCTTTACATTGCATCGTCTTTTCACTCGTGAAAAAGCCACATATAACTGTCCATGTCAAAAAATGGGTTCTGGCAAAAAAATCCCTACTTTCTCCAGTGTTTGGCCTTGGGCTTTGTTGATGGTCATGGCAAAAGCAGGCTTCACGGGAAATTGTCGACGTCTTAACTTGAAAGGTAAGCCAGTCTCTGATGGAGATAAATCAATCCTTGGAATAAACACCACATTTCCTTCTGCAGACCCAGTAATGACTTTTGCTTGAATCAGATTGTCAAACAAAGCGATGACAATCAAGCGAGTCCCATTGCAAAGACCTTTTCTGCTGTTAAAGTTGCGCAAAAGCATGACAATGGTGCCTATTTTTAATTTGAGGCGATGAGAAGGCATTCCCGTTGGTGTGAGTGAATTTAAAAATTCCACAGGATATTGATCTGGATCTTCAGTCTCATCAGGATCAATAGAATCATCACTAATGTATTGAGTGTATTCACCAGCAATGCAATCCATGACCTTAGAGTTCACCATATCCACATGGTCATTTTTAGGGCAAAGAATGGCATGTGATGCAGCAATTCGAATGCTTTCATTGTTATGTACATCAATGAGAATGTTTTCACCAAATATAGCAAGTATGAGTGAGCCAGTGCAGATCATGTCTTGTGGGATTTCAATGATAACATCTCCAAGGTTGAAATCATTGGACAATTCACCATTTCCCAGTTGAAGTAACCACCTGCTATAATCAGGATCAATGGAGCGCATATTGTTGAAGAGTGGCAATTGAGTGAAAAGCTGCCATTGTCGTGAGTATTTAATACAATTCTCTATAATGTCAGTTCTTGTACCATGAGGGATGATAGGCAGACACTGTCGAAAGTCTCCTCCCAGAACAATGACTTTCCCTCCAAAAGGTGTTGTATTTTTCTTGGAGATATCTGTTGTCATGACATCCGTAAAAGTTGATCTATCACATGCAATGCATATTTAGATAACAGAGTGGACTCGTCAATTATGAAAAGTTTGGTACTTTTCAAATGTTGTGCAGCATCTGTATCATTTTTAATTCTTGAAACGGAAGTTTCATTGATTGGAATTGGTATTCCGTAAAGCGAATGGATGGTTCTTCCTCCTTGCAGTAAGTTAGCTGCAATCCCTGTACTGGCTGCAGGTGAGACAATTTCGCCTTCTCCTCTTAGTTCATGAATTAATAAATCATACAGATATGTTTTCCCACTGTCACCTGGACCGTCAATGAAAAAGCACTTAGGTTGTCCACTTCTATCGTGTAAAGCTTGATTGATCACATCATAGGCCGAAAGTTGTTGGTCATTTAAAGTATCTTTCATTTGCTGAGCTCTTCTTAACTCATCATCCTTGTTGTATTGTGGGGCGATGTGTGGCTTTCTTTTTGGTCGTGGTAGATTAAAATCAGTAAAAGTTTTGCCATGAAATTTTAGAACAGTTTGGACATCAGTCATAGCATATCCTTCACAATTCTCACACTCCTCAGTGTTGGAGTGATATGCATGGCAGTAGTCTTGGATAAAGTCTTGTTTAAATTCTTTCCACAACTCCAATGGATGAGCTGGAGGACCAAAAATACATATATATGCGAACATATCACGAAGCTGTGCAGGCATGTTGAGAACACAGGCATCCAATAAAGTATTTCTCCAAACAGTGTCATCGAAGAGCAATCCAAGGGCTAAAGCTGCCTCTTTAAAAGTTGGGTATGTGACTTCATTAACAGTCTTAATGTTGTCAAAACTTGTTGCTCCTTTGACATGCAGTAACAACAACCTTAAATAGTACCGTTCTTGATCTTTCATACTGACAGTATACATTCTTCCAATCACTGAAGAACCTCCTCGCTTTCTAACTTCCCATGCACCTTCTTTCCAAACATAGTGCTCTGGAATTTAGCGGTAGAAGTAATCCTGAGCATGTGGGTCATTCTCATTCAGCTCAAAGTACGCCATAAGAGTGGATTTTCTGTGCATTGTGTAACTGATGTTTTCAACAGAGTCATCCTCATGAAAATAAAGTGGTTGAGAATGTGGGAGATGTACGGCCAGGCGAATAATGGAGTGCGATTGTCTATGCATCGGGTAAGCAAATATTCGCCAAGCTGCCTCGGTGCACTCACGTATCTTGAATCCATGAATTGATGTGTTTCATCATGGTGGATATTGGTTTGGCAAATTTCAAGATTGGCTTTATCATGTCCTTTGTAGACATATTTGAATAGGTATTTGACACTTTGAATGGAAGCACATACCTCAACATTAATATGACACTTGTATGTTAATAGTAGGTAAGGATTATAGGGAACAACCCAAGAATTATCAATCATCTTTGAACGGTGTTGAAAGGATGATCCTTCCTTTCTTTGATAAGTAGGGTATGCATCCTTAGCTAAGACTGTTCTTGTTTGGAAATCTTTAGGAAAACCTTTCTTACACTTTCCAAGATCCATACATGGAGAATTGAGGTTGTGTTGTCCACAGGGTCCATGAATCATGTGTTGCATCACAATGTCATGGAGCACAGGGTATTCTTCTGGATCAGGAATTTCAGCCCAAACTATATTATCCACTTCAACCTCAGTTCTTAGTTTGGATTTGCTATCCAGAATGATCAAAATGTGAGCATGTGGTAGGCCACGCTTTTGGAATTCAATAACATGAACCATTGCACAAACTTTGCCAAATAATCCACTGTTAATGTCTTTTAATAGGGCTTCCAGTTTAATTCTGAAGACACGGGCGACTAAATCAGGTCTATGTTCCACACGCTGCCATGGCTCTAAATTGTTTGTAATCTCCCTCCATTTAGGATTACAGGTCATGGTTACAAAAAGATCCGGTCGTCCAAATTTAGTCACAATAGCCATGGCATCCTGATAATGTTGCTGCATGTTTCTGGGACTGCCTTCAAAGGAAGATGGTTAAAATGACCGTCTTGCCAATGAGAATACCTTTCTCAACGATTTTTTCAGGAGATGTTCCTGAAGTAGGCAATAATTCTCTACTTTTAAATCCTTTTGATGTTGACGAATAAAATTTAAGCGATTAGCCTCGATTTTCACATACGCATCCACTAAGTACTGCTGTGTTAGTTTGCCACCATTCAGGACAGGATTGAACTGATTGCGTACAGACAGCAAATAGCAGTAATACTGGAGCTGTGTAACCCGGCGTTGACTTTTGCCTTGATGCTTGAGTCCCTCATGCCAGCCTTGTTCTCCATGAGGGAAAAATAAAGGATAGAGTAATGCATCTAAATTGCTGTGTAGAATACTGACTTGCTGTGTTTTTGGGGCCAAGGGGTTATTTGGATCAGGTGTCAAATGAATTAAAATGTCTCTATTGAATGGTGGCTCTCCATCAGCATTTTCAAAGACTACAGCAACTTCATTGACAGTAGGATTGTTATACCGTCTAGGGTCTTGCTGTCTGTCTTGTTTAATGGCCATGATAATATTTGGCATGACAGTGCCATGTTCTACTGCCTTCTGTTCTTCTTGTAATTCAATGTCACGTAGCATTTTGTAGGCCGAAACAAAGGGATTAATATTATCCAATTGAAGAGCAATGATACTCATTAAAGTTGGATGACATTTAAAGGGATCCTGTCACCCCAAAACACCTGTAAACCTATTAAAACCTGTCCCTAGAGCATATTAACACTATCCCTACACTCTTTTTACCTCCTAAATGCAGTAAGTGACATTGAATAAAAACGTTTTATAAGTACCTGATTACTGATGATAATGAGTGACTATCTATTCATAGTCACTCATCCAGGCTGCCCCTCTGCTTCATATCACGCCTGAATAGGCGTGATCTACAGCCCACATTCAAATTGCCGCCTCCCTGCTGTGCCCTGTCTCGTCCGAGGCTGCAGTGTGGCTGGTGACGCGATCCGCGTCATTCCCGGCGCCTGGTGACGTATTTAGACCGGCGCCGCGCTGTCAGCTTCAAAATGCGCACTGCGCATGCCCAATGCGCATGCGCAGTGCGCATTTTGAAGCTGACCGCACGGCGCCGGTCTAAATACGTCACCAGGCGCCGGGAATGACGCGGATCGCGTCACCAGCCACACTGCAGCCTCGGACGAGACAGGGCACAGCAGGGAGGCGGCAATTTGAATGTGGGCTGTAGATCACGCCTATTCAGGCGTGATATGAAGCAGAGGGGCAGCCTGGATGAGTGACTATGAATAGATAGTCACTCATTATCATCAGTAATCAGGTACTTATAAAACGTTTTTATTCAATGTCACTTACTGCATTTAGGAGGTAAAAAGAGTGTAGGGATAGTGTTAATATGCTCTAGGGACAGGTTTTAATAGGTTTACAGGTGTTTTGGGGGTGACAGGATCCCTTTAACATTTTCTGGACACTGTATCCGTTGTTCTACAGCGCTTGCAGTATCTAAAATGTACAGTTGTGCATATGCTGGAGTTTGATCTTGAGCAGGATGGAGTGTTCCCGTGCGATGATAAATTTGCCCATGAATACGGAAACAGTAAGGGCCATGTCCAGGAGGTAGAGAAACATGGGCACCCATGGAGGCAAAAGCAAAAGAACTATTAATGCTCCTGATATTCTCCATCAAATTTTGACTGTACTCACTCTCTCCTTTCAGCAGGCGTTGGAAGACCTGCGGGTATTGAGGTAATGGTACCTTTACTTTTCCTTGTGGCAACAAAGAGTAAACTGTTGATCAGATGGTCGTTCAGCAGTAAAATGGCGAGCCTCACAATGTTCACATATTACATTCATGAAACCACAGAAATGTTCTGAAATAACAAAATCCTGATCAATAAATCCCTTTGGATGAGGGAAAGGTGAAGATAAGAAAGGTAGAAGTTTATTGTGTAATCCTACATAGATGAGACGTGGAAGGGACGTAGATTCAAAACATTCCATAAATGAAGAAGTGGAATATATATTGCGTTCTGTCTCTTGCAATGTAGAACTGGAAGAAGAACTTTGGCGTTCTTCACGACGTAATGTAGCCAAATGGGTCAAGCGGACTTGTCTAGACGTAGGAGATTCTGTATCTTGACGCATCTGTCTTTTCCGTTTAAGCCTCAAAATGTTACACTGTTTGCTGTATGGCGTCTCCTCAGGACAGTGTTTACGTTTAGATGTGGCCTTGCGATGTGGTAAAGGCTGTTCAGTTGTAGTTAACATAGTCGAAGAAGAGGTGGCAGCAGTATGAGGATCAGACGAAGAGGTGGCAGCAGTATGATGGTCAGACGAAGAGGTGGCAGCAGTCTGAGGATCAAATGAAGAGGTGGAAGCAGCCTGGGGATCAGACGAAGAGGTGGCAGCAGTCTGAGGATCAGACGGATCTCCTGCAGGCATTAACTTTTGATGTTTGCGTCGTTGAGGCACAGGCATTGATTTTTTGCCTAATCCTTCCGTCCTTCCTTCCAAAGACTGTATTGAAACCGTTGTTTTCAAAGCAGCCTTTTCCTTGTCCAAGGGAAGTCGTCTTTCTTCAGAACTCTCCTCCACACCCTTGTTGCGCATACGCACAGACTGCTTGCGAACCTTTCCTTTTTTGAATTCCATGGAGGTAATGGGAGGTGTTAAAGGTAGTTCACTTGGCAGAATGTCAGTACACGAAGAGGCTGGAGTAGCATCTGTGTCAGACGGTTCTTCAGTGACTGTAATTTTTTTTTGTTTGCGTCTGGAACGCGCAGCCATGGCTCTTGTTTCCATTCGTTGGCTTCTTTCTTCGGAAGACAGTTCCGAAATACGTTTTTTTGAAGTAGCCTTCGCAGCATCCAACCGAAAACGTCTCAGTGGAGAAGACAGTTTGGCAATGCGTTTCAGTTTAGCAACCTTAGCCTGATCTAACCGAAGACGTCTCTGTTCGGAAGTCTCATTTGCAATGCGTTTGGCGTGAGCAGCCTTAACACGATCTAAGCGACGACGTCTCATTTCTGAGGTCTCCTCAGAAGTGCGTTTCGCCTTAGCAGCCTTACGCAGATCTAACCAAACACGTTTCTCTTCCAAACTCTCCACTGCAATGCGTTTAGCTTTAGCAGCCTTATCACGATCTAAGCGAAGACGTCTCTCTTCCAAAGTCTCATCTGCACGCTTCTTCTTAGGTGTAGATGCAGCCTCCTTGGCAAGAGTGACATTTTGTGTTGGAGAGCTCATCTTAGTAAGAATAGGCAGTGAATCAAATCCAAAATGAGCTAGAGTGTGTTAGTTAAGGAAACAATCAATAATAACTATGTGTAAAAAGACAAAAACAATAAAAGGAAAGTATGTATTTCCAAAACCTGTTAGAATGAAATGATAGACTTCTTTAAAGTACGAAACAAATATGTAATGATGTTTACTGTATGTAGTAGTGAATGGAAATGAGTGTGTTAAAAGTCCTTAAAAACTGCCTTGAAGGCAAAACAAATGGATGTAAGAGCCCTTTCCGATGCGTGTTATAAAAGCAAATTTCCAACATTGTAAGAAAAGCATTTAAAGAACCGAGATTATGTCAATTTCTGCATAACCGCCAGCAAGGTTGTTGTTGCAGAAGGTGTTGAAAAATGGCAGAGGTAGGGTTAATATGTACCTTGAACTTAATCTTTTGGGATTATAGCGGAAGTAGTGGTTTTTATTTTTCTTGCTGGAGTTGGGGAAACAGCGGCATTAACGTCAAGCATGAAATGGCAGAATGTGACCAAGCAGGGTGAAAAAGAAATAAGGCAACTTCCGCAGTACATGGTAAAACAGGCAGGTCAATGTAAAAAGCAACGTAAATCCGGGGTTGTAGTGTGACGTTACGCAACTGCACCCCTGGTGACGGGTATAGGGAAATTCCGTTAAAAATTGAAATATTACCACATGTTATGGAAGTATGTAAATCTGCATATACAATGCACGTGTGAAAGGGGCCCCAGTCAGTAATAGAGTGTAAAATGGGATTGAACCAAGATATTTGGTATGTAAAAGTAGTTAATGTCCTACTGGGATGACAGGGACTTTGACATGAGCGTTAATTTCAAATAGCATGATAACCGTTGGAAAAACTGCATCTTCCGCGTTTAGCGCATAGCTGCAGCATAACCACAGGACTTCCGGGCGGTTGCGTTAATCCCCATAGTCATTATAATCGCCATAGTAGTCAGTATATAGTTATTTGCAGCAGGTGCAGCAATTGGGTTTTTGCAGATGTGGCAGGTGCTGTAGGAAAAAAAAACGGTGGCTGACCGCTCTTTTTATCGTGGCGGGACCTGCCGCAAGTTCCCCTATAGTTACTATGGCGATTAGCGGAACGACACCTCAAGTGCAGGAGTTATGCGGTGGCAATGGAGCAAACAGAGCTGATGCTATTCTGTCAGCACATCTGGCGCGATTTCAAATAACCGCTAATGTGAACTGGCCAGGTAGCATTAAATCAAAACTGTTAAATATAAGATAGGTAGTAGTACTACAGAGTCATTACTATGAAAAATATTAAAAATTTACATATAATGGGTAAACGTACTCCTAACAGTGTGATGACTGACTCCTAAGTCCAAAAAAAATATCAAACAGTCTGTAAGGGGTTAATGTACCACTGGGACGCAAACAAAATACTGGACGATCAATAAAAATAAAAATAGTATTAAAGTATTTAGTAATGAAATGCCAGTAGTAGACCACATAGTGACATAGTCAGTGAATAGCCAAGAGAATAGAAGTGGTTAATGTACTACTTACATCCTATAAAACAGTGTGGAAGCGAAAATAAATAAGAAATGGTATAGAAGAGGTTAATTTTCAAAAGTCATGAGTACAACACATAGTGACACAGTTAGTGAATAGCAAACAGAAAGGAAGGGGTTAATGT
This sequence comes from Allobates femoralis, assembly GCA_033576535.1. Lineage (NCBI taxonomy): Eukaryota > Metazoa > Chordata > Amphibia > Anura > Aromobatidae > Allobates > Allobates femoralis. The sequence goes on along the minus strand of JARQOC010000007.1, from coordinate 9,528,745 downwards.
AGCAGTTTTAACCCTATAAAACATAGTGTGTGAAAAAAAAATGGCAAATGGCATAGAAGAGGTTAATGTACAAATGGCCTTAGTACAGCACATAGTGAGATAGCAAGTGGGGCAGAAATAGAATAGAAGGGGTTAATGTAGAAATGGCCTTAGGGCCCTTTCACATCAGTGTTTTTAGAAAATCGCGGCAGATGTGGTGAAAAAAAACCGCATCTGCCGCGATTGCCACATAACCGTTACACTTGCGGCGCGGTTGCGGTAATCCCCATAGAAAGTATAGGGGGACTTGCGGCAGTTGCGGTTTTGCACTTGCGGCAAGTGTGGCCGGAAAAAAAAACGCACTTGCCGCACCTGCCGCAAGTCCCCCTATACTTTCTATGGGGATTACCGCAACCGCGCCGCAAGTGCAAGGGTTATGCGGCAATCGCGGCAGATGCGATTTTGTCACCGCATCTGCCGCGAAGTTCTAAAAACGCTGATGTACAGCACATAGTGACAGAGTTATTGAATAGTAAATAGAATGGAAGGGGTTAATGTAGCAGTTTAAACCCTATAAAATAGTCATAGGGTAAACTAAAATGCAAAAGGCATAGAAGAGGTTAATGTAGAAATGGGCTTAGTACAGCAGATAGTGAGATAGCAAGTGGAGCACAAATACAATAGAAGGGGTTAATAAAGTATGAAAAAGAGGGCAATATGGTGCAATGTAGCTGATATGAATTTAGTATACATAAGGGGTTAATAAAAGCATAGGCATTAGGAACATATACTCTGATGTGAGATTGTACTGTGAAAACAGCTTTTTAACTTTTACATAGTGCACAAATTCAAATTTCGCGCTGTAAGACGGCGGACGCGAAATGTTCATTCATAAAATGCCGGCAGACGCCAGCCGCTGTGTGATTGGGCAGCGGAAACTTCATACACATGGCGCCGTGAATCCGATTGGTCGGCGCTACTGTCTGAAGAAGCCGCTGTCCTATCACAACTCAGCGGGGCGGAGCTACAGACTTCCAGGCTCACGAACGGCGTGTCCGAAAATCGCACCAGGCGCTCGGCAAGGAAAGTGCCGCTTTCCCGCTGAGCGCCGACCAATCGGAATCAAAGCGCCATGTACAACAACCAATCACAATCGCGCCTCATTTCTCAATATATGTCTATGGTAAATCGCCCTCCAATCACAATAGCGGCGCGAATTTTTAAAATGCACAGCGGCCAATCACAAACGCGCCTCATTTCTCAATACATGTCTATGGGAATGCAGCCTCCAATCAGAATCGCGGCGACATTTTGATTGGCCGCTGTGCACTTTAAAAATCGCGCCGCGATTGTGATTGGAGTGCGACTTCCCATAGACATACATTGAGAAATGAGGCGCGATTGTGATTGGTTGTTGTACATGGCGCTTTGATTCCGATTGGTCGGCGCACAGCGGGGAAAGCGGCACTTTCCTTGCCGAGCGCCTGGTGCGATTATCGGACACGCCGTTCGGGAGGCTGGAAGTCTGTAGCTCCGCCCCGCTGAGTTGTGATAGGACAGCGGCTTCTTCAGACAGTAGCGCCGACCAATCAGATTCACGGCGCCATGTGTATGAAGTTTCCGCTGCCAATCACATTGGGGCTGGCGTCTGCCGGCATTTTATGAATGAACATTTCGCGTCCGCCATCTTACAGCGCGAAATTAGAATTTGTGAACGATGTAAAAATTAAACAGCTGTTTTCACAGTACAATCTCACATCAGAGTATATGTTCCTAATGCCTATGCTTATATTAACCCGTTATTTATACTAAATTCATATATCAGCTACATTGCACCATATTGCCTCTTTTTTTCATACTTTATTAACCCCTTCTATTCTATTTGTGCTCCACTCCCTATCTCACTATGTGCTGTACTATGGCCATTTCTACATTAACCCCTTCTATTGTATTTGTGCTCCACTTACTATCTCACTATGTGCTGTACTAAGCCCATTTCTACATTAACCTCTTCTATTGCTTTAGCATTTTAGTTCCCCAAAGACTATTTTATAGGGTTTAAACTGCTACATTAACCCCTTCCATTCTGTTTGGTATTCAATAACTGTGTCACTATGTGCTGTACATCAGCGTTATTAGAACTTCTCTGCAGATGCAGTGAAAAAAACGCATCTGCCGCGATTGGCGCAAACCTTGCACTTGCGGCGCTGTTGCGGTAATCCCCATAGAAACTTTCGGGGCACTTGCGGCAGGTGCGGCAAGTGCGATTTTTTTCCCGGCCGCACTTGTCGCTAGTGCAAAACCGCACCTGCCGCAAGTCCCCCCATACTTTCTATGGGTATAACCGCAACCGCGCCGCAAGTGCAACGGTTATGCGGCAATCGCGGCAGATGCATTTTTTTCACCGCATCTACCGGGAAGTTCTAAAAACGCAGATGTACAGCACATAGTGACACAGTTATTGCATAGCACACAGAATTGAAGAGGTTAATGTAGCAGTTTAAACCCTATAAAATATTCTTTGGGGTACATAAAATGCAAAAGGCATAGAAGAGGTTAATGTAGAAATGGCCTTAATACAGCAGATAGTGAGATAGGAAGTGGAGCACAAATACAATAGAAGGGGTTAATGTAAAAATGGCCTTAGTACTGCACATGGTGAGATAGCAAGTGGAGCACAAATAGAATAGAAGGGGTTAATAAAGTATGAAAAAAGGAGGGCAATATGGTGACATGTAGCTCATATTAAATTTGTATAAAGAAGGGGTTAATATAAGCATACGGATTAGGAACATATACTCTGATGTGAGATTGTACTGTGAAAACAGCTTTTTAACTTTTACATCGTTCACAAATTCAAATTTCGCACTGTAAGATGGCGGACGCGAAAAGTTCATTCATAAAATGCCGGCAGACGCCAGCCACTGTGTGATTGGGCAGCGGAAACTTCATACACATGGCGCCGTGAATCCGATTGGTCGGCGCTACTGTGTGAAGAAGCCGCTGTCCAATCACAACTCAGCGAGGCGGAGCTAGAGACTTCCAGCCTCACGAACGGCGTGTCCGAAAATCGCACCAGGCGCTCGGCAAGGAAAGTGCCGCTCTCCCCGCTGAGCGCCGACCAATCGGAATCAAAGCGCCATGTATAACAACCAATCACAATCGCGCCTCATTTCTCAATGCATCTCTATGGGAAGAGGCGCTGAGAATGCGATTGGTCGGCGTTATACCGGGAAGACCGGCAAGTTGTATGGGCGGCGCCTGAATGCGTGTTCGGGCACAGTGGTCTCATAGACCGCGGAGGCCGCTAGAAGCGCCGAAGTTTGCGCTTGTAGCACAGAAGTCGGTGCTTGCAGCGGCGAAGTGTCCGAACTGTGGCGCACGCTCCATGCAGCCCCAATTGGCGCTGCATGGCGCAAGATAGTAAAAGTGATGAAAATAAAAGAGAGCAAAAGAGGTGAAAATAAAACTCAGCATCAGGCATATAGACTCTGATGTGAAAAGGTAGATTTTAAAAAGGATATCTTAGCTGATCAATCGCAGATCCCGATCCGGCGCTTGCTTCCCGACGTCCCGCACGAAGGATGGATATCTTGGCTGAAATGTAGTCCAATAGATGGTCCAGCGGTAGCTTCTCGTTGTCCCTTAAAGACCCTCAAGAAGGATGGATTTCTTGGCAGAAATATAATCCAACAGATAGTCCAGCGGTAGCTTCTCGTTCTCCCACAAAGAGGATTCAAAGAGGTGGAAGATTCAAATTTGCCGCTATAAATAGCGGCCTTATCTCATTGGTGGGCGGCAACCTCAGAAAGATGGTGCCATGAATGTGATTGGTCGCTGTGTATTTTCAAAAATCGCGGCTTGATTGTGATTGGAGGGCGCCTTCCTATAGAGAAATGAGGCGATTTTATGGCCGGGCCCTGGTTCTATTTCGGCCAGGCGACTCGGCTGTGAGCCGTCGTTCCACGGTGGCGGAAAGTCGCAATCAGCGCTTCGCGGCGATAGCTAGCGTATCAGCAACGACTCGCAATGATTGCGAGTCGTTGGTAAGGCGCTACCAATGTCCGCGAACCGCTCAATGCGAGTTTCCGGCCCCGTGGAACGACGGATCACAGCCGACTCCCGTGGCTGAAAATAGAACCAGGGGCCCGGCCATAAAATTGCCGACAGACCGCTATGTATGTCTATGGGAAGTGAGGCGCTCTTCTGATTGGTCGCTGTTTACTGCTGGCAGCCAATCAGAAGAGCGCCTCACTTCCCATTGACATACATTAGCGGTGTCTCGGCGAAATTACGGGCGGCCCCATGGTTCTAATTTCCGGACATAAAATCGCCGACACACCGCTAATGTATGTGTATGCGATTTTTAAAAATGGCGCCGCCATTCTGATTGGACGGCGCCTTCCATAGAGATGCATTGAGAAATGAGGCGCTATTCTGATTGGTCGGCGATAGCACACAGCGACCAATCAGAAGAGCGCCTCACTTGCCATTGACATACATAGCGGTGTGTCCGCGATTTTATGGCCGGAAAATAGAACCAGGAGCCCGGCCATAAAATCGGCGACACACCGCTATGTATGTCAATCGCAAGTGAGGCGCTCTTCTGATTGGTCGCTGTGTGCTATCGCCGACCAATCAGAATTTGACGTCACGTCCCATAGACATACATTAGCGGTGTGTCGCAAAATATATGGCCGGCCTTCTGGTTCTATTTTCGGGCACGTGGTCGGGTATTTCCGCTCCCAAAAAATTTTTTTGCCTATTTATCTAACTTTTATTTTATCTATTTTTCTACATATTTTCGTATCTATCTATCTACAAAGATAGATATAAAAATAGATAACAATAAAGATACATAAATAGAGAAAAAAAAATGTTTCCGACCCACGTGCCCGAAAATAGAACCAGAAGGCCGGCCATATATATTGCGACACACCGCTAATGTATGTCTATGGGAAGTGAGGTCGAATTCTGATTGGTCGGCGATAGCACACAGCGACCAATGAGAAGAGCGCCTCACTTGCCATTGACATACATAGCGGTGTGTCGGGGATTTTATGGCCGGGCTCCTGGTTCTATTTTCCGGCCATAAAATCGCGGACACACCGGTATGTATGTGTATGGGAAGTGAGGCGCGATTGTGATTGGTCGCTGTGTGCTAATGGCGACCAATCAGAACAACGCCTCATTTCTCAATGTATCTCTATGGGAAGGCGCCGTCCAATCAGAATGGCGGCGCCATGTTTAAAAATGCCACAGACATACATTAGCGATGTTAGTCAGAGGGTAGACCTGGCTCACTGGATTGTTAAGGTGCTCTTGAGAAAAAAATCGTACAACTATATAATATCTCAGGCACACAATAAATGAATAGAGAATAATGTTGAATCAATTCCTGAATTTATTATTTTGTCTGGTCAGTGTAAGGAACGTTTCGGTTTAATTTAAACCTTCTTCAGCCAACTGACACTGTACAACATAAAGATAAGAAATGTATATAAGTACATGATAATGTGACAAAATTCATAACAATCATGGGGGAAAAAGTGGGGGGAAGGGGGGGGGGGAAACATTTGAAAATAAACATTTGACAATAAACAAGGCAATAAACCCCATTCACGTAGTCACTCTGAGAAATAACATGGATGCACCCTCAAATAGTGGGTTGTCAGGTCCTTTAAGTGAAATCCATGGTAACCAGAGATATGCTGGTGATTTGCCATATCTGTCAGATAGAGGTGTATACCTGAGGAAGGAGATCCTCAGGAATATAGGGTTTTTACAAGAACGTGGGTTCAGCCTTGTACTGAGAATCGATGGCAGCAGGTCTCTAAGTACCTGTACTCATAAAAAAAAGGAGGTACAAGAAAGCGAAGGAGAAATGCAAAATTTAAATTAAACTCCTAATAGACAGAGGTACCGAAACCTCATATATAGGGAGGTATTCAGGCTAGCAGTTACCTACTACTCATGAGACATGACCACCGTGCACATATGGTCATTAAAGTGCCCCTTGGTCAATGTGGACCTGTGAAAGGGTCAATTAGTCCTATAAAGATAGAGGGTACATATGTCACTCTATGAGGAGATGTACTAGTATAAATTCCATAAGGTTATAAAACCAGAGAGAGAAAAACAAATAGTCAAAAAAACATATAACCTCAGTAGGGTCCAAGTACACCCACTATGGTACCGCTGCTCATATTTCAGAAACAACTAAGGGGAACAAAAGACAGAATATAAAAGGGAAGGTAATCCCAAATGTGACTATCAATTCAATTCACAGTCCCTACGGGACACACCAATGGTGTTTACTAAAAGAGGTGATATACCTTTAAGGTGAGGTCAGGCCGGTCTCTGGCAAATAGAGAGAGGAAAGAAAGAAAGTAAGTGATTGGAACAATCTCACCAAAGTCTGTGCTGTGCTTCTCAGGTGCAGGTGCCTACCGTCCGGTCAGGGGAGTGTGGGTAGCGGTAATGCCGCTGCCTCGGTGTTTATCTAGGAAAGGGGTGGGTGTAAGCACGGTTTCCTGCTTCCGCCATCTGGAACGCAGGGAGCCGCTCAGAACGCAAGCCGCGCATGCGCGTTAGTGTCGCGGTGTTTCCTAATCATTATCAGCCTGTCAGACCAGTGTAGTGGATCACGCACAGTCACAGACTGTATTAGTAGATCTGCAGAGATCCGCTACCCACACTCCCCTGACCGGACGGTAGGCACCTGCACCTGAGAAGCACAGCACAGACTTTGGTGAGATTGTTCCAATCACTTACTTTCTTTCTTTCCTCTCTCTATTTGCCAGAGACCGGCCTGACCTCACCTTAAAGGTATATCACCTCTTTTAGTAAACACCATTGGTGTGTCCCGTAGGGACTGTGAATTGAATTGATAGTCACATTTGGGATTACCTTCCCTTTTATATTCTGTCTTTTGTTCCCCTTAGTTGTTTCTGAAATATGAGCAGCGGTACCATAGTGGGTGTACTTGGACCCTACTGAGGTTATATGTTTTTTTGACTATTTGTTTTTCTCTCTCTGGTTTTATAACCTTATGGAATTTATACTAGTACATCTCCTCATAGAGTGACATATGTACCCTTTATCTTTATAGGACTAATTGACCCTTTCACAGGTCCACATTGACCAAGGGGCACTTTAATGACCATATGTGCACGGTGGTCATGTCTCATGAGTAGTAGGTAACTGCTAGCCTGAATACCTCCCTATATATGAGGTTTCGGTACCTCTGTCTATTAGGAGTTTAATTTAAATTTTGCATTTCTCCTTCGCTTTCTTGTACCTCCTTTTTTTATGATTACAGGTACTTAGAGACCTGCTGCCATCGATTCTCAGTACAAGGCTGAACCCACGTTCTTGTAAAAACCCTATATTCCTGAGGATCTCCTTCCTCAGGTATACACCTCTATCTGACAGATATGGACAAATCACCAGCATATCTCTGGTTACCATGGATTTCACTTAAAGGACCTGACAACCCACTATTTGAGGGTGCATCCATGTTATTTCTCAGAGTGACTACGTGAATGGGGTTTATTGCCTGTTTATTGTCAAATGTTTATTTTCAAATGTTCCCCCCCCCCCTTCCCCCCACTTTTTCCCCCATGATTGTTATGAATTTTGTCACATTATCATGTACTTATATACATTTCTTATCTTTATGTTGTACAGTGTCAGTTGGCTGAAGAAGGTTTAAATTAAACCGAAACGTTCCTTACACTGACCAGACAAAATAATAAATTCAGGAATTGATTCAACATTATTCTCTATTCATTTATTGTGTGCCTGAGATATTATATAGTTGTACGATTTTTTTCTCAAGAGCACCTTAACAATCCAGTGAGCCAGGTCTACTCTCTGACTATTGACTATTTTTTCCTGAGCTCCTGGCATTTCGTTTCATGTCTCTTTTTTCATATAACGATGATGAAACTTCGGCAATCATTGCCCGAGCAACTGTGCCACGACAGTTCCTGACGACTACGACCGAGGAGATCAGAGCCAAGGAGTATGAAAAAGAGATTCGGAGAAAGACTGCTCTAGAACTTCACATTGCCACCTTGGTGGAATACTCTCAAGTGAAACGGATCCCAAGAGGGTTGAGGGTTCCCCTCCGCCCTACTTTATTTTTTGATGATCAAGAGTTTTGTGAGACCTTTGAGGGCATTTTAAATAAATGCTCCTTTGACATTATAACTTTGACCATTGACCGACTACAAAAGGAGATCGAGTCATTAACGGAGAATATCACGACCATTGAAGAACAATTGACATCCACATTCTCCCAAACAGAATTGAATAACCTGAAGACAAAGGTGACCAACTCTAATTCTGAATTCAGAAAGAAACTACAACTTAGAAAGAAAAGCAAGTTCACCAGAGACGAGGAGGACTATAAGAAAGGACAGGTCTATAAATGGAAATGTGGCGAATCTCAGCCACCAAGACTACCATACTATGGAGGTTACCCGTCCTATCCCTCATCACCAAGTTCGGGGAGCGAATATGGCGGACAACAACAACCGATCCCTCCTTTTTTAGGCCAACGCCAACGCTTCCGAAGAGGACGAGGAGGGGGAAGAGGAGATCAAAACAGACCGCACGGGATGACGAGGAGATCACAGGTAAGGCAGACCTAGTCTTCAATATTTCCAAATATACGCTGTCACCAGCAGAATACACGGTATTACAGAAGGGTCTGACCTATTGTCCCACACCTAGGTTTGACACCTTTACATTAGAGAAGGAGATGAATCATTTCTTTAGGTCACTTAGACTTAAGGCACACTTCTCAGGACAGACCACAGTGACAGATACCGCCCTTTCCCCACCCCTACCATGGAGTTGATGACTTTTAGTACACGGAGTCTCAACATAAGGACAAGAAGTCACTTTCAACCACCTCGTACGTATCACCCGATTGAGACTTATATTGAACTAGTTAAAACGGACATGGATAAGATGATCAAGGACATCAAGAAAGGGGAGTTACATCTAAGACACAATCTCAGTTGCATTGAATCTCAAGCCATTGAGAGCTTGAGAAACAATGGAGATATCATTATAAAACCAGCTGACAAAGGTGGTGCGATAGTGGTCCTCGATCGCACATATTATGTAGACGAGATCAAGAGGCAACTCGCGGATACGGATACATACACCGCTGTATCAAATGATCCAACACATAGAATCTCGAAGTTAATTGAGTCACATATACAGAAACATCTACAAAGGGGCACAATTGATGACAAATTAGCCTGCTATCTGAGGAATCCCTGTCCAATGATTCCAGTTTTTTTTTATACACTCCCAAAAATTCACAAAGATCTGAGGAATCCACCTGGCAGACCTATAGTCGCTTCGACTGATTCACTACTTTCCCCGATCTCAATCACTTTGGAGAAAATTCTTTCACCTTTAGTACAGAAAACCCCAGCTTATCTAAAAGACACGTCTGATTTCCTTGATTGCCTTAGAAATGTCGGCACATTAACCGCAGACTGTTCGCTAGTCACTCTAGATGTTAACAGTGTATACCAGTATAGACCACACATTGGGTTTAGAAGCAGTAAGCTGGTTCCTTGAAGAGTATAGTAACCTGACACCTCCGGGCAAAGAATTCTGTATGGAGTCCTTAGAACTGATACTTGGACAGAATTATTTTCTGTTTCAAGACCAGTTCTATATGCAAAGAAAGGGGACTGCCATGGGTTCGAATGTGGCACCCCCTTACGCCAATATATTTATGTCATATTTTGAACATCGACATATTTATTCACATATTTTGACCAGGACACATGTGAAACTCTGGAGAAGGTACATTGATGATGTTTTTATGATTTGGAAAGGTACGTTAACTGAATTGGATACCTTTTTTGAATATATCAATTCTAGAACCCCTGGATTGACCTTCACCAAACACGTAGGACCACGGGAGGTTAATTTCTTGGACACTCTTGTCTGTGTTGATATGATGGGCGACTTCGAAACAGATCTTTATGTCAAGCCCACCGATAAGAACAGCCTACTGAGATTTGACAGTTGTCATCCACGACCCCTGAAGGAGGCCCTCCCACACTCACAACATATGAGGGTGTCGAGAATTGTCTCAAATCCAGATAAGCGAGCCATCAGACACTCTGAGATGGAAAGGAAATTTAGGGACAGAGGGTATCCCAAATCCATTTCATCATTTCACACAGACTCTACTCCACGCACTAAGCAGACGGGCCCTTACGTAACTTGTGTCAATACCTACCACCCGTTCTCAACATGTTTTAAAAGTATAGTCAAAAAACATTGGCCACTGTTGGGCCTATCCTATCCCACCGTCCCTGAGTTTAGCAGACCTCCACTTTTCTGCTACAAAAGAGCTCCCAATCTCAAGAACAGATTAATCAGGGCCGACATAGGCTCCTCTAGATTACTCCCAAGGCAGACCTTCTTAGCAACACCAAAACGGGGCAACTTCCCATGTTTGGGTTGTCTTCAATGTTCACACATGACCAAAGGTGACACGTTCACCCACCCTAGGACTGGCAAAAGATATTCCATTAAGGAATTTTTTACCTGTAATTCAAGCTACGTGGTATACTTGATTAAGTGCCCCTGTGGTCTCGGATATGTTGGAGAAACTATCCAACATATCCGAGACCGAATAAGCAAACACAAATCTACCATTAGATGTGGTCAGAATCTCCTACCGCTGCCACATCATTTTATGACCCATAATCATGGGATTGCACAATTAAGATTTCAGGTCATAGATCATGTTCCTGCCAGCCGCCGGGGGGGTGACCGTATAGCCAGACTCAAAGAGAGAGAACTATATTGGATACACACCCTACAAACATTGTCCCCTTTGGGTCTAAATAGGGAGTATGACCCTAAATATTGAGAATCAACAGCGTTGATTTCGGACTCAAAAGTTCCATTATATTGTGAGGTCTGCCTTACCTGATATGTTTATTCTTAGAACCATTTTAAGGTGTCACATAGAGAATGTCTAACTAATATCCTTTATGTTGTTTTACACTTTTATGTTTCCATAGGACTCTTTGTACTGCTGTTTGTTTTTGCATATCATATTGGAGAGTTGGATACATCCCATTAGGGTATCATCATTTGAGCCCAATGATTATCTGGTTATCTTATTCCATATTCCCCTTCTGGTTGACTCACTAATGTAAAGTTTTTCTTATAACTGTTGTTTTCTATGCCATTAATGCCTGGTTTCTATTTCCTTCTTTGTTTCTTTTCTCTGCAGATCTACTAATACAGTCTGTGACTGTGCGTGATCCACTACACTGGTATGACAGGCTGATAATGAATAGGAAACACCGCGACACTAACGCGCATGCGCGGCTTGCGTTCCGAGCGGCTCCCTGCGTTCCAGATGGCGGAAGCAGGAAACCGTGCTTACACCCACCCCTTTCCTAGATAAACACCGAGGCAGCGGCATTACCGCTACCCACACTCCCCTGACCGGACGGTAGGCACCTGCACCTGAGAAGCACAGCACAGACTTTGGTGAGATTGTTCCAATCCCTTACTTTCTTTCTTTCCTCTCTCTATTTGCCAGAGACCGGCCTGACCTCACCTTAAAGGTATATCACCTCTTTTAGTAAACACCATTGGTGTGTCCCGTAGGGACTGTGAATTGAATTGATAGTCACATTTGGGATTACCTTCCCTTTTATATTCTGTCTTTTGTTCCCCTTAGTTGTTTCTGAAATATGAGCAGCGGTACCATAGTGGGTGTACTTGGACCCTACTGAGGTTATATGTTTTTTTGACTATTTGTTTTTCTCTCTCTGGTTTTATAACCTTATGGAATTTATACTAGTACATCTCCTCATAGAGTGACATATGTACCCTTTATCTTTATAGGACTAATTGACCCTTTCACAGGTCCACATTGACCAAGGGGCACTTTAATGACCATATGTGCACGGTGGTCATGTCTCATGAGTAGTAGGTAACTGCTAGCCTGAATACCTCCCTATATATGAGGTTTCGGTACCTCTGTCTATTAGGAGTTTAATTTAAATTTTGCATTTCTCCTTCGCTTTCTTGTACCTCCTTTTTTTATGATTACAGGTACTTAGAGACCTGCTGCCATCGATTCTCAGTACAAGGCTGAACCCACGTTCTTGTAAAAACCCTATATTCCTGAGGATCTCCTTCCTCAGGTATACACCTCTATCTGACAGATATGGACAAATCACCAGCATATCTCTGGTTACCATGGATTTCACTTAAAGGACCTGACAACCCACTATTTGAGGGTGCATCCATGTTATTTCTCAGAGTGACTATGTGAATGGGGTTTATTGCCTTGTTTATTGTCAAATGTTTATTTTCAAATGTTCCCCCCCCCCTTCCCCCACTTTTTCCCCCATGATTGTTATGAATTTTGTCACATTATCATGTACTTATATACATTTCTTATCTTTATGTTGTACAGTGTCAGTTGGCTGAAGAAGGTTTAAATTAAACCGAAACGTTCCTTACACTGACCAGACAAAATAATAAATTCAGGAATTGATTCAACATTATTCTCTATTCATTTATTGTGTGCCTGAGATATTATATAGTTATACATTAGCGATGTGTCCGCGATTTTATGGCCGGGCCCCTGGTTCTATTTTCCGGACATAAAATCGCGGACACACCGCTATGTATGTCAATGGCAAGTGAGGCGCTCTTCTGATTGGTCGCTGTGTGCTATCGCCGACCAATCAGAATAGCGCCTCATTTCTCAATGCATCTCTATGGGAAGGCACCGTCCAATCAGAATGGCGGCGCCATGTTTAAAAATGCCATAGACATACATTAGCGATGTGTCCGCGATTTTATGGCCGGGCCCCTGGTTCTCATTTTCCGGACATAAAATCGCAGACACACCGCTATGTATGTCAATGGCAAGTGAGGCGCTCTTCTGATTGGTCGCTGTGTGCTGTCGCCGACCAATCAGAATAGCGCCTCATTTCTCAATGCATCTCTATGGGAAGGCGCCGTCCAATCAGAATGGCGGCGCCATGTTTGAAAATGCCATAGACATACATTAGCGATGTGTCCGCGATTTTATGGCCGGGCCCTGGTTCTATTTTCCGGACATAAAATCGCGGACACACCGCTATGTATGTCAATGGCAAGTGAGGCGCTCTTCTGATTGGTCGCTGTGTTCTATCGCCGACCAATCAGAATAGCGCCTCATTTCTCAATGCATCTCTATGGGAAGGCGCCGTCCAATCAGAATGGCGGCGCCATGTTTAAAAATGCCATAGACATACATTAGCGATGTGTCCGCGATTTTATGGCCGGGCCCCTGGTTCTATTTTCCGGACATAAAATCGCGGACACACCCCTATGTATGTCAATGGCAAGTGAGGCGCTCTTCTGATTGGTCGCTGTGTGCTATCGCCGACCAATAAGAAAAGCGACTAATTTCTCAATGTATCTCCATGGAAGGCGCCGTCCAATCAGAATGGCGGCGCCATTTTAAAAATCGCATAGACATACATTAGCGGTGTGTCGGCGATTTTATGTCCGGAAAATAGAACCATGGGGCCGGCCTAAATTCGCCGAGACACCGGTAATGTATGTCAATGGGAAGTGAGGTGCTGTTCTGATTGACTGGCAGCAGTAAACAGCGACCAATCAGAAGAGCGCCTCACATCTCATAGACATAGAATGGAGGATTTTTCGTCCATTCTATCGCAATGAGAAGTGAAGAGGACGTCGGAGTCGGAAGATGGCGGAAAGAAGAGAGAAGACCCCGGGCCGGACGAAGAGCCGGAGATGGCGGAAAGAAGAGAGAAGACCCCGTGGCCGGACGAAGAGGACGGCAGCAGTAAACAGCGACCAATCAGAAGAGCGCCTCACATCTCATAGACATAGAATGGAGGATTTTTCGTCCATTCTATCGCAATGAGAAGTGAAGAGGACGTCGGAGTCGGAAGATGGCGGAAAGAAGAGAGAAGACCCCCGGGGTCGGACGAAGAGCCGGAGATGGCGGAAAGAAGAGAGAAGACCCCCGTGGCCGGACGAAGAGGACGCCTGGCCGGACGGAGGACTTGTGGATCGGACGGACGATCAGATGAAGAAGAAGAGATGTAAGTGATCGACGGCGGCGGGGTTAGGTTAGGGGACAGCGGTGGCTTAGGGTGTAGGGCCTTAGGTGTTAGCGACAGCGTCGGGAGACAGCGGCGTGAGTTTAGGAGGCGGCGGGGCTTAGGGGGTAGGGGCGGCGGGGCGGCGGGGCTTGGGGATAGGCGGCGGGGCTTATCGGTGGGGGCTTAGGATGCGGCGGGGCTTAGGGGGTAGGGGCTTAGGGGCGGCGGACTTAGGGGATAGGGGCTTAGGTGCGGCGGACTTAGGGGGTAGGGGCTTAGGGGCGGCGGGGCTTGGGGATAGGCGACGGGGCTTATCGGTGGGGGCTTAGGATGCGGCGGGGCTTAGGGGGTAGGGGCTTAGGGGCGGCGGACTTAGGGGGTAGGGGCTTAGGGGCGGCGGTGCTTGTGGATAGGCGGCGGGGCTTATCGGTGGGGGCTTAGGATGTGGCGTGGCTTAGGGGGTAGGGGCTTAGGGGCGGCGGACTTAGGGGGTAGGGGCTTAGGGGCGGCGGACTTAGGGGGTAGGTGCTTAGGGGCGGCGGTGCTTGTGGATAGGCGGCGGGGCTTATCGGTGGGGGCTTAGGATGCGGCGGGGCTTAGGGGGTAGGGGCTTAGGGGCGGTGGACTTAGGGGGTAGGGGCTTAGGGGCGGCGGACTTAGGGGGTAGGGGCTTAGGGGCGGCGGACTTAGGGGGTAGGGGCTTAGGGGTGCGGGGGCTTGGGGATACGTGTCGGGGCTTATCGGTGGGGGCTTAGGATGCGGCGGGGCTTAGGGGGTAGGGGCTTAGGGGCGGCGGACTTAGGGGGTAGGGGCTTAGGGGGTAGGGGCTTGGGGATTAGGGGGTAGGGGCTTGGGGATAGGTGGCGGGGCTTATCGGTGGGGGCTTAGGATGCGGCGGGGCTTAGGGTGTGGGGGCTTAGGGGCGGCGAACTTAGGGGGTAGGGGCTTAGCGGGCATTGCGAGTCGTTGGCTCGTTGGCGCGGCATGGGACTGTAGTATACCATAGCGGTGTAGACTACAGCCCCATGCTGTGGCTTTGTTCGCGGCGCGTGACAACGACTCGCAATGCCCGCTTTGCGGGCATTGCTTCGCGAGTCGCCGTGGCCGCACAGCCACAGACAGAGTCCAGGAGAAGCAGCCGAGCTACGCGAACAAAGCCACAGGAAGTACCGTCGGTCCGACGGAAGTCGCTACGGCAATTATATAATAGATGAGCGAGCATGTTCGGCGCTACTCGTTACTTGCACGAGTATCCCGGTACTCAGGATGCTCGGCGAGCACCGAGTACCACCGAGAAGCTCGGACTCTTCACTAATAATAATCGCTCTGACACAAATACACAGCTTCCTTGAGTGCACACAGTAAGCTGGCACCTCACAGAGAGCAGATTAATTGTTAGGGTCCCTCTGGGGGGCACAGCAAGGTGTTGTATGCTGCGATGATTTGAAAAAGCCCCCCTCCCGCCCTTTCCCAGAAACACTCGGTTTATAGCCAGAAGTATGTGGATGGAGCCTGTCACTAATTGACTTACATTGGGCTCGGTGCTCGGTCGAGCACCCAAGCATCTGGGGATGCTCGACCCGAGCATCGAGCACCCGGAGCATTTTAGCGCTCGCTCATCACTATTGTTCATAGATTTCCGTCAGCAACCAGTCTGCCCCAGGGGCTTTATCATTCGCCATGGAGGCCAGTGCCTTTTCCAACTCATCCACCGTCAATAAGAGTTCCAAACTCTCTCTATTCATCACACTGAGCTTTGGCAACTCCACTTCCTTTAGAAAGCCGTAGATCTTAGCCCTGGAGGCCGACAGTTGAGATGTATATAAACCCCCCATAAAAGTTCCTAAAATTTTTTAGGATACCCTCCGTATCTGATACCAGCACATCACTCTCATCATACATACTATACACATATGAAGAGTCCCTGGGCTGAAGTTATTACAGACAAAAGATGTCCCACCTTCTCACCATCCTCATAGAATGAGATCTTCTGAAACTCCTGTCTCTTCTTATCACCTTGCAAATGAAGTTCATCTCCTATATCCTGCGCACCCTCAGGTTCTCCAGCACCAGAATGTCCTCTCTTCTAGACTTCGTTTTATATTTAGATATATACCTAATAAACAAACCCAGAAAAATGGCAATCATAGTATCCCATACTACACCAACAGATGCACTCCCATCATTCTCATATGACCACCTCTACCGGCTTATGATCTGAGACCACAATAGGTAAATAATCCACTGTCTTAATCCAGGAATTCATTAACCTATCCCCCAGTGCCATATCAATTCTTGACATGGATCCATGAGAGGAGAAGAAACACGAATAGCATCATCCACATTCCTCACCCTCCACAAATCCACAAGACCAACCTCCTTAATGTGTTTTGTAGAGGGCGTGTCCCCATCACCCTCATTGCCTCTAATAACCCTTCTATTCTTATCTAACACTCGTATTGGTACGCCCACTCTGTTTCTAGTCAACTCCAAAATTTCTTGCATCTTTGCATCTGAATATGGTGGCAGAAAATACACTGCATTCACACACATCAACTTCCCATATAGTCGACATACCAGGAACACATACTGACCATCCTCATCTACCCGCACTTCCACCTATTCAAATGGCAACGAAGTGTGAACCAGGATCGGGACACCCCTCGCATAATAAGAATATGCAGCATGATAAGCATGCCTAATCCAGCGTCTGGCTAAAACCCCGGTACGCTCTTTAACTAGATGAGTCTCCAACAGACACAATATGGACGGTTTATGCAACAGAGCATGATGTAGTACTGCCGCTCTCTTAGTCCTATCAGCCAGACCGATAATAATTCAACTTATTATCTTAACCGTTCCAGCCATGATGGAACAAAATTCCCATATGACTTCCAACGAGTTTTCATACTTTGCCATTTACAATCCCTTCCCTAACTATCCCAACCCTCCCTCCCTTCTCCCCCCTCCCCGAAACCCAACATTCCCAGTATCCTAATACCCTGTACCCTTCTCCTCCCCCTATCAGTTAGCTTCCCTCTGTATGAGAGTGGGTAAAATCCCTTGACCCAACCTCCTTCACAGTCTACACTACTCGTCCCTCAGCCAATGACACTTAGACTGCTTTCACATTTGCGTTTTGAAAAGCAGCATACTGAACACAGCCAAACACATGCACACTGCGTCCCTATGTTTAACATGGGAACACATGGTACCTGTGTTTGGCTGTGTTCGGTTGCGGTTACGTTCAGATGCACATAATTTGTGCGGCCTCCGAACACCCTCTGAACGCAACATGTTGCATTTTTTGTGCATTCATGGGCACTTGTTTTATCAGCAAGCATCCGCAAGCGTACAAAAAATTTATGGAAGTCAAAGGATCCGCAGTGTCCTCCGCATGACAGCACAGGAGAATCCTGTGGATCACATTGAAATCTCTCCCTTTGACCTCCGCTGATCTCCGCTGATCTCCCGAGACATCAGCTGTCAGATCAGCTGTTTCTTTAAATCTCACGGTTTTGAAGACTGGATGTTTCTTTAAATCTCCTGCGCTGACATTGTCGGGAGATCAGCGGCGGCCGCCGGGAGGACTAGATCTCTGCCGCTGATCTCCTCCTCCCAGCCGCTGCCGAGACTGCTGATTGGCTGGCCAGGCACCATACTATGTGAACGCATTCGGACAATCTTCACATCAGTATGGCAGAGTTTGCACTGCGTTTCCCAACGCATGCAGACACAAACGCTAGTGTAAAAGTAGCCTTAGATATTAAAGTATAACAAAATAATACACTTCGTCAGTCCTCCCCCTCCCACCTTTAGTAAACATTGTGACGTAGCGATCACAGACCGGATCGGGGTACCCTCACTTGGCAGCGATATTCAGCATTCAGTATACCAGTCATTATACAATAGGGTACTCACTTGCTGGCTGCAGGATAGAGGTACACAGGCACGGGTTTCACATAAGAAGTCCATTCGGTTTATTTGGCTTCATAAACTGACTCCAAATGTTTGCCTTCCTTGGCTTTACAGGCAATGCAATACCATACCACCCAACCGTCCCGGATTTGACGGGACAGTCCCGGTTTAGTCAGAGCTGCCCGCTCTCTGGCATTTCACTGATTGTGGCACGACCCCTCTATCTGCCGACCACGCCCCCTCTAGCTGCCGATCACGCCCCCTCACAGCAGCTCATTGGGAAGACTGAGCTCCAATCTCAGTGCAGAGAGTGAGTCGTGTGACCTCTCTCCTGCACTGTGTAGAGGGGACGGAACTCAGTCATCCAATCCTGGCTCAGCGCGGCCTCTGTGAAGTTCCCCAGCGATGGATGCATCAGCACAGCAGCAGCCGGGACACAGGGGCTCTGCCTCCACACTGGAGGCTGGATCACTGACTGTCTGTGACTGGGAAGAACTGACAGGACCCAGGAGCACAGTACACAGGTATCACAAATACATGGGAGCACAGACTGAGGATAACCCAAGGGGTGATGATAACAGAGAATACAGAGGAGTGCGGTGACAGGCTCCGTACACTTCATACAGGCATGGCTCACTCCGTACACTGATGCAGGCACGGCTCCCCTCCATACACTCATAAAGACATGGCTCCGCTCCGTACACTGATGCAGGTGTGGAGCCCACTGGGACGGGTTACTCGGTGCCGGACCGGGGTACTGCTGGGGGAGGTCACGGCGGTCCTGGTCCGGACCGTGTCCCGGGCCCGCACAATAAAATGGGGGTTATTTACAGGGGATTAGGTTTGTTGTGACGCCACCAATAGGTTGTGGTCAGTTAGGGGACCACCGCTGCTGCAGAACCTCAAGGGATGATGTTTTGGCAGCTTTAGATGGAACGGCTCTCAGCAGGTAGAGCCTGGTTCCCTGGGGCAGTGGTAATTAAAGTCTGTGATGGTGGTTATAGATGTTGCAGGAAAGTAGGGGTAGTAGTAGAGATAATGAGAGTGGAGGCAATGGCAGTTTATAAGGGAAAGTAGGGTTTCAGCACAAGGATCACACACTCACGTTTGTTGTCATTTTCCAAGTCTTTACTGTGCAGATGGTATAACAGAGTATTGTCCACGGAGTCTGTACCGGGGTCAGGTTGCTCCCACCCTGACGGGGTCCTTGGCTTCCTACTTCTGGGCTTTGTGTGTGGCCCTGCTGCCGCTTTTAGCTGAACTGCTGGCCCTGTTTCCCCTCACAGGTACCAATCTGCTAGGCAACTTGAGTCCTCTGTGTCACTGACCCCTTCGTGTTGCTTTGCTATGGTGCAGTGAAGATGGTGGACCTTCACTATCCTGGTATTCACTGTCCTGTCTGTCTCAGGCACAGCCTCGGATCCGGTATCCGTCCTAAGCGCCTCTCCGGGGTTAAGCTTTAGGGTAACTCCTTGTCCCAGGTATGTTCCTCTGTTTCTCTGACTCCTTTCCTCAGACCTCTCAGGACCTCCACTCCCACTTGGCTCTACTCCTGCTCTCAACTGAACTGACTGATCTGTCACTCCTGCTCTGAGGTAAACAACATTAGCTGCTCCCACTCTTGCAGGTGCCACCTAAGCTTCTCCCACTTTCTAGTGTAGTGTTGTGTGGGGAGTAAACCTGTGTACATACAGGCACGGCTCCGCTCCGTACACCATATACAGACACGGCTCCTCTCCGTACACCTCATAAAGGCACGGCTCCTCTCCGTACACCTGAAGCAGGCACGGCTCCGCCCGTACACCTCGTGCACATGCGGCTCCGCTCCGTACACCTCATAAAGGCACAGCTGCGCTCCGTACACCTGATGCAGGCACGGCTCCGCTCCGTACACTACCTCATAAAGGGCACGGCTCCGCTCCGTACACCTGATGCAGGGCGGCTCCGCTCCGTACACCTCATAAAGGCACGGCTGCGCTCCGTACACCTGATGCAGGCGCGGCTCTGCTCCGTACACCTCATAAAGGCACGGCTGCGCTCCGTACACCTGATGCAGGCGCGGCTCCGATTGTACACCTCATAAAGGCACGGCTCCGCTCCGTACACCTGATGCAGGCGCTGCTCAGCTCCGTACACCTCATAAAGGCACGGCTCCGCTCCGTGCACCTGATGCAGGCTCAGCTCCGTACACCTCATAAAGGCACGGCTCCGCTCCGTGCACCTGATGCAGGCTCTGTTCCGAACACCTGATGCAGGCATGGCTCCGCTCCGTACACCTGATGCAGGCACGGCTCCACTCCGTACACCTCATAAAGGCACGGCTCCGCTCCGTACACCTGATGCAGGCACGGCTCCGTCGTACACCTCATAAAAGCACGGCTCCACTCCGTACACCTGATGCAGGCACGGCTCCGCTCCGTACACCCTGTACACACGTGGCTCCACTCCGTACACCTCATAAAGGCACGGCTCCGCTCCGTACAGCTTATGCAGGCACAGCTTCGCTCTGTACACCTCGTACACATGCGGCTCCGCTCCGTACACCTCATAAAGGCACGGCTCCGCTCCGTACACCTGATGTAGGCATGGCTCCGCTCCGTACACCTCGACACACGCAGCTCCGCTCCTTACACCTCATAAAGATGCGGCTCCGCTCCGTACACCTGATGCAGGCTTGGCTGCACTCCGTACACCTGATGCAGGTACGGCTGTGCTCGATACACCTGATGCAGGCTCAGCTCCGCTCCGTACACCTCATAAAGGCGCGGCTCCGCTCTTTACACCATATACAGATGCGGCTCCGCTCCGTACACTTCATACAGGCACAGCTCCGCTCCATACACCTCATTCAGGCACGGCACGGCTCCGCTCCGTACACCTAATGCAGGCACGGCTCTGCTCCGTACATCTGATGCAGGCACGGCTCTGCTCCGTACACCTGATGCAGGCATGGCTCCGCTCCTTACACCTGATGCAGGCAAGGCTCCGCTCCGTACACCTCATGCAGGCTGGCTCCGCTCCTTACACCTGATGCAGGCATGGCTCCGCTCCGTACACCTCATGCAGGCTCCACACACAACGTAGCCCTCATGCAGGCACTTCTCCGCTCCGTACACCTCATGCAGGCTCCACACACAACGTAGCCCTCATGCAGGCACTTCTCCGCTCCGTACACCTGATACCGGCACGGCTCCGCTCCGTACACCTCATGCAGGTGCGGCTCCGCTCCGTACACCATATACAGACACGGCTCCGCTCTGTACACTTCGTACAGGCATGGCTCCGCCACGTACACCTGATGCAGGCGCAGCTCCTCTCCATGCACCTGATGCAGGCATGGCTCCACCCCGTACACCTCATTCAGGCACGGCTCCGCCCCGTACACCTGATGCAGGCGCAGCTTCACTCCGTACACCTATATACAGACACGGCTCCGCTCCGTACACTTCATACAGGCATGGCTCTGCCCCGTACACCTGATGCAGGTGCAGCTCCTCTCCGTGCACCTGATGCAGGCACGTACACACGCGGCTCCACTCCATAAACCTCCATGGACACAGCTCCACTCCTTACGCCCACAGCTTCGCTCTGTACATCTAGTACAATATCGGCTCTGCTACATCCACACTGTAAATCCCTCCTTACATAACCTTCACCTTATCCAGCACCATAACAACCAGCACAGCAGAGTCCTGCATACACTGAGGAGCTGATCATGTGACCCCTGACTCCTCCCCTCCATGTGACATCATCACAGGTCTTGTCAGTACAGAGCAGCCGTGGATGTAGTGTGCAGCTCTGTCTGCTGGTGGAGAACAATGCAGGGGGATGTATCATGCGGCTGGCGGGGAGACCCGTCCTTGGCCACTGCAGCAGGAGGTCCAGCGGCGCCCCCGTGCCTGCTGCGTCGGGGCAAATGCCCCACCAGTTTCCCCTAGATATGGCCCTGGAGAACAAGACACTGGATGAAGAACTAAAACCAGTGACCAATATGGCAGGAAATGAGAAGCTGATAACAGAGAACAGGAGTAAGGCTTCACCCGTGGCGTATTTACTGCATCTATGCAGTGCTATTTTGCGCTGGTGTAAATGCAGTGAAACGCAACACTGGATACGCAATCCAGCAAAAGCTATGGCTTTTGCTGAAATGCATTCACACGTTGCGTATTTTGGCGCTTTGGTGTGCGCACGCTTTCACTGCAAAGCACACACGCAAAAAGAATGACCATGTCAATTCTTTGCACTGTTTTCAGCGCACTTTTCCCATGGGTCGCATTATAAAATGGGCTCAGGAAAAGCGCACTGTGTGAATGCAGTTGTGCTTTTTTGTGCAAAAAGCGCCACTGCAAAAAAAAAGTGGTAAATAGATAAAAAATAAAATAAAATAAAGAAAATAGAGAAAGAGGCTTCGCCGGGTACAAGAGTTATATGTCTGACAGTCGCTCACTGTGGTCCTGATTCACCATCTCTCCTGCCTTGATTGATATGACTGACATCTCCTCTGTCCTCCACAGTCTGTTCATCCCTCACACCTGCACAAGAGGGATCAGGAGCTGCGCGGGTGCCACAAACTAGTGAACGCAGGAGAGGCCGGCCGCGTCGGCCCCGGCAAGAGACGTCGGCCCCGGCATGGAGACGTTGGCCCCGGCATGGAGTCGTTGGCCCCGGCATGGAGTCGTTGGCCCCGGCATGGAGTCGTTGGCCCCGGCATGGAGACGTTGGCCCCGGCATGGAGACGTTGGCCCCGGCATGGAGACGTGGGCCCGGCAGGAGACGTGGCCCCGGCAGGAGAGGCGCGTCGGTCCCGGCAGGAGATGTCGGCCCCGGCAGGAGACATCAGCCGCGTTGGTCCCGGCAGGAGGCGTCGGTCCTGGCAGGAGGTGTCGGTCCCGGCAGGAGATGTCGGTCCCGGCAGGAGACGTCGGCCGCGTCGGTCCCGGCAGGAGACGTCGGCTGCGTCAGTCCCGGCAGAAGATGTCGGCCCGTCGGTCCTGGCAGGAGACGTCGGTCCCAGCAGGAGAAGTCGGCCGCGTCGGTCCCGGCAGGAGTCGTCGGCTGCGTCGGTATTGTGTGAGGTCTGAGGTGTGATGGGTTCCCATGACAGCCAGGGGTCTGCTGAAGACCTCCATACCTATCATGACGGTTCTTGTGTGAGGGCCAGCATTTATGTGGTGTTCATAGAAGAACATGATTTTCACTCTACATAGCGGCTGTAGCACTGCTGCATTCTGGAGAAGCGATAAGATACAGCTTCAGCTCCCCTAAGGAGACTATTACAGTTGAGAAAAAAAAATGTGTCTTTAAACATATGGGAAAAAACAACAAAATTTATAACCAACCCCTATTTCCCATAAAAAGCAAAACATAAATACAACCCCCCCCCCCATATTTGGTATCACTGCATTCATAAAAGTTCTCTTAAAATCCAAAATAAATGAATGTGATTGGTAAACAGCGTAACAAAAAACAACAATTAAATCACCAGAATTATATATATTTTTTTGCCTCCTCCACCTGCGATAAATGGCATTAACAGCCAATCAGTATATGATCTACAGCCACATGGTATCAGTAAGAATGTCAGCACAGGGCACAACAAACCTCCCCTCAGAGCCTGGATCATAAAGATTAATAACGTTACAGATCTTGGAAAATGACACAAGCAGAAATGTATTTTTAATTACAAATTTCTGACTTTTTTTTCACAACATTAATAAGAGAATAAACAATTTCTGTTCACTATCTACATAATTGTAAGGATCGAGGTCACAACCAGGTCTGGCGATACAGGGGCCCGGGCGACCCCAGCACGTACAGCAGCTGGATGTGCATCCGAGGACATGCATCAAGCTGAAGCGCATTGATGTACAGAGACCCGTTAGGTTCCTGCACTGTGATACTCGCTGACGGCCAAACTGTGACTGACAGCTGACATCTGCGGTACCGTGACAGGGCAGCACATGACAGTCACTTCTTGCATCAAGGCGCACACTCCAATGTCAGCTGCCAACTGTGCATTGTTACAGAGGACACTGGGTGATGTAGGAGGTGAAGAAAGTTGAGTAGAATATTTTCTTAAATTAGAGAAAAATAGGGACATGAATACTGATGCGCCCACCAGAACCGAAGAGTTCAATTTCTCTTTGGGGAACGTCACGGTGGCGTGACCTGGCTCCATGAGCCTGGTGGTGTTATAAAAATGGGGGATATTTATATGGGATTAAATTTGTGACGCCACCTGTGGTATTCAGCAATTGGATGTCCGGACGCTGCGGTTCAGATCTACTGGGGTAATCCACAGGTAGAGCAAGACTCCAGGGCAGTTATAAAGTCTATTGATGGTGTGGTCACAGATGTAGCCCAGGGCAGGTGGTGCAGTAAATAAATCAGGGACACAGCAGGGTGCAGTCTTCACAGTTTACTCAGTTTCTGAAGTACCCAACCCACTGGGTGCTGTGTACTCTGAGTCAGGGATCCAGCCATTCCCAGGCAGATTGGTGGCACTTGTTTGGTACCACCTTTGTGTGTACCTTTCCGGGTCATCTCACTGCGCTGGCTCTCGCCCTCCTGCCTTTCACACACACTGTGCAGAGCCAGCAGCCTTGGGTCCTGTCGGGCGACGTCTCTCTTTTTCCCTTGAGCCTATGCGGCTGCCTTTTCAGCGATTGTGTGCGGATTTGGCTGCTGCACATAAAGATATCGCAGCCTCCGGGTTGCTAGCTGAATCTTAAAGTCTTCCACTAGTCTGGGGCTGGTCCCCTTTGTGGCCTAGCTCCTCCAGCAAGTCCCTCCGGGCAATCACTGGAACGGGGTTCCTCCACACAGAGCTCTGTGGCGACCCAGAGGTGCTCCCCCTCCCCTCAGAGCTCCCTCTTAGTCTCTGGAGATACTCTACGTCCTCTCTGACCTGGGACGAGCTCGTCTGGCTCCAGTCCCCGGGTCCAAATTTCTCTCCATCCTCTTCCCCAGGACGAGCTACTCACAACTCCAGTCCCTGGGTCCGACTCACTGACTGCGCACTTACTGTTTCTGTCTGGCTTAACTCCTCCCACTCTCAACTGTCACTGCCTACCTCCTAGTGCTCCACTACTTTCTAAGTGTTCCACCTACTCCTCTACCTAATCCGCTTCTCCAGCCAGACATGGGGTCTGCCCATCATGGGGTTTCGTCTGCCTCAGCACCCCTGGCCTAGAGTGGCCTGGTGTTGGATGTGGATGTGTGGGTATCGGGTAGTGCCCTCTCCTTACCAGGGGTGGGAGGGACCACACCTCTGGCTAAGGTGCAGTACCTCTGTGGCAAATGGACCCTCAGGGACACCATATATACCAGGTTGGAGACCATATATACCAGGATGGAGATATATAGGCTACATTCAGACTCTGCGTTTTTTTATCCATTTTTTGCAGTACACTGCATAAAACTGATCACTCAAATTAAATTCTTCATTTGAGAGGTTTCTGTTGGGCTACTCTGCCATTAAGGCCCGACTGGTGGAGGCTGCAGTGATAGTTGACCTTGTGGAACTTTTTCCCATCTCCTTACTGCATTTTCAGAGCTAGTATTGTGTCCTGTACTGGACGGCAGCCTGCCATCAGGGGGCGCTATACACAGTACTGTGGACTCAGAGTCTGTGTCTATTTTGGTGGAGTTGGAGGTTTGGCTTACCGGCTGCACACCATGACTGTGGAGTTGGAGTCTAAGACGGTGACCATCTTGGTGGGGTTGGATTTAGGGAAACTGAGGATTTGGAGTCAGAGGTTTGATTACTGACTGCACATCCCTGGCTATAAACTGCACAATGCTGCAAGGCAGGCACTAGTCTCAGCCGTCCTGCTGTGTTGTATGATGGGGCAGCCCATAGTCTGTGCTGTCAGTATTAAACTGCACCAAAACGCATCAAATGAATTGGAAAAGGCAAAAAAATGCAGCAAAAATGCAATAATCAGAAGTTTAATAGTAATAAGGGCATCTGAATGTCCATCATTTGTAAATAGGTGTGGTCAGGGGTGGGGCTAAAATTAGTGCGGCGCGCATAGCGCGCCGCATCTACTGCCCCTCTTTCTCTTCTTCTAAAGTTGGGAGGTATGCAATACATTAAGTGTTACAGACCATTAACTCCTGGTTACACTTCTCCTGACATATCCCAGCCTCTATTCCCTTGGGGTCCTGTTGTCAGTCCACACAGGGCCCCTGGGAGACTGCTTGTTTCACAATGGCGCGCTTCTGCTCAAAGGCTTGCATCTTGCAGGTCCTCTATATCTCACTCTCTGTCAGTCACCCACATGTCAAACACAGACTCCATTAAACATCCTTGGGACACACCCACATCTCCAGCAAATTGCAAGCTTAACTTTTGCCATGCTATTAGGCAGATTGTGGCTTCAGGTACTGGTGAGACATACATAAAAACATCGCAGCAGACTTCTGCCTGTGCATAACATACTGGCCATGTATAATGCCAGCATTCACTACATCACATATTTTCCCCCTCTGCCTAAAGCTGTGGGGCTTGGCACCAATCATAACCGTCCCCGGGGGTCGTCTGTGTAAGATCATATTGTGTCATCTCACACTCCCGAGTCTCAAGGTCAAGATGGCAGCAGTAGAAAAGGAAAGAAGAGTGACGGCAGTGTCAGACCAATTAACACAAATTAACAATCTGGAACGAATCAACAAGAAAACCCCCACCCCACAGTTGTCTCAAAAAATAACGGAAAATAGAAATGAGGATGCGTGCTCTACTTTTATTCCAGTATGAAAAAGCTTTTAAAAAGTCCAAAGTGGTGTGTAAATTTATGATTAAAGTTGTTCAGTTTGAGATAACTTACAAAGTCGTGCCGTGCCTCTGGGGGTCCCTTCCATACAATTAATTTATCATCAATATATTTGGCATACCATGCCAGATAGGAGCATGAACTGTGTCCAGCTAAAAAACAACTCTTGTCTGCATTCATTTAGCATCTTAGTGCAGCTGGAGTAGATTTTAGCGTAAATTAGGATACGCCAAAAGACTCTGTATTCTCGTCAGCGTTTGTGTCTGACCAGTCCACCTGCAGGGCATTAATTTCTAATCTCAGTGTCCAGCTAAAAACCAACTTATGTTTGCATTCATTTAACATTTGTGTGCGCCAGGAGTGGGTTTTAGCGCAAATTAGGATATGCCAAAATACTCGGTATTCTCGTCAGCGTTTGTGTCTGACCAGTGCACCTGTAGGGCCTTAATCTCTAATCTCAGTGACCAGCTAAAAACCAAGTCTTGTCTGCATTCATTTAACATTTTAGTGCAGCTGGAGTAGATTTTAGCGTAAATTAGGATACGCCAGAAGACTCGGTATTCTCGTAAGCATTTGTGTCTGACCAGTCCACCTGCAGGGCCTTAATTTCTAATCTCAGTGTCCAGCTAAAAACCAAGTCTTGTCTGCATTCATTTAACATTTTAGTGCAGCAGGAGTAGGTTTTTGCGTAAACTAGGATACACTAAAAGACTCGGTATTCTCATCAGTGTTTGTGTCTGACCAGTCCACCTGCAGGGCCTTAATCTCTAATCACAGTGTCCATCTAAAAGCCAACTCTTGTCTGCATTCATTTAACATTTGTGTGCGCCCGGAGTGGGTTTTAGCGTAAATTAGGATACGCCAAAAGACTCGGTATTCTCATCAGCGTTTGTGTCTGACCAGTCAACCTGCAGGGACACCTATCTCTAATCTCAGTGTCCAGCTAAAAAACAACTCCTGACTGCATTATTATAGCATGTTAGTGCAGCTGGAGTAGGTTTTAGCGTAAATTAGGATACGCCAAAAGATTTGGTATTCTCGTTAGCATTTGTGTCCGACCAATTCACCTGCAGGGACTTAATTTCTAATTTCAGTGTCCAGCTAAAAATTAAATCTTGTCTGCAGTCCTTTGGCATCTAAGTGCAGCAGGAGTAGGTTTTAGCGTAAATTTGGATATGCCAGAAGACTTGGTATTCTCGTCAGAGTTTTTGTCTGACCAGTCCTCCTGCAGGGCCTTAATTTCTAATCTCAGTGTCCAGCTAAAAACCAAGCTATGTCTGCAGTCATTTAACAATAGTATGCGCCAGGAGTGGGTTTTAGTGTAAATTAGGATACACCAAAAGATTCGGTATTCTCGTTAGCGTTTGTGTCTGGCCAGTCCACCTGCAGGGCATTAATCTCTAATTTCAGTGTCCACCTGAAAACCAAATCTTGTCTGCATTCATTTAGCATTTTAGTGCAGCAGGAGTAGGTTTTAGCGTAAATTAGGATACACTAAAAGACTCGGTATTCTCATCAGCGTTTGTGTCTGACAAGTCCACCTGTAGGGCCTTAATCTCTAATCTCAGTGTCCAGCTAAAAATCAACTTATGTTTGCATTCATTTAACATTTGTGTACTCCAGGAGTGGGTTTTAGCGCAAATTGGATACACCAAAAGATTCATTATTCTCGTTAGCGTTTGTGTCTGACCAGTCCACCTGCAGGGCATTAATCTCTAATCTCAGTGTCCAGCTAAAAAACAACTCTTGTCTGCATCATTTAGCATCTTAGTGCAGCTGGAGTAGAGTTTTAGCGTAAATTAGGATACGCCAAAGACTCGGTATTCTCGTCAGCGTTTGTGTCTGACAGTCCACCTGCAGGGCCTTAATCTCTAATCTCAGTGTCCAGCTAAAAACCAACTTTGTCTGCATCATTTAACATTTGTGTGCAGCCAGGAGTAGGTTTTAGCGTAAATTAGGATAGCCAAAAGACTCGGTATTCTCTAGCGTTTGTGTCTGACCAGTCCACCTCAGGGCCTTAATCTCTAATCCAGTGTCCAGCTAAAAACCAATCTTGTCTGCATTCATTTAACAATTGTTGCGCCCAGGAGTGGGTTTTAGTGTAAATTAGGATACACCAAAAGACTCGGTATTCTCGTTAGCGTTTGTGTCTGACCAGTCCACCTGCAGGGCATTAATCTCTAATTTCAGTGTCCAGCCTAAAAACCAAATCTTGTTCTGCATTCATTTAGCATTTTAGTGCAGCAGGAGTAGGTTTTAGCGTAAATTTGGATAGCCAAAAGACTCGGTATTCTCATCAGCGTTTGTGTCTGACAGTCCACCTGCAGGGCCTTAATCTCTAATCTCAGTGTCCAGCTAAAAACCAAATCTTGTCTGCAGTCATTTAACATTTGTGTGCAGCCAGGAGATGGTTTTAGCGTAAATTAGGATACGCCAAAAGACTCGGTATTCTCGTCAGCGTTTGTGTCTACCAGTCCACCTGCAAGGGCCTTAATCTCTAATCTCAGTGTCCAGCTAAAAACAAATCTTGTCTGCATTATTTAACATTTGTGTGCACCAGGATGGGTTTTAGGAATTAGATACGCAAAGACTCTGTATTCTCTCAGCGTTTGTGTCTGACCAGTCCACTGCAGGGCCTAATCTCTAATCTCAGTGTCAGCTAAAACAATTTGTCTGCATTCATTTACATTTTGGCCCGGATGGTTTAGATAATTAGATAGCCAAAAGATCGTATTCTCTTAGCGTTGTGTCTGACCAGTCCACTGCAGGGCCTTAATCTCTAATTCAGTGTCCATAAAACAATCTTGTCTGCATCATTTAATTTTAGTGCGCAGGAGTAGGTTTTAGCGTAAATTAGGATACCCAAAAGATCGGTATTCTCTAGCGTTTGTGTGACCAGTCACCTGCAGGCCTTAATTTAATTCATGTCCACTAAAACAAATCTTGTCTGCATTCTTTGCATTTAGTGCAGCAGGAGTGGTTTTAGCGTAAATTTGGATATCCAAGACTGGTATTCTCGTCTTGTGTCTGACCAGTCCACCTGCAGGGCCTTAATTTAATTCAGTGTCCACTAAAACCAAATCTTGTCTGCATTCATTACATTTTAGTGCAGCAGAGTGGTTTTGCGTAAATTAGGATACGCCAAAGACTCGTATTCTCGTAGCTTTGTGTCTGACCAGTCCACCTGCAGGGCTTAATTTAATTCAGTGTCCAGCTAAAAACAATCTTGTCTGCATTCATTTAACATTTGTGCGCCAGGAGTGGTTTTAGCGTAAATAGGATAGCCAAAAGACTCGGTATTCTCTCAGCGTTTGTGTCTGACAAGTCCACCTGCAGGGCCTTAATCTCTAATCTCAGTGTCCAGCTAAAACCAAATTGTCTGCATCATTTAACATTTGTGTGCACCAGGATGGGTTTTAGGTAAATTAGGATACCCAAAAGACTCGGTATTCTCGTCAGCGTTTGTGTCTGACCAGTCCCCTGCAGGGCCTTAATCTCTAATCTCAGTGTCCAGCTAAAAACAATCTTGTCTGCATTCATTTAACATTTGTTGCACAGGAGTGGGTTTAGGTAAATTAGGATACGCAAAAGACTCGTATTCTCTCAGCGTTTGTGTCTGACAGTCCACCTGCAGGCCTTAATCTCTAATCTCAGTGTCAGCTAAAAACAATCTTGTCGCATTCATTTACATTTTGGCACGGAGTGGTTTTAGCGTAAATTAGATACCAAAAGACTCGTATTCTCTCAGCGTTTGTGTCTGACCAGTCCACTGCAGGGCCTTAATCTCTAATCCAGTGTCCAGTAAAAACAATTTGTCTGCAGTCATTTAACATTGTGTGCCAGGAGTGGTTTTAGGTAAATTAGGATACGCAAAAGATCGGTATTCTCGTTAGCGTTTGTGTCTGACCAGTCACCTGCAGGGCATTAATCTCTAATTTCATGTCCAGCTAAAAACAAATCTGTCTGCATCTTTAGCATTTTAGTGCAGCAGGAGTAGGTTTTAGCGTAAATTGGATAGCCAAAAGACTCGGTATTCTCGTAGCGTTTGTGTCTGACAGTCCACCTGCAGGGCCTTAATTCTAATTCAGTGTCCAGCTAAAACCAAATCTTGTCTGCAGTCATTTAGCATCTTAGTGCAGCAGGAGTAGGTTTTAGCGTAAATTAGGATATGCCAAAGACTCGGTATTCTCGTAGCGTTTGTGTCTACCAGTCCACCTCAGGCCTTAATCTCTAATCTCAGTGTCCACTAAAAACCAATTTGTCTGCATTCATTTAACATTGTGTCCCCGGAGTGGGTTTTAGTGTAAATTAGGATACCCAAAAGATTCGTATTCTCGTTAGCGTTTGTGTCTGACCAGTCCACCTGCAGGGCATTAATCTCTAATTCAGTGTCCACTAAAACAAATCTTGTCTGCATTTATTTAGCATTTTTGTGCAGCAGGTAGGTTTTAGCGTAAATTAGGATACCAAAAGACTCGGTATTCTCATCAGCGTTTGTGTCTGAAAAGTCCACTCAGGGCTTAATCTCTAATCTCAGTGTCCACTAAAAACAATTTATGTTGCATTCATTTAACATTTGTGCGCCGGAGTGGGTTTTAGGAAATTGGATACCCAAAAGATCGGTATTCTCTAGCGTTTGTGTCTGCAGTCCACCTGCAGGCTTAATCTCTAATTCAGTGTCCAGCTAAAAAAATTTGTCTGCATCATTTAACATTTTGTGCACGGATGTTTTAGTAAATTAGGAACGCAAAGACTAGTATTCTCTCAGCGTTGTGTCTGACAGTCCAACTGCAGGGCTAATCTCTAATTCAGTGTCCACTAAAACAACTTTTGTCTGCATTCATTTAACATTTGTGTGCCCAGGATGGTTTAGCAAAATGGATGCCAAAAGACTCGGTATTCTCTAGCGTTTGTGTCTGACATCCACTGCAGGGCCTAATCTCTAATTCAGTGTCCACTAAAACCAATTTGTCTGCATTCATTTACATTTTGCGAGGAGTAGGTTTTGGTAAATAGGATACACAAAAGATCGGTATTCTCGTTAGCGTTTGTGTTGACCAGTCACTGCGGGCTTAATCTCTAATTTCTGTCCAGCTAAAAACAATCTTGTTGCATCCTTTGCATTTAGTGCAAGAGTAGGTTTAGCGTAAATTTGGAATACGGAAGACTTGTATTCTCTCAGCGTTTGTGTCTGACCAGTCCCCTGCAGGCCTAATTGTAATCTCAGTGTCCGTTAAAACCAATCTTGTCTGCAGTCATTTACAATTGTGTGCCCGATGGGTTTTAGGTAAATTAGGATACCAAAAGATTCGGTATTCTCGTAGCGTTTGGTTACCAGTCCACCTGCAGCTTAATCTTAATTCAGTGTCCACTGAAAACCAAATCTTGTCTGCATTTATTACATTTAGTGCACAGGGGGTTTTAGGTAAATTAGGATACCTAAAAACTCTGTATTCTCATCAGCGTTTGTTTAAAAGTCCACCTCAGGGCCTTAATCTCTAATCTCAGTGTCCAGCTAAAAAAAATTGTCGCTTCATTACATTGTGTGCCCAGATGGTTTTAGTGTAAATTGTACACAAAAATCGGTATTCTGTTAGCGTTGTGTCTGCCATCCACCTGCAGGGCTAACTCTAATCTCAGTGTCCAGCAAAAAACAACTTGTCTGCATTCATTTAGCATCTTGTGCAGCTGGAGTAGATTAGCGTAAATTAGGATACGCCAGAAGACTCGGTATTTCCACGTTTGTGTCTGACAAGTCCACCTGCAGGGCCTTAATCTCAATCAGTGTCCAGCTAAAAACCAATTATGTTTGCATTCATTTAACATTTGTGTGCACCAGGATGGGTTTTCAGCACAAATTTGGATGCGCCAAAAGACTCGGTATTTCTCATCACGTTTGTGTCTGATCAGTCCACCTACGGGCCTTAATCTCTAATCCAGTGTCCAGCTAAAAACCAATTATGTCTGCATTCATTTAACAATTGTGTGCGCCAGGATGCAGCTGGAGTAGGTTTTAGCGTAATGTAGGATACGCCAAAAGACTCGGTATTCTCGTCTCATCACTCCACCTGCAGGACCTTCATCTCTAATCTCAGTGTCCAGCCAAAAACCAAATCTTGTCTGCATTTATTTAACATTTGTGTGCGCCAGGAGTGGGTTTTAGCGCAAATTAGGATTTCCTAAAAGACTCGGCATTCTCGTTAGTGTTTGTGTCTGACCAGTCCACCTGCAGGGCCTTAATTTCTAATCTCAGTGTCCAGCTAAAAACCAAATCTTGTCTGCATTCATTTAGCATTGTGTGCACCAGGAGTGGGTTTTAGCGCAAATTAGGATATGTCAAACGTTTCGGTATTCTCGTTAGCGTTTGTATCCGACCAGTCCACCTGTAGGGCATTAATCTCTAATTTCAGTGTCCAGCTAAAAACCAAATCTTGTCTGCATTCATTTAGCATTTTAGTGCAGCAGGAGTAGGTTTTAGCGTAAATTAGGATACACTAAAAGACTCGGTATTCTCATCAGCGTTTGTGTCTGACCAGTCCACCTGCAGGGCCTTAATCTCTAATCTCAGTGTCCAGCTAAAAACCAAATCTTGTCTGCAGTCATTTAGCATTTTAGTGCAGCAGGAGTAGGTTTTAGTGTAAATTAAGATATGCCAGAAGACTCGGTATTCTTGTTATGGTGCCGTCACACAGCACAACCTGACCAGCGATGTCGGAAGCGATGCGCGGGTGCCCGCTCGGTTCCGACATCGCTGGCCAGCTGTCACACAGCACGGCTGCGGCCGGCGATGCCGCAACGATGCGGGCGGTGACATCGCTCACTGGCTGGGCTCAGCCCAGCGACCGTTCCGCAGCAACGCTGCGGTATAGGCTGGATCGCCGCCGACATCGCTCTGGCGATGTCACACGGCGCGATCCAGCCTAATCGCAGGTCGCAGGTTGTCAGGTTTACAGTTCTTCCCGTAAACCTGACAACCTGTGACTAGCGATAAAACACGGTCGCGTCGCGCTGTCACACAGCGCGACGTCGCTAGCGACATCGCTGGTACGTCACTTTTCCGGCGATGTTGCTAGCAACGTCGCCTGGTGTGACAGCACCATTAGAGTTTGTGTCTGACCAGTCCACCTGCAGGGCTTTAATCTCTAATCTCAGTGTCCAGCTAAAAACCAAATCTTGTCTGCAGTCATTTAGCATCTTAGTGCAGCAGGAGTAGGTTTTAGCGTAAATTAGGATATGCCAGAAGACTCGGTATTCTCGTTAGCGATTGTGTCTGACCAGTCCACCTTCAGGGCATTAATCTCTAATTTCAGTGTCCACCTGAAAACCAAATCTTGTCTGCATTCATTTAGCATTTTAGTGCAGCAGGAGTAGGTTTTTGCGTAAATTAGGATACATTAAAAGACTCGGTATTCTCATCAGCGTTTGTGTCTGACCAGTCCTCCTGCAGGGCCTTAATCTCTAATCTCAGTGTCCAGCTAAAAAACAACTCTTGTCTGCATTCATTTAACATTTGTTGTGCACCAGGAATGGGTTTTAGCGTAAATTAGGATACACCAAAAGACTCGGCATTCTCGTCAGCGTTTGTGTCTGACCAGTCCACCTGCAGGGCATTAATTTCTAATTTCAGTGTCCAGCTAAAAACCAAATCTTGTCTGCATTCATTTAGCATTTTAGTGCAGCAGTAGAAGGTTTTAGCGTAAATTAGGATGCACTAAAAGACTCTGTATTCTCATCAGCGTTTGTGTTTTACCAGTCCACCTGCAGGGTCCTAATCTCTAATCTCAGTGTCCAGCTAAAAACCAATTATGTTTGCATTCATTTAACATTTGTGTGCGCCAGGAGTGGGTTTTAGTGCAAATTAGGATACGACAAAAGACTCAGTATTCTCATCAGCGTTTGTGTCTGACCAGTCCACCTGCAGGACTTAATCTCTAATCTCAGTGTCCAGCTAAAAACCAACTCTTGTCTGCGGTCATTTGGCATCTTAGTGCAGCAGGAGTAGGTTTTATTGTAAATTAGGATATGCATAAAGACTCTGTATTGTTGTCAGCGTTTGTGTCTGACCAGTCCACCTGCTGGGCCTAAATTTCTAATCTCAGTGTCCAGCTAAAAAACCAATTTATGTTTACATTCATTTAACATTTGTGTGCTAGGAGTGGGTTTTAGTGCAAATTAGGATACGCCAAAAGATTCGGTATTCTCGTTAGCGTTTGTGTCTGACCAATCCACCTGCAGGGACTTAATCTCTAATCTCAGTGTCCAGCTAAAAACCAAATCTTGTCTGCAGTCATTTAGCATCTTAGTGCAGCACGAGTAGGTTTTAGCGTAAATTAGGATATGCCAAAAGATTTGGTATTCTCGTTAGCGTTTGTGTCTAACCAGTCCACCTGCTGGGCCTCTAATCTCAGTGTCTAGCAAAAAACAAATCTTGTCTGCATTCATTTAGCATCTTAGTGCAGCAGGAGTACGTTTTAGCATAAATAAGGATATGCCAAAAGACTCGGTATTTTCGTCAGCGTTTGTGTCTGACTAGTCCACCTGCAGGGCCTTAATCTCTAATCTCAGTGTCCAGCTAAAAACCAAATCTTGTCTGCATTCATTTAGCATTTAAGTGCAGCAGGAGTAGGTTTTTGCGTAAATTAGGATACACCAAAAGACTCGGCATTCTCGTCAGTGTTTGTGTCTGATCAGTCCACCTGCAGGGCCTTAATCTCTAATCTTAGTGTCCAGCTAAAAACCAAATCTTGTCTGCAGTCATTTGGCATGTTAGTGCAGCAGGAGTAGGTTTTAGCGTAAATTAGGATATGCCAGAAGACTCGGGGTTCTTGTCAGCGTTTGTGTCTTACCAGTCCACCTGCAGGGCCTTAATTTCTAATCTCAGTGTCCAGCTAAAAACTAATTTATGTCTGCATTCATTTAACACTTGTGTTCACCAGGAGTGGGTTTTAGCGCAAATTAGGATATGCCAAAAGACTCGGTATTCTCATCAGCGTTTGTGTCTGACCAGTCCACCTGCAGGGCCTTAATCTCTAATCTCAGTGTCCAGCTAAAAACCAAACTCTTGTCTCCATTCATTTTGCATCTTAGTGAAGCTGGAGTAGGTTTTAGCGTAAATTAGAATACGGCAAAAGATTCGGTATCCTCATCAGCATTTGTGTCTGACCAGTCCACCTGCAGGGCCTTAATCTCTCATCTCAGTGTCCAGCTAAAAACCAAATCTTGTCTGCTTTCATTTAACATTTGTGTGCACCAGCATTGGGTTTTAGCGTAAATTAGTATATGCCAAAAGACTCGGTATTCTCGTCATCGTTTGTGTCTGAGCAGTCCACCTTCAGGGCCTTAATGTCTAATCTGAGTGTCCAGCTAAAAAACAAATCTTGTCTGCATTCATTTAGCATATTAGTGTAGCAGGAGTAGGTTTTAGTGTAAATTAGGATTCGCCAAAAGATTCGGTATTCTCATCAGCGTTTGTGTCTGACCAGTCCACATGCAGGGCCTTAATCTCTAATCTCAGTGTCCAGTTAAAAAACAAATCTTGTCTGCTTTCATTTAACATATGTGCGCCAGGAGTGGGTTTTAGCGTAAATTAGGATGCGCCGAAAGACTTGGTATTCTCGTCAGCATTTGTGTCTGACGAGTCCACCTGCAGGGCCTTAATCTCTAATCTGAGTGTCCAGATAAAAAACAAATCTTGTCTGCATTAATTTAGCATTTAGTGCAGCAGGAGTAGGTTTCAGCGTAAATTAGGGTACGCTAAAAGACTCGGAATTCTCATCAGCGTTTGTGTCTGACCAGTCCACCTGCAGGGCCTTAATCTCTAATCACAGTGTCCAGCTAAAAACCAACTCTTGTCTGCATTCATTTAACATTTGTGTGCACCTGGAGTGGGTTTTAGAGTAAATTAGGATACACCAAAAGACTCGGCATTCTCGTCAGCGTTTGTGTCTGACCAGTCTACCTGCAGGGCCTTAATCTCTAATCTCAGTGTCCAGCTAACAACAAACTCTTGTCTGCATTCATTTAACATTTGTGTGCGCACGGAGTCGGTTTTAGCGTAAATTAGGATACACCAAATGACTCGGCATTCTCGCCAGCGTTTGTGTCTGACCAGTCCTTCAGCCGGGCCTTAATTTCTAATCTCAATGTCCAGCTAACAACAAACTCTTGTCTGCATTCATTTAACATTTGCGTGTGCCCGCAGTGGTTTTTAGCGTAAATAAGGATACGCCAAAAGATTCGGTATTCTCGTCAGCGTTTTTGTCTGACCAGTCCACCTTCAGGGCCTTAATCTCTAATCTCAGTGTCCAGCTAAAAACCAAATCTTGTCTGCAGTCATTTAGCTTCTTAGTGCAGCACCGAGTAGGTTTTAGCGTAAATTAGGATATGCCAAAAGATTTGGTATTCTCGTTAGCGTTTGTGTCTAACCAGTCCACCTGCTGGGCCTTAATCTCTAATCTCAGTGTCTAGCAAAAAACAAATCTTGTCTGCATTCATTTAGCATCTTAGTGCAGCAGGAGTACGTTTTAGCATAAATAAGGATATGCCAAAAGACTCGGTATTTTCGTCAGCGTTTGTGTCTGACTAGTCCACCTGCAGGGCCTTAATCTCTAATCTCAGTGTCCAGCTAAAAACCAAATCTTGTCTGCATTCATTTAGCATTTTAGTGCAGCAGGAATAGGTTTTTGCGTAAATTAGGATACATTAAAAGACTCGGTATTTCATCAGCGTTTGTGTCTGACCAGTCCACCTGCAGGCCTTAATCTCTAATCTTAGTGTCCAGCTAAAAACCAAATCTTGTCTGCAGTCATTTGGGATGTTAGTGTAATAGCCCACAGGTAACGGATACGCAAGGACTGCACGGAACACAGAGGGTTAAACAAATGCAATTTTAATGCAACTGAGGGAAAAGAAGGGGAAGGAGCGGGAAGGTGTGCAAAAGTAAATACAATACATATAACCACTGTGCCTAGTCTGCAGCGAATGCAAGGTCTCTGAATGTCTTTAAATGAAGAAATGCAAAGTCTTTATCAAGCGAGACGCAGAGTGTTTGTTTTCTTTCTATTACTTGTATATCGAACTGCAGAGTCTTTTCCTATCTGTCCCTAACTAAAACAGTGTTGCACACTTTACTACAAGTTTTACTGCGAGGTACCTCGTTGCCGTTGGGGCCCATAATTCGCTGACAGGCGTGTGGAGTGCAGTCAGTCTTGGATCTCTGTCCTGGATCTCAGCTTGCACGTGCGTCTCGACATCCAGTCTCTTTTGGTCTGTCTCTCTCTACAACACACATGGAAGTCCTTTTTTTCTCCTTCAGGAGACCCACCCATCCATCTCCTGGACTGTTCCATGTCATTCTCAGCAGCAGGGGTTTTCTTTACGCCACGACAGCACCCACTGGAGAGAGGGATCCGCCCCCAGGGACAGGAAACCTGCAGATAAAAAGGGGGCGGTCCCCTCGCCTCCTCAGTTGGTTTCCTGTCCCTGATGGGGAACCTGCAGTACTTCTTACCTAGGTCCAATCAGCCCTCTGTGCGGTGTCCTTGAGAACGGCAGGGTCTGGGGCGCTAGAAGCAGCGTCGGGAAGTCCTGCTTGCAGGCTCTCCCCTCGTCTGATGGATGGATGGGCGTCCTGTCAGTGCCGGCGGTGTCCCCCTGACTGACGCTGGGGCATGGGGCTGAGGCGCCTTGCCGCTTGGATGGCGGCTCCTGGCCGGGAGATGCGCGGGCGGGCCGCGGGCGTGGAGGACTGGTGCGCTCCGTCCGGGTGCTCCGGGTGTGCGGGGCATTGTGTGTGTGCGCGGCCAGGGCCTCTCTCTGCCCCCCGGTGGACCGCCGGCGTTCTCTTCCGGTCGGGGCGGGTGCGCATGCGCCGCCATGTCCCCCGGAAGTGACGTCGTCTCGCTTCCGCAAGGCCGGAGGAGGTGTGCCGCCTGGAGGGCGGGAAGACTCGCAACCTGCGGTGCTGGAGCCTGGAGGCCACACCTGGACGCCTGGATCATCGGAGGGGCACTCCCGGACGGGTGTCCGACCCAGCTGGATGGGAGACCGTTTCTACGGGCGGTCCAAGGAGCGTGGTGCTAAGCCTGGTCCGTCATCTGACCAGATGGAGTCTTTACCTCTTCATTCCGGTGCCGGCCTTGAGCTTTCCTAGGTGAGTGTAATGGGCTCTGCCTATTGAAGCTACCCCCTTCTCTCTGTCGCCCCCTCTTCGGTTACAACTCCTAGGGGGTGTTGGTTACGTGTTCTGTGGCCTTTATGAGATGTGTTCTTTGTTGCCTGCCACTGCCGGACGCCTATACTTAGCCGGGGTGCTGTGGCTGCGGATTTTAGAAGGGGCTTCATGGGGTCTACCCTCCCTTGGGAGTGGTGCCCATTCCGTCACAACCAGAGCGAGGCTGCTGTGGCAGGACCCATGCATCATCTGCACCGTGCCCCATACACCCAGCTGTGGCTGTGGGTTCAGATCCTACGCTATACATGTCATCCAAGCCATTATCTATGAATGGCACATGCTGGCCACAGGCTCTCCCCCTGGCAGACCTCGTGCCCTAGCGACCGTGGGCCACTAGCCATTGGGCGAGGAGTGGGCTCTGGTCTCCTCTACGGATGGTATTCTGGGCTCTCGCTCGTTTGTATCCCCTTGTCATCCTCAGGGGAGGTTCTGTTTCCCTTTGTCAATATGGGCTATTGCTTGACTTCTGTTGGTATACAAGGGGGAGGCTGCCCGTGCCGCTGCTGTGTTGCGTGCCGGGTTGAAGGTGCCTAACGGGGTTTCGGCAGTGGCCTTCCCTTCCACGCATTCCTCCTTCGAATGGGGGATTCCGGTCCTTTCTGCTCTGTAGGGCTATGGTGCTCCTGCTACACAAAAAAAAAAAGAAAAAGTGTGACCGGCATAGGGGCCTTTATGCCTGCTGTTCAGCCACGTGTGCGGCTAGCTCTTGGCTGGTGTGGCTTGGCCCCTGGAGACTCAACTCCATACGGGGGTGTCCTGTTTCAGCTACGTGTGCGGCTAGCTCTTGGCTGGTGTGGCTTGGCACCTGGAGACTCAACTCCATACGGGGGTGTCCCGAGTCACCTTATGGTCCTCGGTCCCGTTGTTTCATGGGGGTGCTGCCTCCTGGGGCTGTTTCCCTGCACCTGGCAGCGAGGTCATCAGGCTTATCCAATTCAGCTAGATGTGCTCTTGGATGTAGCGCTGGAGTGGGGCCGCGCAGGCCTGGGCCTGGTTCGGCGCATTGTTGAGGGGGTGAGTCCTTGTTGGCAGGGCTCTAGTTGATGTCCGCTCCAGGGCGGCTGCCGGGAATATGGGATTCCTTCCTCCGCTTGCGTGTTACGGGTGAGCGTTCGGACGCTGACCATTCGACCAGTAGAATTTTGCGGTTGGAACCATACGGGGTTCCTCCGGACTATCACTGGAGTGGGCTCATTTCTTCCTGGTTCAGTGTATGGACTTCCCCTCCTTTTTCCTTCATGACTTCAGGCCCTTAGCTCTGAAATCTAGGGTCGGTTGGAGTAATGGTTCCTTATGGAGGTCCCGGGGGCCTGATGGTGGGGGTTTTTGTTCCCCTTTCTTCCTGGCTTCCAGCCCTGAGTGTTCTTCTTGGCCGGTTATTGCTTAAGACAGTGTCTGCCTTTTTTCCGCTGTCGCGGAGTTACTTGGAATCGGTTGGCTCTGCCGGGTAATCGGTAGCCAGGGGGACACCAGTCCCGGGCCACCCGGAGAGGTGTGCCCTGTTCTCTACTCAGGTGGGCGCGCTACGCTCCGTGCAGATCTGCGGTTGCTTCTGGTTCCTGGTTGCTTCGGGCCGTTAGGGATTTGATGCCGTCCTATTCCCATCCGGCCGTTCATCCTGCCTTTCCATGGCTTTCAGGGTCGTTGTCGTAGTCTGTTTGTTTGTCATTCGTGGCTTGCAATTAATTCGTGTCTCAGGCCCATCGCTCAGTATGTTCACTCTTGTGCAGAGAGGTGGTTTTTCAGTCGCAATTGTGATTTGCTCATGATGTTGTTTCCTCGTAGGATGTGGCACTCAGCAGCCTCTGGTGGCCATTGCCAGTCCGTGAACTTTCGTTCCCATCTAGGGTGCTTAGGTGCACGAGTACGTTTGCATCATGGGGGTCCAATGCTTGGTCTGGATTTGTTTGCTTCACTGGGCCATCGTAAGTCTTGGCCGCCACGTGCACATTAGTATGTCTGCGTGGGGCGTATGGTCCAAGGTTCCATTCCTCGTGTTGCGCGGTTCTCCTAGGCTTATCTCCAATCTGTCGGCAACAATCTTTGCTTCGTCATGCATGGGCCAGGAAAGTTTTAATTGGTGGGGGGTTTTCAGGTTGTGCTTTACCGCCCTGTGCCTGCAGGAGCTTAATGTCTCATCTTGTGGTCCAAACTATTTGTTGCTCGATTAACCTTTGTCACCGGTGGTTACAATTGTTGGACTCGTCCATTCTCCAGGTTTTCATGACGCAGTCATTGCGGTTGCTCTAATCTCATTCGAGTGAACCAACTCGTGTCTCCTTCTGGCGGTTGCTCAGTGAAGCTGATACGTTTCCATAATTGTCGGCCCAAGTTGGCCTTCATCAGCAGTGTGCCGGGTGCGGTCCCCGAGTCTGTATCTGGTCGTGTGGTCGCTGAACCCGTGGTTGAGGCCTTGGTTGTTCTTCTGTTAGGCTCTGGGGTGTAGCGCTTATTAGTTTCGCGTGGTTTCCTCTCCCCGTGGGGTGTTCTGGCAGGCTTGTTCATCAGGCCTTCTCCAATTTTCTCTAACAGACTTGCATGGCATCTCGTTTGATGTCTATGTCGAGTCGGTTTGTCTTTGGTTCCTGGCAGGCCATTCGGTTTCTGGCCTCAGCGTGTGGCATACGCAGCTTGAATTCTTGCATTGCCAGTCAAACCACTTCCTTGTCTGCACTAGCTCTTCGGGGCGTGGGTGTTTCAGCGCTTTTTCGAGTCAACCGCTATACCATTAGGGGCATCTGACTCGTGGTTTGTGTCTTCGTCCAATCGCAGGCTTATCTCTTGGAGGTCTCACTGAAGGAACCACTTGGTTTCGCTGCTACGCCGTGTTCGCTGTTTGCTGCGGCTGGTTCACTGTATCTGGCTAATGGGTTGCCCAATAGATCGGTTCCTAGTGCTCATTCGGGAGGGACGTTTTTCACCACCTCATGGGCCTTTCATTCCTTCTCATTGGTTAGCTAACAGAATCTTGTTCCTTCTGGCTCTTGGGTGCCGGGGTTTGGTTTCAGCGTCATTAGGATAGCGCCAAAAGACTTCGGTATCCTCAGTTTGTTGTCTGCGCCCCTTCCTGTCATCTCAATTCAGGTTCAGCCTCTGTCTGCATTGCATCTTGCATACAGGGCGGTACTTTTTACGCCGCTAATGGTTGAAGGACTTCGGTATCACGTCTGCTATTGTGTCTGACCTTCTACCTGGGCCTTTCTCAATCTAGTTCCAGTTCTACCAATTTTGGCATTATTAGCTTTAGTGCAGCAAGTTCTAGGGGTTCGCGTAATTGGTATGCTTAAGACTCAATTCCATGGTGTGTGTTGACCACCCCTGCGGGCGTATCTCTAATCACGTTCCGCTACCACTTCTTGTCTGCAGTCATTTAAATTGTTTGCAGGATGGTTTAAAATCGGATCCCAAAAGACCTGGCATTACGCAGGTTTGTTGTCTGTACCAGTTACCTGCAGGGCAATCCATCCAGTGTCCTGCTACAACAAACTCTTTCCACATTAACTGTGTGCGCCGAGTGTTTTAGCTAATGGATTCCCAATGACTCGGCACTCGCCAGCGTTTTGTGCTGACCAGTCCTTCTGCGGGGTTATGCTTCTCAATGTAGCTAACACAAACTCTGTCTGTTCATTACATTTGCGTGGGGTTTTTTACCCGTTATCCCAAAGGTTTTCCTGTAGGTGTTTGTCCTGACTCAAGTTCACCTTGGTCCTTATCTCTAATTGTGTCCGCCAAACAAATCTTGTCTGCGTCATTTGGTTCTTATCATTTCAGTGGTTTAGCAATTGGATGATGCAAAGCATTGTTTCTGCTTGGAGTTTGTTAACCGTCCACCTGCTGGCTATGCTTATCTCGGGCGCAAGACAACGGCATTCTTGTGTGCAGCGGATGGTTGCGTAATTTAGGTACATTATCCTGGTCTCTCAGCCTTGTGCTACCAGTTCCACCTCGCGGGCTTTCCTCACCACTAAAACCATCTTGTTGGGCAGTTCATTGGGATGTGGTATCGCCCACGTGGTGGTGCCCCATGAGGGTTATGATTTTCACTGAAAGTACTGGGACAGGAGCGGTGCTGTGTGGCAAGTAAAAGCAAAAAACATGTGTATTACGTTCAAGGTAATCTGTTTTTAATGGAAATGCAACAGTCATCAATCAACGCAGCTGTTTGTTTTCTTTCTATTCTAGTGGTATCGAACTGCACTTTTTTTGTCCTTGTTTTGGACACTTTTAATTTTAATTTGCGGTACCTCGTTCCCGTGCCCATAATTCACACAGCTGAGGAGTGCGCAGGGACTCGTCCCGGATTTTATCTGCAGGGTTGATCCATTCCTTGGGCTGGATCCTCTCCACCATGTGAAGTCTTGTGTTTGCTCCTTAGAAAACATGACTTCCGTAATATCACAGCTTTCTCTGCTATCCTTTCCTTTTTGGCAGCAGGTGGCAGTATAACACAAAGAAGAGTCCACAAAACATTCCTTTAACCATATATATAAATGTTAACAGGTCTTACATTTCCCCCCCTCTTTAACATCGGCCGTCCCGGCCGATACTCTCTTGGGGCCCTCTGCACAGGAACACACGATGGCAACCTCTGCCGTGCTTTACAACCTGTTGCCTGGGAGTCAATGTCTTACAACCGACTCCATTGACAGAATACACAAATTCATCGGCCAAGTACCGATCAGGGGGAATACCAGCATTAGCCCGTTCAGTCCTAAGTGGAGATACGGCTAATTCACCAGATGCTGGTGCAGTAGCAGGGAGTACAATATCCTCGTCATCATCTCTGGAGATTGGTGGCTCATGCTCTGCAGGGGTGGCACCTGCATCTTGAACGGATGGGGGGTTGGACCCTCCCCAGTCTGTTGGGTTGGACGGGGCCCGCCACCATTCTTCATCGTCAGAGCCCTCCTGAGAGTAGCAGGAACGGGCACGGGCACAGTCCCCGAGTCGCTTTGTCCGGTCCTGTCTTCTGAATAGCAGGGCCTCAGCATGTTACGATGCAGGATGAGGGTGCCGCCTCCCCGCTCGCTTCTCACTTCGTACACTGGCCCATTGGGAGAAGACTCTTCTGGTCACAATGTACGGCTCTGGTTTCCAGCGCTCACTCAACTTGTGTCTCGGGTGTTTCTCTGCAACTAGCACTCTGTCTCCTGGTAAGAACGGGGCCTATGTACAGGTTCCTGCCGGGGGTATATCTTTTCTTGCAACCGCTTGGTGACAATTCGATGGATAGTCTCCAGCCGTCGACGGTGACAGTCAACCCAAGACCCTACGCTCTGACTTTCACTGATCTCGGGTGGAGCCAGGTTTAGTTCTTCAATGCCTCTTCCGGCTCTTCCGAACAATAGCACGTATGGGGCGTACCCAGTGGTGGAGTGGACACGGTTATTGTATGCCCATACGAGTTCTGCAAGATAACTGGACCAGTGATTCTTACGATCATCTTCCAGTGTGCGTAGCATTTGTAGGAGGGTCCGGTTAAACCTCTCGCAGGCTCCGTTGCCCTGT
The DNA here is from genome assembly GCA_033576535.1 of Allobates femoralis. Classification (NCBI taxonomy): domain Eukaryota; kingdom Metazoa; phylum Chordata; class Amphibia; order Anura; family Aromobatidae; genus Allobates; species Allobates femoralis. Next base: position 9,484,199 of record JARQOC010000007.1, on the reverse strand, counting down.
GGATGATAAGGCGTGGTTCTTGACTTTTGCATCCCGTAGATCCTTGCAGTTCTCTCATGACACTGCCGTGAAAGCAGGCCCCTTGATCAGAGTGTATCCTTTTAGGGCAGCCGTATACCCGGATAAAGTCATCACTGATGGCTCGAGCAGCCGATTCAGCCGTCTGATCTCTGGTGGGCGTCACCACCGCAAATTTTGAGAAGTGGTCTGTCATCACAAGGCAGAACTGATAGCCCCGGTGGGAGTGGCCAATCTTCAGGTAATCGATCATAAGTACTTCCAATGGCTCTTTGGTGACAATGGTCTGTACTGGTGCTCGCTGTGGGAGAGCTTTATTTAACTCGCAGGAACGACACAGTTTACAGGCCTTCTCCACTGCCCGAAGGATCTGAGGACAGTACACTATTCTTTGCAACCACTGGTAAGTCTTGTCCGGCCCAAAATGGGCTCCTCTCTCGTGTGCTTCTCGGGCCAATGGTACTGCCATCTTCTGGGGTATCACCACTTGCCACCGTACTTCCAGCTCCGTAGCTAGGTGCACCTTCCGATACAGCATCCCTTCTTGCACCGATAGCTTGTCCCACTGGCTGAGAATCTGTAGGGCCGTGTGTGACAGCATGGCCCGTATTTCCTTCCTAGGCTTACGCTGCCGGATCACCCACTCTTTCACTTGAAGCAGTTCTGGATCAGATGACTGGATCTTCACCCATTCCTCTCTGGTTTGGCCAAGCAGGCGCGATGTTGTGCCCGACGTAATCTCCAGTATACAAGCCTCCACCACTTGGGCGGTGAATTTACTGAAGTCTGGAATTTCGTCTTCCTCTAACTGCTCGTCTCTTTCCCCCACTGGGGCTTCTGTGGTAACACGAGAGAGGGCATCCGCATTCTGATTTTCGTGCTTGGAACGGTACTGCACATGATAATTATATCTGGAGAGTCTTGCCAACCACCTCTGTTCCATTGCCCCCAGTTTGGCGGTGGAGATGTGAGCCAGTGGATTATTATCCGTATAGACTTCAATCTGGGCTCCCGTGAGATATTCAGAGAACCTTTCGGTTATTGCCCATACTAGTGCCAGTAACTCCAGACGAAAAGAACTATAATTCTCAGGATTGCGTTCGGCTTCTCGCAACGTCCGACTTCCATATGCAATCACCCGTTCAATACCGTCCTGTACCTGGGCCAGTACTGCACCCAGACGGTAGAGGCTCGCGTCTGTATATAACCGAAAGGGGAGGTTGTAGTCTGCATAGGCAAGCACAGGGGCGCTGACCAAGGCCTCTTTTAGACGGTGTAAGGCTTCTGCTTGTCTTGGTCCCCAGCAAATTTTCTGTACCTTTGGTCCTTTCGCAGTTCCTCGGAGCAATTCATGCAAAGGTTCTGCCTCCTTCGCGAAGTCCTTGATGAAGCGACGGTAGTATCCGGGCAGTCCCAGGAAAGCTCGAACTTCTCTCACTGTGCTGGGTGTGGGCCATTGTAGCACTGCTCTCACTTTCCCATCGGACGGCTGCACGCCAGCCTCCGTCACCTTGTGCCCGAGATATTCAATCTCTTTTTGAAAGATCCGGCATTTTTTTGGTTTCAGTTTAAGCCCATGGTCCCGTAACCGTTGAAACACTTGACCCAGTTGTTCGAGATGTTTTTCAAAGGTTGCAGAGTACACTACGATGTCATCCAGATAAATCAACGTGGCTTCAAAGTTCATGTCTCCAAGGCAACTCTCCATGAGGCGCTGAAAAGTTCCTGGGGCATTATTTAGCCCAAACGGCATGCAATTGAACTCGAAGAGTCCCATGGGCACAATGAATGCGGTCTTGGCCTTGTCTTTCTCTGCCACAGGGACCTGCCAATATCCGCTTGCTAGATCAAGGGAGGAGAAGTAGCGTGCCTTTCCCAGGGCAGACAGGGACTCCTCTATCCGGGGCAGAGGATAGGAATCACGAACAGTGCATCCATTAAGCTTGCGGTAGTCAACACAGAAGCGAGTAGACCCATCCTTTTTCTTGACCAGCACGATTGGGGCAGCCCATGGACTCTGACTCTCTCTTATCACCCCGCTCTTCAGCATCTGTGCCAAGAGCTCCTTCACCTCTTGGTAATATTTTGGGGGTATTTGTCTGTACCTTTCTCTGATCGGTGGTGCATCTCCTGTGGGTATTTCATGCTGAATCTTGTCAGTACAGCCGAAGTCTTCTGCATGACGGGAGAACGTGGCTTGATTCTCCCAGATGAAGTTTTCTATGACCTGGGCTTGCTCTGAAGCGAAGGGGGTCAGGTCCACTTCCATCTGTCCTAGGATAACTTGACTGTTCCACTGATCAGTGGGCTTCTCTTCTCTCTCTATAGAAACAGCCAAAGTCCAGGTCTCCCTGCCATGGGCTTCAATTCAATCAATTCTGCGTTCGCCACCTCTTCAGGCGCCAGGTAGACATGGGCCAGAACAACTCCCGAGGTCAAGGTGTAGGCCTGTTCACCGGTGTTCACGCAACGGAAAGGGACTCTTCCATTTCTTACTGTTGCTAAAGTGCGAGCCACCAATGGTTCGTCTCCGTTCTCTTCACCACGGTAAGGTTCTACCAACACCTCCATCCCCTCGAGCATACGATGGGCCCCGACTGGCAAAGTGAGGACTGTCTCCCGATTTGGAGGTAGAGTAATTGTTGTCTGTCTTGGGACTCGAACCCTCCCCACTGGGTAGCGGCTCCCACCATTCCTCCACAGCCCCCTGGCACGGATAAGGTGTTGGAAGACCTTTTGAGCGGGCCCGTTAGCAGCAGTCATTTTCCAGTAATCACAGCCTTCCTTGTTGAAGAGCAACTGGTCTAGTTCCTTCAGGATGTTCATGCCTACGATAGCCGGCACTTCTCTGTCATACCGGCCCTCCGTTAACACGATCCCTTTTTGGCCTAAGTTCTGACCACAGGCACGTATGTTCATCCACACGACCCCTACAACCGGAATGGGAAGATTATTCACAGCCTTCAGTCTGATATGTGTCCTCTTATCAATGGATACAGTTTGTCCAAAGTGTTGATAGAAGAACTGTTCTGGCATGGTGGTCACTTGAGACCCAGTATCCATCAGGCATCTTACTGCTTTCCCTTCAAATTCGGCCGTGATTGTTGGCGTGCTGGCTGCTATATCTTCAGGGCGGTTGTTTTCTCTAAGCTCAGTTGGTCCCCCCCATGTGCCCGACCATAGAGGGAGGTACTAGTTTAACGGCGGTCTTTCTTGAGACATCCTCCTCTCCGGGCAGTGCCGTGATATATGGTCCCGATTTCCACAGTTCCAGCATTGGTAGTCTCCAGCGGGTCTGGATCGCCTCTGCTCGATCTGTCCCCTCTCTTCTCGATAGGTATACACCGGGTACCCGGCCGCGGTGCTGCCGTTCGGACTTCTGACGCCGGGGCTTGCATATTCTTCAGCAACTCTTGTAGAGCAGTAACAGTCTTTTGTAACTGATCCACTTTAGCTTCAAGCTGGCTTGGTTCTCGGTTTCTCTCACTCGGGACTACTCTATGAGCACAAACTTCTCCCCCGCGTTCTGCGGGTCGCAATTTTCAGCTTGTGTGCGGGAGACTGCTTCTTCCAGTACTTCCTGAAAAGTTAATTTTTTTTCTACCCTGAGCCGTTCACGGAGAGCACTTCTGATCTTGGGGTTATGTAATCCTCTGAGGAATTGATCTCGCAGGGTACGGTCAGCGTAACCAGGGGTCTGTGCTAGCTCTGGCTCTGCTGTAAGCATTTGTCTCATTATTCTCTGGAGGGTATTCGCATACTGTGGCAAGCCTTCCTCTTCACCCTGCAGCCGGTAGAACAGTTGTGCCTGCAAATCACCTGCATCTGGCTTGCCGCCATACACCCTCTCCAGAATCTTCACCACCTGTTCTAACGTCTTTCTTTCACTCTCAGGGCGCAATAAAACAGTTTCTTGAGCATGGCCCTCAAGGGCAATCAACAGTATCTCCCCTTGGTTTTCTGCAGTTACTCCTGCTACTTTCAACATGCCCCTCACTCTCTGCGCCCAGTCATGGAGAGGTATATTGTTGCCAGTAAATTTTGGTATATGGGTCAGCATAGCACCCAGGGACAATTGCCTTGCTGGTATTCCCCTATCAGGTTGTATTGGAACATTTACATCAACAACATCCCTCTGTCCTTCCATTGTTCAGTACCAGCCTGCGTATCCTGCCGACTACGCCAAGTGTAATAGCCCACAGGTAACGGGATACGCAAGGACTGCACGGAACACAGAGGGTTAAACAAATGCAATTTTAATGCAACTGAGGGAAAAGAAGGGGAAGGAGCGGGAAGGTGTGCAAAAGTAAATACAATACATATAACCACTGTGCCTAGTCTGCAGCGAATGCAAGGTCTCTGAATGTCTTTAAATGAAGAAATGCAAAGTCTTTATCAAGCGAGACGCAGAGTGTTTGTTTTCTTTCTATTACTTGTATATCGAACTGCAGAGTCTTTTCCTATCTGTCCCTAACTAAAACAGTGTGCACACTTTACTACAAGTTTTACTGCGAGGTACCTCGTTGCCGTTGGGGCCCATAATTCGCTGACAGGCGTGTGGAGTGCAGTCAGTCTTGGATCTCTGTCCTGGATCTCAGCTTGCACGTGCCGTCTGGCCCCTGACTCGACATCCAGTCTCTTTAGGTCTGTCTCTCTCTACAACACACATGGAAGTCCTTTTTTTCTCCTTCAGGAGACCCACCCATCCATCTCCTGGACTGTTCCATGTCATTCTCAGCAGCAGGGGGTTTCTCTGCTATCCTTTCCTTTTTGGCAGCAGGTGGCAGTATAACACAAAGAAGAGTCCACAAAACATTCCTTTAACCATATATATAAATGTTAACAGGTCTTACATTAGTGCAGCAGGAGTAGGTTTTAGCGTAAATTAGGATATGCCAGAAGACTCGGTGTTCTTGTCAGCGTTTGTGTCTTACCAGTCCACCTGCAGGGCCTTAATTTCTAATCTCAGTGTCCAGCTAAAAACTAATTTATGTTTGCATTCATTTAACATTTATGTGCGCTAGGAGTGGGTTTTAGCGCAAATTAGGATACGCCAAAAGACTTGGTATTCTCATCAGCGTTTATGTCTGACCAGTACACACGCAGGGCCTTAATCTCTAATCTCAGTGTCCAGCTAAAAACCAAACTCTTGTCTCCATTCATTTAGCATTTTAGTGCAGCAGGAGTAGGTTTTAGCGTAAATTAATATACACTAAAAGACTCGGTATTCTCATCAGCGTTTGTGTCTGACCAGTCCACCTGCAGGGCCTTAATCTCTAATCTCAGTGTCCAGCTAAAAACCAAACTCTTGTCTCCATTCATTTTGCATCTTAGTGAAGCTGGAGTAGGTTTTAGCGTAAATTAGAATACGGCAAAAGATTCGGTATCCTCATCAGCGTTTGTGTCTGACCAGTCCACCTGCAGGGCCTTAATCTCTCATCTCAGTGTCCAGCTAAAAACCAAATCTTGTCTGCTTTCATTTAACATTTCTGTGCACCAGCATTGGGTTTTAGCGTAAATTAGTATATGCCAAAAGACTCGGTATTCTCGTCATCGTTTGTGTCTGAGCAGTCCACCTTCAGGGCCTTAATGTCTAATCTGAGTGTCCAGCTAAAAAACAAATCTTGTCTGCATTCATTTAGCATATTAGTGTAGCAGGAGTAGGTTTTAGTGTAAATTAGGATTCGCCAAAAGATTCGGTATTCTCATCAGCGTTTGTGTCTGACCAGTCCACCTGCAGGGCCTTAATCTCTAATGTCAGTGTCCAGCTAAAAACCAACTCTTGTCTGCATTCATTTAGCATCTTAGTGCAGCTGGAGTAGGTTTTAGCGTAACTTAGGATAAACCAAAAGATTTGGTATTCTCATCAGCGTTTGAGTCTAACCAGTCCACATGCAGGGATATAATCTCTAATCTCAGTGTCCAGCTAAAAAACAAATCTTGTCTGCATTCATTTAGCATCTTAGTGCAGCTGGAGTAGGTTTTAGCGTAAATGAGGATATGCCAGAATACTCGGTATTCTCGTCAGCGTTTGTGTCTGACCAGTCCTCCAGCAGGGCCTTAATTTCTAATCTCAATGGCCAGCTAACGACAAACTCTTGTCTGCATTCATGTAACATTTGTGTGTGCCCGGAGTGGTTTTTAGCGTAAATTAGGATACGCCAAAAGACTCGGTATTCTCGCCAGCATTTGTGTCTGACCAGTCCACCTGCAGGGCCTTAGTCTCTAATCTCAGTGTCCAGTTAAAAAACAAATCTTGTCTGCTTTCATTTAACATATGTGCGCCAGGAGTGGGTTTTAGCGTAAATTAGGATACGCCGAAAGACTTGGTATTCTCGTCAGCATTTGTGTCTGACGAGTCCACCTGCAGGGCCTTAATCTCTAATCTGAGTGTCCAGCTAAAAAACAAATCTTGTCTGCATTAATTTAGCATTTAGTGCAGCAGGAGTAGGTTTTAGCGTAAATTAGGGTACGCTAAAAGACTCGGAATTCTCATCAGGGTTTGTGTCTGACCAGTCCACCTGCAGGGCCTTAATCTCTAATCTCAGTGTCCAGCTAAAAACCAACTCTTGTCTGCATTCATTTAACATTTGTGTGCACCCGGAGTGGGTTTTAGAGTAAATTAGGATACAACAAAAGTCTCAGCGTTCTCGTCAGCGTTTGTGTCTGACTAGTCCACCTGCAGGGCCTTAATCTCTAATCTCCCTGTCCAGGTAAAAACCAACTCTTGTCTGCATTCATTTAACATTTGTGTGCGCCAGCAGTCGGTTTTAGCGTAAATTAGTATATGCCAAAAGACTCGGTATTCTCATCAGCGTTTGTGTCTGACCAGTCTACCTGCAGGGCCTTAATCTCTAATCTCAGTGTCCAGCTAACAACAAACTCTTGTCTGCATTCATTTAACATTTGTGTGCGCCCGGAGTGGGTTTTAGCGTAAATTAGGATACACCAAAAGACTCGGTATTCTCGCCAGCGTTTGTGTCTGACCAGTCCTTCAGCCGGGCCTTAATTTCTAATCTCAATGTCCAGCTAACAACAAACTCTTGTCTGCATTCATTTAACATTTGTGTGTGCCCGCAGTGGTTTTTAGCGTAAATAAGGATACGCCAAAAGATTCGGTATTCTCGTCAGCGTTTTTGTCTGACCAGTCCACCTTCAGGGCCTTAATCTCTAATCTGAGTGTCCAGCTAAAAAACAAATCTTGTCTGCATTCATTTAGCATCTTAGTGCAGCAGTAGTAGGTTTTAGCGTACATTAAGATACGCCAAAAGATTCGGTATTCTCGTCAGCGTTTGTGTCTGACCAGTCCACTGGCAGGGCCTTAATCTCTAATCTCAGTGTCCAGCTAAAAACCAATTTATGTCTGCATTCATTTAACATTTGTGTGCGCCATCAGTGGGTTTTAGCGTAACTTAGTATATGCCAAAAAACTCGGTATTCTCGGCAGCGTTTGTGTCTGACCAGTCCTTCTACAGAACCTTAATCTCTAATCTCAGTGTCCAGCTAAAAACCAAACTCTTGTCTGCATTCATTTAGCATCTTAGTGCAGCTGAAGTAGGTTTTAGCGTAAATTAGAATACGCCAAAAGATTCGGTATTCTCATCAGCGTTTGTGTCTGACCAGTCCACCTGAAGAAGCTTAATCTCTAATCTCAGTGTCCAGCTAAAAACCAACTCTTGTCTGCATTCATTCAACATTTGTGTGTGCCCGGAGGGGGTTGTAGCATAAATTAGGGTATGCCAAAAGACTCGGTATTCTCGTCAGCGTTTGTGTCTGACCAGTCCACCTGCAGGGCCTTAATCTCTAATCTCAGTGTCCAGCTAAAAACCAAATCTTGTCTGCATTCATTTAGCATCTTAGTGTAGCAGGAGTAGGTTTTAGCGTAAATTAGGATACGCCAAAAGATTCGGTATTCTCATGAGCGTTTGTGTCTGACCAGTCTACCTGCAGGGCCTTAATCTCTAATCTCAGTGTCCAGCTAAAAAACAACTCTTGTCTGCATTCATTTAGCATCTTAGTGCAGCTGGAGTAGGTTTTAGCGTAAATGAGGATATGCCAGAAGACTCGGTATTCTCTTCAGCGTTTGTGTCTGACCAGTCCTCCAGCAGGGCCTTAATTTCTAATCTCAATGTCCAGCTATCAACAAACTCTTGTCTGCATTCATTTAACATTTGTGTGTGCCCGGAGTGGTTTTTAGCGTAAATTACGATATGCCAAAAGACTCGGTATTCTCGCCAGCGTTTGTGTCTGACCTGTCCACCTGCAGGACCCTAATCTCTATTCTCAGTGTCCAGCTAAAAACCAAATCTTGTCTGCATTCATTTAGCATCTTAGTGTAGCAGGAGTAGGTTTAGGTTTAGGTTTAGGTGGTTTGATAAGATGCAAATAAGTTAGAGCCTTCAAACTGCAAACGAGAGTAGGATTTATTAACAGAAGCATAAATCTTACAAACCAAAAAGATATGTTGCTCAGTTGAATTTTAATAAATTTTAAACATAAAAGTGTGGGTCAATTATTATTCAACCCCTAGGTTTAATATTTTGTGGAATAACCCTTGTTTGCAATTACAGCTAATAATCGTCTTTTATAAGACCTGATCAGGCCGGCACAGGTCTCTGGAGTTATCTTGGCCCACTCCTCCATGCAGATCTTTTCCAAGTTATCTAGGTTCTTTGGGTGTCTCATGTGGACTTTAATCTTGAGCTCCTTCCACAAGTTTTCAATTGGGTTAAGGTCAGGAGACTGACTAGGCAACTCCAACACCTTGATTTTTTCCCTCTTGAACCAGGCCTTGGTTTTTTTGGCTGTGTGCTTTGGGTCGTTATCTTGTTGGAAGATGAAATTACGACCCATCTTAAGATCTTTGATGGAGGAGCGGAGGTTCTTGGCCAAAATCTCCAGGTAGGCCGTGCTATCCATCTTCCCATGGATGCGGACCAGATGGCCAGGCCCCTTGGCTGAGAAATATCCCCACAGCATGATGCTGCCACCACCATGCTTGACTGTAGGGATGGCATTCTTGGGGTCGTAAGCAGTGCCATTCAGTCTCCAAACGCCACGTGTGTGGTTGGCACCAAAGATCTCGATCTTGGTCTCATCAGACCATAGAACCTTGAACCAGTCTGTCTCAGAGTCCTCCAAGTGATCATGAGCAAACTGTAGACGAGCCTTGACATGACGCTTTGAAAGTAAAGGAACCTTACGGGGTCGTCTGGAATGGAGACCATTGCGGTGGAGTACGTTACTTATGGTATTGACTGAAACCAATGTCCCTACTGCCATGAGATCTTCCCAGAGCTCCTTCCTTGTTGTCCTTGGGTTAGCCTTGACTCTTCGGATAAGCCTGGCCTCGGCACGGGAGGAAACTTTCAAAGGCTGTCCAGGCCGTGGAAGGCTAACAGTAGTTCCATAAGCCTTCCACTTCCGGATGATGCTCCCAACAGTGGAGACAGGTAGGCCCAACTCCTTGGAAAGGGTTTTGTACCCCTTGCCAGCCTTGTGACCCTCCACGATCTTGTCTCTGATGGCCTTGGAATGCTCCTTTGTCTTTCCCATGTTGACCATGTATGAGTGCTGTTCACAAGTTTGGGGAGGGTCTTAAATAGTCAGAAAAGGCTGGCAAAAGAGATAATTAATCCACACATGTGAAGCTCATTGTTCTTTGTGTCTAAACTACTTCTTAATACTTTAGAGGGACCAAACAGAATGCTGGTGGTTTGAGGGGTTGAATAATAAATGACCCTCTGAATTAACTTTTAACGCTTTAAACAAACAAAAAAAAAAAAAAAATCTTTTTGGCTGCAGTGCATTTCCCACTTCCAGGCTGATCTACAGTCCAAATGTCACAATGCCAAGTTAATTCCGCATGTGTCAACCAGCTAAATCTGCAGGGGGTTGAATACTACTTGTAGGCACTGTATGGGCATTGAGGATGAATAGGAATAGTAATGCTCAGATAGTGTCCCTTGTACCCTAATCTATCCCTCTCCTATATTGTGGGGGCATTATGGGGTTTCTGTTGGTGGTTATAGTTATGGGCAATGAGTAATATTGGGTTTTATGGGCTTTGCCCTCACCCAAAATGGCGGCTGCGGTCCGCGCCTGCGCTCTGGCCCGTTCCCGGGGCAGTGCTGAAGGTCTCTGATAGTGGGCGGAAGTCGCGTCATTTGACGCACTTCCGGCTCACGGAATACCGGAAGTGGACGCGGCGGGATGGCGCAGGAGCGCGCGCGCGGCGGTGGAGCGGTGCCAGCTGATAATAATGAGTGTAGGGGTATATAAGGGGAGACTGGAATAAACGAGCATCCCACTGAAGAAGCTAAACTGTAGGGAAACATGTCGGGGAGTCCCTGGAGCTGCATCAGTGATCCAGCATTGAGTGATGGGTAGGTGTAATCTCCTAACACACTGGTTATAGGGAGGGAATGGGAGCAGGGCTGCATATTGGATAGTGGTATGGGATTTTTCCTTTTAACCCATGTAGCCATAGTACCTGACTCTCCTCTTATACCATATATAAGTGTATAGGTATTGCTGCCAAACACCATGTAATTGCTTATGGGATTGCTATACAGGTCCTTCATGGTCTGACTGTTATATTGAATCGCACATGTCACTTTAATTTCTATTGTAAGTCACCACTTTTGCCTTGTTATATGTAGCATTAATAAATTATTTTTGCAATATTTTGGCAATGTAGGGTGCTTTTTTTATTTTATGGCATAAATTCTCATAGAAACGAAATCTTGGTATAAACAATGTGTAAGAGAAGCCATTTTACTTATGATCACTGTCCATTGGTAATCCAGTTATTAATATTATTAAAAAACCAACTCTTGTCTGCATACATTTAACATTTGTGTGCGCCAGGAGTGGGTTTTAGCGTAAATTAGGATACTACAAAAGACTCGGTATTCTCGTCAGCGTTTGCTTCTGACCAGTCCACCTGCAGGGTCTTAATTAGTGATGAGCGAGTACTAAAATGCTCGGGTGCTCGAAGCTCGAGCCGAACATCCCAAGATACTCGTGTACTCGGCCCGAGCACCGAGCCCAATGTTATCCTATGGGAGACCCGAGTATTTTTCTGACATGACCCCCGGCAGCATGGAAAAAAGCCTAAAAATGTCCCAAAAGTATCAGAACAGTGCTGAAATGACATGGGGACAGCATGGGGAAGACCCCTGGAAGCATTTCAGACCCCAAGGTCACTGATGTCAACAATGTTGTCAGACCATTACGCAACTTTTACGGACTGTCAAGAAAAAGTTACAAAATGAAACCAAAACGGATTTTCATGGAAAAAATATTAAGGGCTCATACCCACTTGTGAGACAGAGTTGGTGTATGTTAGTTTTTTGGATTATATCAAAGATTTTTTTTTTTAAATTGTCTGGCACTCCCATGTCCCTGGGAAGAGACGTAAATGAAGGCCTCTTTAAATAATGTGCCCATTATAAGGAAGTGTGTGTTTTGTAGCATTGCCCTAGGGCAGGGAAGCCAAAAATTGGGAGGCACTTCAATGCACCTGGATAGAGACGTGCATGAGGGCCTTTTTTAAAAATGTGGCTATTGGAAGCAAGTGGTCCTTTTTCACTATTGCCCTAGGCAGGAAAGCCATAAATTGGAGACACCAATATGCCCCTGGATAGAGGCGTGCATGAGGCCCTTTTTAAAAAATGTGGCCATTGGAAGCAAGTGTATCTGCTGTAGTATTGCCCTAGGCAGGGAAGCCAAAGGTTTGGAGACACCAAGATGCCACATAATAGAGGCGTGCATGAGGGCCTTTTTCAAAAATGTGGCCATTGGAAGCAAGTGTATCTGCTGTAGTATTGCCCTAGGCAGGGATGCCAAAAGGTTTGGAGGCACCAAGATGCCACTGCATAGAGGCGTGCATGAGGGCTTTTTCAAAAAATGTGCCCATTGTAAGCCAGTGTATCTGCTGTACTATTGCCTTAGGCAGGTAAGCCAGAAATTGGAGACACCAAGATGCCACTGCATAGAGGCGTGCATGAGGGCCTTTTTAAAAAATGTGGCCATTGTAACCAAGTGTATCTGCTGTAGTATTGCCCTAGGCAGGGAAGCCAGAAATTGGAGACACCAAGATGCCACTGCATATAGGCGTGCATGAGGGCCTTTTTCAAAAATGTGGCCATTGTAACCAAGTGTATCTGCTGTAGTATTGCCCTAGGCAGGGAAGCCAAAGGTTTGGAGGCACCAAGATGCCCCTGGATAGAGGCGTGCATGAGGCCCTTTTTAAAAAATGTGCCCTTTGTAAGCCAGTGTATCTGCTGTAGTATTGCCCTTGGCAAGTATTGCTGTAGTATTGCCCTGGCCTTGGTATTCCCTTGTCATAGAGGGGCCACAAGGACACTAAACTTCAGGAAGGCAAATTTCCAACGGTTGAGAGATGATCTTAGTGCAATAAACTGGGACGATGTCCTGAGACATAAAAGTACACAACACAAATGGGAGATGTTTATTAGCATCCTGAATAGGACCTGTGCACAATATATACCCTATGGGAATAAGCATGCTAGAAATAGGAGGAAACCACTATGGCTAAATAAAGCGGTAAGAAGTGCAATATGTGACAAAAGAAAGCATTTAGGGAATTAAAGCAAGTAGGTAGTGATGAAGCATTAAATAAATACAGAAAATTAAATAACATTTGTAAAAAGCAAATCAAGGCAGCAAAGATTGAGACAGAGAGACTCATTGCCAGAGAAAGTAAAAAGAATCCCAAAATATTTTTTAACTACATAAATAGTAAGAAACTAAAAAATGATGGTGTTGGCCCCTTTAAAAATAGTCTGGGTGAAATGGTGGATGAGGATGAGGAAAAAGCAAATATGCTAAATGACTTTTTTTCAACAGTATTTACACAAGAAAATCCATGACAGACAATATGATCAGTGATAACAAAAATTCTCAATTAAACGTCACCTGCTTAACCCAAGAGGAAGTACGGCATCGTCTAAAAATCACTAAAATTGACAAATCCCCAGGCCCAGATGGGATACACCCCAGAGTGCTGCAGGAATTAAGTACTGTCATAGATAGACCATTATTTTTAATATTTAAAGATTCCATAATATCAGGGTCTGTACCACAGGACTGGCGTATAGCAAATGTGGTGCCAATATTCAAAAAGGGGACAAAAACTGAACTTGGAAATTATAGGCCAGTAAGCTTAACCTCTACTGTGGGTAAAATCCTAGAGGGTTTTCTAAGAGATGCTATACTGGAGTATCTGAACAAAAATAACCTCATGACCCATTATCAACATGGTTTTACGAGGGACCGTTCCTGTCAAACTAATCTAATAAGCTTCTATGAAGAAGTAAGTTCTGTACTGGACCAAGGAAATGCAGTGGATGTGGTGTATATGGACTTTTCAAAAGCTTTTGATACGGTGCCACACAAAAGGTTGATACATAAAATGAGGGCAATGGGGATAGGGGAAAATATGTGTAAGTGGGTTAAGAACTGGCTTAGTGATAGGAAACAAAGGGTGGTTATTAATGGAACACACTCAGAATGGGTCACAGTTAACAGTGGGGTACCACAGGGGTCAGTGTTGGGCCCGCTTCTATTTAATATATTTATTAATGACCTTGTAGGGGGCATACAGAGTAGAATCTCAATATTTGCAGATGACACTAAACTCTGCAGGGTAATCAATACAGAGGAGGACAATTTTATATTACAGGAGGATTTATGTAAACTAGAAGCTTGGGCTGCTAAATGGCAAATGCGCTTTAATGGGGATAAATGTAAAGTCATGCACTTGGGCAGAGGAAACAAAGGGTATAATTATGCGCTTCATTATAAAACACTGGGCAAAACTATCACTGAAAAAGACCTGGGTGTATGGGTAGATGACAAACTCACATTTAGTGGCCAGTGTCAGGCAGCTGCTGCAAAGGCAAATAAAATAATGGGATGTATTAAAAGAGGCATAGATGCTCATGAGGAGAACATAATTTTACCTCTATACAAGTCACTAGTGCGACCACACTTAGAATACTGTGTACAATTCTGGTCTCCGGTGTATAAGAAAGACATAGCTGAACTAGAGCGGGTCCAGAGAAGAGCGACAAAAGTTATTAGAGGACTAAGGGGTCTGCAATACCAAGACAGGTTATTAAACTTGGGGTTATTTAGCTTGGAAAAACGAAGGCTTAGGGGTGATCTTATAATAATGTACAAATATATGAGGGGGCAGTACAGAGACCTTTCTAATGATCTCTTTACTCTTAGGCCTGAGACTGGGACAAGGGGGCATCCTCTACGTCTGGAGGGAAGAAGGTTTAATCATAATCACAGACGCGGATTCTTTACTGTAAGAGCAGTGAGACTATGGAACTCTCTGCCACATGATGTTGTAATGAGTGACTCACTACTAACATTTAAGAGGGGCCTGGATGCCTTTCTTGAAAACTATAATATTACCAGTTATACATACTAGATTCTTTGATAGGGCGTTGATCCAGGGAATTAGTCTGATTGCCGTATCTGGAGTCAGGAAGGAATTTTTTCCCCCAATGTGGAGATTAGTGTTGCCACATGGGGTTTTTTTTGCCTTCCTCTGGATCAACATGTTAGGCTATGGGTTGAACTAGATGGACTTAAAGTCTTCCTTCAACCTTAAAAACTATGTTACTATGTTACTATGTTACTATGTTATATCTTTAAGCTTGTAAAGAGTTGGATACTGACTCAAAGGGCCACTTAATATGGTGGTTATCATGGCTAGGTCCTTCACTAGAGGAAGATCTGGCTAGTTCTGTGTTGAGACTCCTAAACGAGGCTCCACAGACTCTATTTGCATATTCAAAATTCCCAGGGGGCAATGGGCCTAGGAATTCACTGTGTTGAGCGATTTAGCCGGCTGCCCGCAGTGTTTTCTTGAACTGGTCTCCCTGAGATCAGTGAATACTTTGTTTTGTAGTATTGCCCTAGGCAGGTAAGCCAGAAATTCGAGACACCAAGATGCCACTGCATAGAGGCGTGCATGAGGGCCTTTTTAAAAAATGTGGCCATTGTAAGCCAGTGTATCTGCTGTAGTATTGCTTTAGGCAAGGAAGCCAGAAATTGGAGACACCAAGATGCCACTGCATAGAGGTGTGCATGAGGGCCTTTTTAAAAAATGTGGCCATTGTAACCAAGTGTATCTGCTGTAGTATTTCAAATATACAATAGTTGCACTCGACATAGATTTTTTCTAAATAGAGACAAAATGATAATGAAAAAGTAGAGATACTTAGTATTATGGAAATGGCCAAATCGATAATTCACCCAGTTGCCACGTTGCGGCGATCTCTGTTAACTGGGTCCTAACACTAACGCAACTGCCTGATGTCGTTCTGGGCTTTTCCTCATCGGCTGATACCAGAGAACAATGGATTAGCAGTCTTATAACTAAAGACAGGTGCTTTGAATATCTAATTGGTGCCTTGGGAAAAGAGGTTAACCCCTTAGGCGTACTAGAGACTGATACCAGAGGGCAATAGCTTATCTCTGACAACTATAGTGTGGAAAGGTGCTAGCATACGGGTGCAGACCCATATCATATCTATACAATGCTATGCTGCACTCAATTCTATCTATGAAGGTGCTAACTAAACACAATTCTATTTCAAATATACAATAGTTGCACTCGACATAGATTTTTTCTAAATAGAGACAAAATGATAATGAAAAAGTAGAGATACTTAGTATTATGGAAATGGCCAAATCGATAATTCACCCAGTTGCCACGTTGCGGCGATCTCTGTTAACTGGATCCTAACACTAACGCAACACGAGTGATGTTGCCAGTACAACTGATAGGTCTTCCCGAGTCTGGCTGTTTTTTAAGGAGTCTGCAGATAATTCGAAAAAGGCCATTTGCAACACCTGCCATGCCAGCATCAGCAGGGGTAGCAAAACTAGCAGCCTGACCACCACCAGCATGATCAGGCACATGGCAGCAAAGCACCCGACTTTGTGGGATGTACAGCAGAGTACAGGAGCATTGTCTGCGGGTGACACCACTGCGTCTTCCACTGTTGTGCGTGCAAGCCAATCCCCTGTCCATACTGCTGGTGAAGATGCCTGCTGTCCTTCACCTGTACTTGCAAAAGCAAAAGTAGCACCATCATCAGCCATGTCCTTGTCCCAGCGCAGCGTTCAGTTATCCATACCCCAATCTTTGGGACGCAGGCGCAAATATGCTGCCAACGCCGCACATGCCACAGTTCTAAATGCACACATTTTGCGACTGCTTGCGCTGGAAATGTTGCCTTTTAGGCTGGTGGTGACGGAAGCATTCCACAACCTGATGGCGGGGGCTGTCCCACGTTACTTGGTCCCTAGCCGACTATTTTTCCTGGTGTGCCGTCCCCGCATTACATAAGCACGTGTCACAAAACATCATACGTGCCCTTAACAACGCAGTTTCAGGCAAAGTCCACCTAACCACGGACACGTGAACAAGTGCTTGCGGGCAGGGCCGGTAAATCTCTCTTTTGGCACACTGGGTTAATATTGTGGAAGCCGGGACCCAGTCTGAGCTTGGGACGGAACACGTCCTTCCGACACCAAGGATTGCAGTCCCTAACTCAGTCAGGGTTTCACCCACAGTGTACAGCTCAGGAACTTCATGATCCTCACCCTCCTCCTCCTTCACTTCACCCTCTACACCAGTCCAAAGCTGGAAGCACTGCAGCACTGCCTTGGCTAAGCGGCAACAGACTGTGCTGAAGCTAATATGCGTAGGTGACAAACCCCACAATCCTGAAGAGTTGTGGAAAGCACTGAAACAGCAGGCAGATCACTGGCTCACACCGCTGAACCTACAGCTAGGCATGGCCGTGTTGTGACAATGGCCGGAACCTGGTGGCAGCTCTGTGGCGAGGCGAGCTGACACATGTTCCATGCGTGGCCCATTTTATTATTATTATTTATTTATATAGCGCCATTAGGTTATATTAGGATAAGGGAGACAAGAACAAGTACATTAAATCTAGGCGATCAGGACGTACAGGTACAGGAGGGGCAGGGACCGTGTCCACGAGGGCTCACAGTCTATGAGGGGCGGGTTGGGATACAGTAGGATGGGGGAATGTCAGGTATGGGGTGGTCGCCTGTGTCTCCTGGCATGTTGTAGGCTTGATGGAATAGGTGAGTCTTCAGGTGACACTTTAAGCTTGTCAGGGTAGGAGACTGTCTGACGTGTTCGGGCAGGGAGTTCCAGAGTAAGGCAGATGCCCGGGAGAAGTCCTGGACTCGGTTGTGCGAAAAGGTGATGAGGGTGAAGCAGTGGAGGAGTTCTTGGGAGGAGCGGAGGTTGCGTGAGGGTAGGTATCGGGAGACCAGGTATGAGATGTATGGTGGGGCCAGGTTGTGTATGGCTTTGTACGCCATGGTTAGTGTTTTGAATTGGGATCTCTTGGAGGTGCGGAGCCAGTGAAGGGCTTGGGAGAGGGGGAAGATAGGGGAGTAGTGGGAGGACAGGTACATTAGTCGGCAGCGGAATTGAGGATACACTGGAGAGCTGTGAGGGAGTTAGCCGTGAGGCCATTGAGAAGGAGGTTGCAGTAGTCAAGGCGGGAGATGGTAAGAGCATGAATGAGTGTTTTAGCGGTGTCATGGGTGAGGAAGGACCGGATCCGTGAGATGTTCTTGAGCTGGAGCCGGAGGGATGTGGTGAGGGCTTCGATGTGGGGCTTGAAGGATAGGGAGGAGTCAAGGATTACCCCGTGGCACTTGGCTTGGGGGACTGGGGAGAGGGCACAGCCGTTGACGCAGATGGATAGGTTGGGAAGTGGGGGGGAATTTCTTGGAGGCAAGACTATTAATTCAATTTTGTCCATGTTGAGTCTAAGGAGGCGAGCAGAGAAGAAGGATGAGATGGCGGAAAGGCATTGTTGGATTTTGGAGAGTAGGGAGGTGATGTCAGGGCCGGACAGGTAGATTTGGTTGTCGTGGGCGTAGAAGTGGTACTGGACGCCGTGGGACTCAATGAGTTGCCCTAGGCCGAGAGTGTATATGGAGAAAAGTAGGAGTCCCAGGACCTAACCTTGGGGGACTCCGACAGAAAGGGGGAAGGGTGAGGAGGAGGTGTGGGAGTGGAAGACGCTGAAGGTCCGTTCCGCTAGGTATGAGGAGATCCAAGAGAGGGCAAGGTGGGTGATGCCGAGGGATTCCAGGATCTGGAGAAGAAGGGAGTGGTCAACCATGTGGTCAACCTCGTGGTTCAGCAGTTTCTTAAATACTACCCGGAGCTGTCTGATCTGCTCGTAAAAGTACGCCGCCTGTGTGCCCAATTTTAGAAAGTCACCTACTGCTTCAGCCGCCCTTGCCAGCTTTCAGCAGCGTTTGCACATTCCGTATCACAGACTGGTCTGTGATGTCCCCACGCATTGGAATTCCACAGTGCACATGTTGGTCAGGATTTGTGAGCAGAAGAGGGCAGTGGTTGAGTACCAGCATCAACTAAGCCGTCGGTATATGTTTCAAACCCCACACATAAGACCTCAGGAGTGGACATGGATGTCCGACATATGTACCGTCCGCCAAAACTTTGAGGACTTCACCAAGATGGTGAGGGGCGATGATGCCATAATTAGCTTCACCATCCCGCTTCTCTGTCTTCTAAAATGCTGTCTGCCAAAATCAAAAACGATACATTGCAGGCGGAACACGATGAATTGGAGCAATAAACTGTACAGGGTGATTACACACAGCCTCATCTCATCCCAACGTGCATTGGAGGACTATTCAGAGGAGGAGGTGGATAAAGAAACGGAGCTACTTTAATGCGAAATTGACGGTAATACATGCACAACCATCATACCGTCAGATGGTCAGAGGACAGTGGAGAGGAGGAGGATGATGAAGACAGCATGGTAAATCATCCTGTTGTTGAGGATCTGAAGTCTTGCCTGTTAACAGTCTTATGCACATGGCTGACTTTATGTGATGCTGCCTGTCTTGTGACCCTTGTGTTATCAACATCTAGGCGGACACTCATTACTGGTTGGTGACACTTTTAGATCAACGCTACAAGGAGAACTTTATTTCTCTTATACGGTGGCTCAAGTGGTTAGCACTGCAGCCTTTGCAGCACTTTGGCTTGAGGTCCTGGGTTCAATTCCCACCAAGGACAACATCTGCAAGTAGTTGTATGTTCTCCCCGTGTTTGCGTGGGTTTCCTGCGGGTACTCCGGTTTCCTCCCACATTGTAAAGACATACTGATAGGATATTTAGATTGTGAGCTCCAAGAGAGACAGCATTACTCATGTATGAAAAGTGCTATGGAATTAATAGCGCTATATAAATAAATAATAATAATAATAAATTCCCGAGGTGGAGAGGTCTACAAAAATGCTGCAGAACCAGAAGACCCTGGTTGCAGAATTAGTCAAAAAATTCACTTCTGAAAACGCTGGCAGCAGAGGTCGCGGTTTGGTGGAAAACCAAGGTGTCCGGCCGAGAGAGGCACAAATCTAATCCAGCAGAGGTAGGGGAAAACTCTCAAAGATCTGGGAGAGTTTTCTTAGCCCCTCCCATAGCATAGGCCCTCAGGTGCAGGGTACTGTCACAAGGACTGCAAAGTTTGTAAAGATGCTGAAGGAGTACCTTTCCGTTTGTACGAAAGTGCTCCTAGATTCCTCTGTGCCTTCTAATTATTGGGTATCCAAAGTGGACACTGGCAGTAATTGTGCCTCTACACCTTGGAAATCCTGCACTGCGGTTAGCGTTTTGTCAGAGCGTGTTTTTATTGCCGCAGGTTGAATCATTACAGATAAACGCATCCGCCTGTCAACTGAAAATGCTGACCAGTTGTTTTTGACCTGGATACTGAGATTGAAGATTAAATTACAGCAGCTATACTGGTCAGACACAAACGCTGACACAAGTATACTGAGTGTTTTTGCCGATACAAATTGTAGCTACAACCCCCTCCTGCCACACAAAAATGGTAAATGAATGCAGACAAGAGTTGGTTTGTAACTGGACAGTGAGATTACAGATTAGAGCGTTTTAATCCCGGCAGTTTGAACGGTCAGACACAAACGCTGACGCGTATACCATGTTTTGGCGTACACAACTTGGGGCTCCAAAAAACTGCTGCCGCACAGAAATTTTAAAAGAATGCAGACAAGTGTATGTTTTTAGCAAGACTCTAAGTTTTGAAATTAAAGCCCTGCAGGTGGACTAGTCAGACACAAACGCTGACTACAATAGCGAGTCTTTTGGCGTATCCTAATTTACGCTGCAACAGACTGTAGCAGCACTTAAGATTCAAATTTAGTGCACACAAGAGTAGGTTTTTAGCACAAGGCTTTTGGTGTACCCTAATTAACGCTGCAACCTACAGTAGCAGCAATTAGATGCAAAATTAGTGCAGAGAACAGTTTTTTTTTTTAGCACAAGGCTTTTGGTGTACCCTAATTAACGCTGCAACCTACAGTAGCAGCAATTAGATGCAAAATTAGTGCAGAGAACAGTTTTTTTTTAGCACAAGGCTTTTGGTGTACCCTAATTAGCGCTGCAACCTACATTACAGCAATTAGATGCTAAATTAGTGCAGAGAAGAGTTGGTTTTTAGCACAAGGCTTTTGGGGTACCCTAATTTGAGCTCAAACCTACTCCTGCCTATAGTGAGCTAAATAAATCCCTAAAAGCACGGTTTTTGGGATGGATGAGCCTGGAAACCAGCCCCAGATGTGATGCAGGCTGGTATACTGGCACAGCGAAGTTTGGTAGATACCCTGCCTCCCTGCCTGACTGTATACTGCTCTAGTAGTCCGCAGAAGCACTCTTCTGGTAAATAGACTGGCAGCCCTGTGCCTACACTAGCTGAAAGGCCACAAATCTGTCCTCAATCAGCAGCAGCTCTCCCTACACTGACTGTCTAATGGAGCAGAGTGACGAGCACAGCGCAGTCAGGTCTTATAAAGACCTGATGACGCTGTGCAGCCAGCCAATCACTGTAATGCCACAACCAACATGGCTGTGGCATTACAGTGTGTCAGCCAATCCCTGCATGCGGGCTGGCTCTGAAAAGAGCACCAACATGCAGGGAGGTGGACCCCAAGCACAGCAAGATTATCGCGAGATTACTCGGTACTCGCCGAGTAGCCCGAGTACCGTGATATTCGTGCGAGTACCGAGTAGTGACAAGCATACTCGCTCATCTCTTATCTTAATCTCTAATCTCAGTGTCCAGCTAAAAAACAAATCTTGTCTGCATTCATTTAACATTTGTGTGTGCCAGGAGTGGGTTTTAGCATAAATTAGGATACGACAAAAGACTCGGTATTCTCATCAGCGTTTGTGTCTGACGAGTCCACCTGCAGTGCCTTAATCTCTAATCTCAGTGTCCAGCTAAAAAACAAATGTTGTCTGCATTCATTTAACATTTGTGTGTGGCAGTAGGGGGTTGTAGCTCCAATTTGTATATGCCAAAAGACTCAGTATACTTGTGTCAACGTTTGTGTCTGACCAGTATAGCTGCAGGGCCTTAATCTCTAATCTCAGTGTCCAGCTAAAAACCAACTCTTGTCTGCATTTATTTACCATTTTTGTGTGGCAGTAGGGGGTTGTAGCTCCAATTTGTATATGCCAAAAGACTCAGTATACTTGTGTCAACGTTTGTGTCTGACCAGTATAGCTGCTGTAATTTAATCTCCAATCTCTATCTGCTCAAAATCAACTGGTCAGCATTTTCAGTTGACAGGCGGGTGCGTTTATCTCTATTGATTCCACCTGCGGCAATAAAAACACGCTCTGACAAAACGCTAGCGGCACTGCAGGCCTTGACTTCCAAGGCGTAGAAGGACAATTCCTGCCACGTGTCCAGCTTGCATACTCAATAGTTAGAAGACACAGAGGAATCTAGTAGCACTTTCATACGATCGTCAAAGTACTCCTTCAACATCTTTACAAACTTTGCAGTCCTTGTGTCAGTACCTTGCACCTGAGGGTCTGTGCTATAGGAGGGGCTGAGAAAACTCTCCCAGATCTTTGAGAGATCTGATGAGGGGCAGGGCCCCAAGGCAGCTGTCTGTGGAAGGATACTTGGCCTTGGTATTCCCTTGTCATATCTTTAAACTTGTAAAAGAGTTGGATATTGACTGAAAGGGCCACTTAACATTGTGGTTATGGTGTTCTCTGCAAGGAGCCACCCCTTGGCTGGGTCCTTCCCTGGAGGGATATCTGGCTAGTCCTGTGTTTGAGACTCCTAACCGAAGCTCCACAGACTATTTGCATATTCATAATTCCCAGGGGGCAATGCACTCACTGTATTGAGCGCTTTAGCCAGCTGCCTGCAGTGTTTTCATGGACTGGTCTCCCTGAGATCAGTGAATGCTTTGTGGTGTTGGGGTGCTAGGCGTTGCTCCCATCTAGCCAGAATTATGCTCTGCACTGATGAGGGGCAGCGTCCCGAGGCAGCTGTCTGTGGATGGATACTTGGCCTTGGTATTCCCTTGTCATATCTTTAAACTTGTAAAAGAGTTGGATATTGACTGAAAGGTCCACTTAACATGGTGGTTATGGTTTTTCTGCAAGGAGGCACCCCTTGGCTGGGTCCTTCCCTGGAGGGATATCTGGCTTGTCCTGTGTTTGAGACTCCTAACTGAGGCTCCACAGACTATTTGCATAGGTCAATCCTACAAAAGACTCACTTCCTTATAATGGGCACAATATTAAGAGGTCCTCATGCACGCCTCTATCCAGGGGCATTGAAGTGCCTCCCAAGTTTTGGCTTCCCTGCCTAGGTCAATCCTACAAAAGACCCACTTCCTTATAATGGGCACAATATTAAAAGAGGCCCTCATGCATGCCTCTTTTCAGGGGCATTGGAATGCCACACTATTTTTGGCAGCCCTGCTTAGGGCATTACACAAAGACAAACTTTCCTTATAATGGGCACATTATTTAAAGAGGCCTTCATTTACGTCTCTTCCCAGGGGCATGGGAGTGCCACACAATTTAAAAAAAAAAATCTTTCATATAATCCAAAAAACTAACATACACCAACTCTGTCTCACAAGTGGGTATGAGCCCTTAATATTTTCTCCATGAAAATCCGTTTTGGTTTCATTTTTGTAATGTTTTCTTGACAGTCCGTAAAAGTGGCGTAATAGTCTGACAAAATTGTTGACAGTCAGTGACCTTGGGGTCTGAAATGCTTACAGGGGTCTTCCCCATGCTGTTCCCATGTCATTTCAGCACTGTTCTGATACTTTTGTGACATTTTTAGGGTTTTTCCATGCTGCCGGTGGTCATGCCAGAAAAATACTCGGGTCTCCCCTAGGATAACATTGGGCTTGGTGCTCGGGCCGAGTACACGAGTATCTTGGGATGCTCGGCCCGAGCTTCGAGCACCCGAACATTTTAGTACTCGCTCATCTCTATTAGGCAGCCAATCACATAAACCCTTGTGTCTGAAGGTTTTGTTTGGTTTATGAGCACTGATCAGTTGCCAGCCCAGAACATCCACATAGTAAGTGCGAGAAGGAAAGAAAAATACAGTCCGACACTTCTTTTACCTGAGATCTCTTCCCATCATCTCCCCTTATCAAACACCTTCCACCCACTATCCTAGACACTGAAAGTCATCATAACGTAGAACAAAAGCTTCAGTGCAAATGCACTATTGTTTTTTGTCATCTGAATAGTTGCTGAACAAAACCCAAACTTTTCAGAAAATCGTTTGTATTTGAGGGGTCAAGCGAACATTGCTAAATTCGGCCCAGATTTGAAATTGGCGAACATGTTCGACCAAAGTTTGCTCATCACCAAAAGGTAGCTTCAACCTCTCAGTAGCTGCTGTGTTAATGAATACAGGTTTTATTTTTTATCACAAACCCTGGCCACAACTTAAAACACAGTGAATACTCACCTTAACGTACCATATTTTTCAGACTATGAGATACACAGGACCATAAGATGCACCTAGGTTATAGAGGAAGAAAATAGATGAAAAAAATATTTAAGCAAAAAATGTGGTCACGATGCCCTGGTATGGGGGAATGTGCTGCTGACACTGTTATGGGGTAGTGTCCTCAAATTCAGTACTAACGTCACCATACTGGGCATTTCCAGGTATATATGTCCCCCATTCTGACACATGGCCTACATCCTTATATAAGATATCCCATCCTGGTACATGATCCCCCTTCCTGGTACATGTTCCACCATCCAGGTACATGATCTCCATCCTGGTACAAGGCCCCATCCTGGTACATGATCCCATTCTAGGTGCATGATCCCCATCCTGGTACATAATCATCCAGGTACATGATCCCCGTCCATGTAAGGTTATGATCCTCCATCCTGGTACATGATACCCATCCAGATACATGATCCCTAATCCAGGTACATGATACCCCAACCTGGTATAAGATCCCCCATCCAGTTATATTATCCCCCATCCAGGTACATGATCCCCCATCCTGGTACATGATCTCACATCCTAGTATTTGCCCCTCAACCTGGTATATATAGCCCCCATCTTGGCACACACTTAAAAAAATAAACAATCCTACTCACCTCCCATCACTCCCCCTGCAGCAGCGACATCCTCTTGTCTTCTCAAGCCTAATGCTGATCACTGTTTGAGCAGCGTGCACGGTAATAATGTCACTGTTCTGCACGCCGCTCCACTCACTGATCAGTGTTCTGCATAAGACAGCAAGGTGTCGTTGCTGCAGGGTGAGCAATCTATTATATAAAGCCCGAAGTCACTTCCAGCCAAACCCGAAGCCACTTCCGTAGTGTTGTGGTCGGATATTCGGCCAGCTCCACCTGCACAGGGTGGACCAAGATGGCCACCCTATGCGGGAGGATCGCGGCGAGCCAGCCGGGAGACGACCGGGGTGGCGAGTCGTTGCAGCCGCGGTAACTCCGGCACGTAGGTCCATTGCGAGTTTCATGCCCCGGCGACGACCGACGAGAGCTGAGCGCCGTGCCCTAAAATAGAACCAAGGGCCCCGCCATGCATAGCTCTAAAGACTGCTAAAGCAGAAAAATTTCCTTGCAGCACACAGCTACTACCAATGTTGTATAATGCTATAAGCCATGTGATTGAGAAAAAAGTTTAAAAACTTACGTTTTTCTGAAAAAACTCAAAATCTTATCTTTTAATTCTGAAGTTCTTAGTACAAACATTGGCCAAGGTCTGCTTGCTCATCGACTGCGACAAAGTGACTTCAGGCACGATAAGTCCTATCGCTGACACCCAAGTCCTCCTTTTCCGCTCCCCCACTTCTCAGTGGGCAGACTCCATCTATACCCTCCATCACCTGTAGGCGATGAGCGTGCAATTGCAGCAAAGTATCTGCAACTCTATAGAATATATAACGAAAAAAGCTGCACTGCACTCACAGACCAGTGTGAAAAGGAGGACTTGGGTGTCAGCGCTAGGACTCATCGTGCCTGAAGTCACTTTGTCGCAGTCGATGAGCAAGCAGACCTTGGCCAATGTTTGTACTAAGAACTTCAGAATTAAAAGATAAGATTTTGAGTTTTTTCAGAAAAACGTAAGTTTTTAAACTTTTTTCTCAATCACATGGCTTATAGCATTATACAACATTGGTAGTAGCTGTGTGCTGCAAGGAATTTTTTCTGCTTTATATGTCTCTGTGTCTCTGCATGCACCAGTTCACACTGGTCTGTGAGTGCAGTGCAGCTTTTTTCGTTATATATTCTAAAGACCGCTATGTATCTCAATGGGAAGTGAGGCGCTATGCTCATTGGTTGGCGCAGCACACAGCGACCAATCAGCATAGCGCCTCACTTACAGCGGGAAATTTTAAACTCAAAGTCCTCCATTATATCTCAATGGGAAGTGAGGCGCTATTCTCATTGGTCGCTGTGTGCTGGCGCCGACCAATGAGAATAGCGCCTCACTTACAGTGGTAAATTTGAAACTCAAAGTCCTCCATTATATCTCAATGGGAAGTGAGGGCTATTCTCATTGGTCGCTGTGTGCTGGTGCCGACCAATGAGAATAGCGCCTCACTTACAGCGGTATTTTTGAAACTCAAAGTCCTCCATTATATCTCAATGGGAAGTGAGGCGCTATTCTCATTGGTCGGCGCCAGCACACAGCGACCAATGAGAATAGCGCCTCACTTCCCATTGAGATATAATGGAGGACTTTGAGCTTCAAATTTACTCAAAGTCAAACTCAAAGTCCTCCATGTATCTCAATGGCCAGTGAGGCGCCTCTCTCATTGTACTCATGACAGTAGCAACATTAACCCCTTACATTCCGTTTTATCTGTAATTTCTATAACACAGTGTGTAGTTCTACTGCCACTGCGAAGTTAACCCCTTATATACCATTTCTGCCTTAACTCCATACTTTGTAGTCTCTATTACTACTGCCAGTAGGAACATTAACCCCTTATATTCCATTATTGTTGTTCTTTCTATTACACAGTGTATAGTTGTAATGACACTGTGAAATTAACCCATTATATACCAGTTCAGCATTAACTGCATATTTGGTAGTGTTTATAACTACTGCCACTGCTACATTAACACCTTGAACACCATTTTGGATATAATTTACAGCGCTGACTCTGTTGTGGGAGTGCCTGTGGGACATTAAGGCTGCCTTCACATTAGCGTATGTGAACGCAGCTTATGCTGCGTTCCCATACACAGTCAAACGCATGCGCACTGCGTTCCTATGTTTAACATAGGAACGCATAGTGCCTGCGTTTGTCAGCGTTTGCTGCGGTCAGGTGCGGATGCGGACGATATTTGCTCCTTCGGGGTCCAGCGTCGCACCCGGGACGCAGCATGTTGCATTTTTTGTGCGCTCGGGGATCATGGAAAATCAGCAAGCGTCCCCAAGCGCACAAAAAAAACCATTGGTGTCAATGGGTCCGCAGTGTTCTGCGCTTGACAGCGCAGGAGAACGCTGCGGACCTATTGAAAAATCTCCCGGTGGCCGGCGGTGATGTCACAGGAGCTCACCGACGGCCACCGGGAAATCAGCTCAGCCTCTGATGGTCTCCTCCTCCCTGCCGCCGGTAATACCCTAGCGATGTCGGCGGGGAGAAACAGCTGATTGGACAGCTGTTTGAATCTTCCCGCGCCGACATCTCCTCTCGGTGTCGGCGCGGGAGATTCAAACAGCTGTCAAATCAGCTGTTTCTCCCCGCCGACACGTCCCGGAGCTTACCGGCAGCGGGGAGAAGGAGATCTCCGCCGCAGATCTCCGCCCCAGGACACCTCTGATTGGCTGGCAGCCTGCACAGTGATGTGTCCGCAGGCGGACATTCTCCGCTGTTGACACATCATTAGACACTGCTTTTGACTGCGTTTGTGTCTGCATGCCATCAGCATGCAGACACAAACGCTAATGTGAAGGCAGCCTAACTCCTTCAATAACATTTTTGATATCATTAGAAGTTCCTACTCTGTTATAGTCCTGTTAGTCGGACATTAACTCTTTCTACACCTCCACTATATTGCTACCCTCACAGTTCTGCCTACATCGGCTACTTAGTCATATATCTGCTGTTTAAGTCTATTATTTAAAACTCTTAAAAAAATTATATACAGATTCTAGACTCCCGATTCTTTAGAATCGGGCTCACAGCTAGTGGTGAATATAATCATCCATGATATTCACTGCTTCCCATGAGATTGATGATGTGTAAGGAAGCAGTGAATTTCCAGACACACGATCGCCACTGCTGAAGCAGCGACAGGTGATCACAGTCCTGTCTATTTAGGTTAACTTAATATTCTCCTCTTCCCCACTCATCATCCTGCCCACCTCTCAGCCCAACTTAACCCAAAAGTTTGGGGAAGGAAATTGTGTTTTTTGTGTTTGTCCAAAAAATATGGTATATTATTAAATTGACAATGGCATCAAGAGAGTCTTGAATTAAAGAGAGCTAACAACATATTTTTTAAAATATGTAATGTTTTTGTTCATGTTTGCAAAAAGCATATTTTTATAGACCTTTTATAGTGTGCCCTTATTTCTTTCCATATTCATGTTTTCAGGACTTTGACAGATTTACTGAAGCAGCCAGCTCTGGATGACCTCTTAAATGAAGGACACAGAGGCAGTGTACACGTTCAAATTACAGAGGTGATACCAAGAATATCTCCACGAAACAGCATAGGTAATATATGTCAACCTTTACATTACCTATCAGATTGAACTGTTGGATTCCTGTCAAACTTATAAACAGATAGTAGAGATATGCATAACTTTTAAAATTGAAATTTGCAATCTTGAGCAGATAAGCAGACTGGTGGATGTTGGGGTTTGCCTGGTTCAGCGGGACTTTTTTTTTAATAAGTGCTGTTTATTACCCCGATTTGACCTTGACCCAAACTTATCCAAGAACATCTCTATACATAATCACCAGTTTTGCGCTTCCGGCAACTGTGCCACTATGGAGCAATGGCGCGTGCGCAAAACTGGTGATTATCGCTACCCCAGAAGCGCCGCCATATTACCACACCCATGGCGCAGGCTGCCGGCGCCTGCCTGCAGGCTCCTGTGCCCGCACACCCCCGCACCTCCCCTACACCACCCGCATGCCCCTGCTATAGACCCCCACATACCCCCTCAGTACACCCTCACACACCCCCCTCCAGTGCCCGCTTCCTCCCCACAGTAGACCTCCGCGCCCCCCGCACACCTCCGAAAACTTACCTTTTCACATAGGACCTTTGCTGATGTCACAGTCATGTGATCATTCACATGACCGTGCATCACCCTAGCTCCGCCTCCTCTACGCTACACTGCTTCCCAGCTAGGACATGGAGCTGTCACAGCTGGGAAGGAGAGAAGAGGAGGCAGAGAGCCAGAAGGGGGGAGCTGACACATTAAACACTAAACTGGGTGAGCTCAGAAGTAAGTGCAGCAGACAAACATAAAGGGGTCCAGAAACTCTGAAGGGGGGGGAGGGCACAGACACAAGGGGTGACCACAATGACTGAAGGAGGGCAGAGACACATAAGAGGGCATCACAAACGCTCAAGGAGGGCTGAGAGATAAAGGGGCTAACATAGACACAGAAGAGGGGGCCAGGGAGACATAAGGGGTAACCAGAACCACTCAAGGGGGGCAGAGAGATGGAAGGGGGGTGCAGAAAGATAAAAGAGAGGGAGCAGACAGGCAAGTGGGCCACAGACACATACAGGGGTCCAGAAACACACAAAGGAAGGCCACACAAACAAAGGCTCACCACAATAACTAAAGGGAAGCAGGGACTCTGAAAGGGGACACAAGGCGCAGCAGGGACGTAAAGAGACCACAGGGTGGTCAAAGGGACCGCAGGATGCCCACAAAGAGCACAGCATGCCAGTCACGCCCTCCTGATGCAATAGCATCGGGCCTATTTTCTAGTCTATATACATAATCTGCAGTTTAGCGCTTCCGGCCACTGTGCCGCTATCACGCGCTCCGAGCGATGGCGCGCATGCGCCATCGCGAGCCGCTGACACTGGCCGCAAGTGCAAACAAACTACCGCCGGAGACCACAAACCAGATCCCTAACACTGCCCGCTCCACCCACAGGCCGCAGCTCACCCGCCACATCTTCCTGCTACCCCGCCGCTCACCGCGACATTACATCACAGCCACGTCCGGACCGAAGAAACCAGGCATTGTGCTGAAAGCACCTTCCATCAGCGTTCTGCGCTGTGATTGGCCCCCTTGCGGCCATGTGATATGTCACATGACCGCGAGCGCTCCAATCACACCCCCGAACGCTGATGTCATTATGACATCATGCAAGGTCCTATCAGCACAATGGCTGATACTACTCCCAGCAGCGAGCGGTCGTCGGAGGGTAAGTATAAGCATTTAACTGCCTCCTCCAGCCTCACTGCCTCCTCCAGCCTCACAGCCTCCTCCTGCCTCACACCCTCCCCCACGCTCACAGCCTCCTCTATCCTCACAGCCTCCTCCAGCCTCACAGCCTCCTCTATCCTTACAGCCTCATCCAGCCTCACAATGCAATAATAAATGTGATATATAGAAATGAGCGCTAGGGATAATGGAACAGCGTCCTCCATCCTCACAGCGTCCTCCATCCTCACAGCGTCCTCCATCCTCACAGCGTCCTCCATCCTCACAGCCTCCTCCATCCTCACTGCCTCCTCCATCCTCACAGCCTCCTCCATCCTCACAGCATCCTCCATCCTCACAGCCTCCCCATCCTCACAGCCTCCTCCTGCCTCACACCCTCCCCCACGCTCACAGCCTCCTCTATCCTCACAGCCTCCCTCCAGCCTCACAGCCTCCTCTATCCTCACAGCCTCCTCCAGCCTCACAGCCTCCTCCAGCCTCACACCCTCCTCCAGCCTCACACCCTCCTCCAGCCTCACTGCCTCCTCCAGCCTCACTGCCTCCTCTATCCTCACTGCCTCCTCTAGCCTCACTGCCTCCTCTATCCTCACAGCCTCCTCTATCCTCACAGCCTCCTCTATCCTCACAGCCTCCTCCAGCCTCACTGCCTCCTCCAGCCTCACAGCCTCCTCCAGCCTCACTGCCTCCTCCAGCCTCACAGCCTCCTCTATCCTCACAGCCTCCTCTATCCTCACAGCCTCCTCCAGCCTCACAGCCTCCTCTATCCTCACAGCCTCCTCCAGCCTCACTGCCTCCTCCAGCCTCACAGCCTCCTCTATCCTCACAGCCTCCTCTATCCTCACAGCCTCCTCCAGCCTCACAGCCTCTTCCAGCCTCACAGCCTCCTCCAGCCTCACAGCCTCCTCTATCCTCACAGCCTCATCCAGCCTCACACCCTCATCCAGCCTCACACCCTCCTCCAGCTTCACAGCATCCTCCAGCCTCACTGCCTCCTCCAGCCTCACAGCCTCCTTATCCTCACAGCCTCCTATATCCTCACAGCCTCCTCTATCCTCACAGCCTCCTCTATTCTCACAGCCTCCTCCAGCCTCACAGCCTCCTCCAGCCTCACAGCATCCTCCAGCCTCACTGCCTCCTCCAGCCTCACAGCCTCCTCTATCCTCACAGCCTCTTCCAGCATCACAGCCTCCTCCAGCCTCACACCCTCATCCAGCCTCACACCCTCATCCAGCCTCACACCCTCATCCAGCCTCACACCCTCCTCCAGCCTCATACCCTCCTCCAGCCTCACAGCCTCCTCCAGCCTCACAGCCTCCTCTATCCTCACATCCTCCTCTATCCTCACAGCCTCCTCAAGCCTCACTGCCTCCTCCAGTCTCACTGCCTCCTCCACCCTCACAGCCTCCTCCAGCTTCACAGCGTCCTCCTGCCTCACCTCTCTTCACCCCTCCTGCCTCTGCTCTCCTCACCCCTCCTGCCTCTGCTCTCCTGACCCCTCCAGCCTCCCGCCACATCATTCTCTGCTACCCATAGAGCCACCTCTATACTCTGCTACCCACGGAGCCGCCTGTATACTCTGCTACCCACAGAGCCGCCTATATACTCTGCTACCCACAGACCTGCCTGTACAATCTGCTACCCACAGAGCCTTCTCTATACTCTGCTACCCACAGAGCCACCTCTATACTCTGCTACCCACGGAGCCGCCTGTATACTCTGCTACCCACAAAGCCGCCTATATACTCTGCTACCCACAGAGCCGCCTGTACAATCTGCTACCCACAGAGCCTTCTCTATACTCTGCTACCCACAGAGCCGCCTGTATAATCTGCTACCCACAAACCCGCCTGTATACTCTGCTACCCACATAGCCGCCTGTATAATCTGCTACCCACAGAGCCGCCTGTATACTCTTCTACCACGGAGCCGCCTGTATGCTTTCCTACCCACAGAGCCGCCTGTATAATCTGCTACCCACTGACCCCCCCTGTATACACACAATTCATTTCACCGCGCTCCCGATGCCATTGCATCGGGCCTTTTGACTAGTCTCTATACATAATCACCAGTTTTGCGCTTCCGGTCACTGTGCTGCTATGGAGCAATGGTGCGTGCGCAAAACTGGTGAGTATCGCTACCCCGGAAGCGCCGCCATATTAGCACACCCTGGCTCCCATGCCCGCACACCCCCGCACCTTCCCTACACCACCCGCACGCCCCTGCAATACACCCCAACATACCCCCGCAGTACACCCTCGCACACCCCCCTCCAGTGCCTGCTTCCTTCCCATAGTAGACCCCCGCGCCCTCCGCACACCCCGAAAACTTACCTCTTCACATAGGACCTTTGCTGATGTCACAGTCATGTGATCATTCACATGACCGTGCATCACCCTAGCTACCTAGCTCTGCTACCCACAGAGCCGCCTCTATACTCTGCTACCCACAGAGCCGCCTCTATACTCTGCTACCCACAGAGCCGCCTCTATACTTGGCTACCCACAGAGCCGCCTCTATACTCTGCTACCCACAGAGCCGCCTCTATACTCTGCTACCCACTCACCCGCCTGTATACACACAATTTATTTCACCGCACTCCCGATGCATTTGCATCAGGCCTTTTTACTAGTGGAATTCTATAAATGTCACTGAGGTCCCAAACTTTGGTGCAGTAAAATGGCTGTAAAATTGTTGGCAGCAGATCACTCAGGATGCTCTCAAAGTGTGTTGACAACAGAACAGAGCTTTAAATAGCTATAAACTGGTAAAGATATGATAGGCATGGTGGAATGAGGAATATACATACCTTAAGTGTGTTAAGGAAAGGAAGGATCTAGGCCACCAAAGCGTTTTATTCCTTTGTTCATATTAAAATGTCACAGATGCCTCTGAAGGGGAGACACTAGACACGTTTCAGAGATCTATAGATACACTGCGAAAGTATCGGACTCGTTATACTTGCAATGAGTACCCAGTAGTAGGGATGGGCGAATCTACTTGCTAGGACTCGTTACTCGGCGAGTAGTAAGGGACTCGCAGGACTCGGTACTCTGCGAGTTTCCCAGTGATTACTCGCACGAGTCCAATGCAAATCAATATCAATCCTAGTTTTGTCAGAAACGCTGACAAAACTAGGATTGCCATTGTTTGCATTAGACTCGGCTACTGTGCCAGTGATAGCAGGGAAACTCGCAAAGTAACTGCTGTTACATTGCGAGCCGAGTCCAGCTGTCTTCTCTGTGCAGCTCCAGGGTCCTAGAGCCCTCCTGCTCACAGACATGATGTAGCAGTGCTGAGATTGTTCTCAGTTGCTCATTCCCTGTGTATAGACATCTATATTTATGCACAGGGGATGTAGCAGAGAGGACATCGCGTTTTGGACTACGTCGGACAGAAGAGGATTTTTTTAATTAAAGATGGAGTCCCTAATGGCTTTTTTTTTTATTTCAAATAAAATTTTTTCTCTGTGTTGTGTTTTTTTAACCCTTTATTGGAGATTCTTAGTGTCTGGGTCAAACGTGGCCTGACATTAAGAATCTCGGGCTTAATACCAGCTTGTATAACAAAGCTGGTATTAACCCCTTTATTACCCAGCGTGCCACTGCCACCAGGGCCGCTGGAAGAGCGGGGTTCAGCGCCAGAGGATGGCGCTTCAATGAACGCGCCATCTTCTGGGGCGGCTGCGGGCTGCAATTTGCAGCGGGGGGTGCCCAGAAAGCTTGGGCATCCCTGCGCTGCGGATTCCAGCCCCCAGCTGCTTAGCTGTACCTGGCTAGACATAGAAATTGCGCGGAGCCCCACGCATTTTTTTTATTATTTAATGAATTTCAGAGTCAGAGTCTCAGAGTCAGAGTCTCAGAGTCGGAGTCTCAGAGTCGGAGTCGCCTCAGAGTCGGAGTCGCCTCAGAGTCGGAGTCGCCTCGGAGTCAGAGTCGTCTCGGAGTCGGAGTCTCCTCAGAGTCGGAGTCTCAGAGTTGGAGTCGCCTCAGAGTCGGAGTCGCCTCAGAGTCGGAGTCGCCTCGGAGTCGCCTCGGAGTCGGAGTCGTCTCGGAGTCGGAGTCGTCTCGGAGTCGTCTCGGAGTCGGAGTCGTCTCGGAGTCGGAGTCGTCTCGGAGTCGAGTCGGAGTCGGAGTCGTCTCGGAGTCGGAGTCGTCTCGGAGTCAGAGTCGGAGTCGTCTCGGAGTCGGAGTCGTCTCGGAGTCGGAGTCGGAGTCGTCTCGGAGTCGGAGTCGTCTCGGAGTCGTCTCGGAGTCGAGTCAGAGTCGTCTCGGAGTCGGAGTCGTCTCGGAGTCGGAGTCGTCTCGGAGTCGGAGTCGTCTCGGAGTCGAGTCGGAGTCATCTCGGAGTCGGAGTCGTCTCGGAGTCGAGTCGGAGTCGTCTCGGAGTCGGAGTCGTCTCGGAGTCGAGTCGGAGTCGGAGTCGTCTCGGAGTCGGAGTCGTCTCGGAGTCGGAGTCGGAGTCGTCTCGGAGTCGGAGTCGTCTCGGAGTCGGAGTCGGAGTCTTCTTGGAGTCGGAGTCGTCTCGGAGTCGGAGTCGTCTCGGAGTCGGAGTCGTCTTGGAGTCGGAGTCGTCTCGGAGTCGGAGTCGTCTCGGAGTCGGAGTCGTCTCGGAGTCGGAGTCGGAGTCGTCTCGGAGTCGGAGTCGTCTCGGAGTCGGAGTCGTCTCGGAGTCGGAGTCGTCTCGGAGTCGGAGTCGGAGTCGTCTCGGAGTCGGAGTCGTCTCGGAGTCGGAGTCGTCTCGGAGTCGGAGTCGGAGTCGTCTCGGAGTCGGAGTCGTCTCGGAGTCGTCTCGGAGTCGAGTCGGAGTCGGAGTCGTCTCGGAGTCGGAGTCGTCTCGGAGTTGGAGTCAGAGTCGTCTCGGAGTCGTCTCGGAGTCGAGTCGGAGTCGGAGTCGTCTCGGAGTCGGAGTCGTCTCGGAGTCGAGTCGGAGTCGTCTCGGAGTCGGAGTCGTCTCGGAGTCGGAGTCGTCTCGGAGTCGAGTCGGAGTCGGAGTCGTCTCGGAGTCGGAGTCGTCTCGGAGTCGGAGTCGTCTTGGAGTCGGAGTCGTCTCGGAGTCGGAGTCGTCTCGGAGTCGGAGTCGAGTCGGAGTCGTCTCGGAGTCGGAGTCGTCTCGGAGTCGCAGTCGTCTCGGAGTCGCAGTCGTCTCGGAGTCGGAGTCGTCTCGGAGTCGGAGTCAAAAAAATGCGTGGGGATCCGCGCAATTTCTATGTCTAGCCAGGTACAGCTAAGCAGCTGGGGGCTGGAATCCACAGCGCAGGGATGCCCAAGCTTTCTGGGCACCCCCCGCTGCAAATTGCAGCCCGCAGCCGCCCCAGAAGATGGCGCGTTCATTGAAGCGCCATCCTCTGGCGCTGAACCCGCTCTTCCAGCGGCCCTGGTGGCGGTGGCACGCTGGGTAATAGAGGTTAGGGCCAGCTTTGTATTATCAGCTGGCCCTAAGCCCGAAATTTATGGCGGTCACGCCAATATTAGACATGACCGCCATGAATTTCTATTAAATTGTTTTAAAAAAAACACAACACAGAGAAATTTTTTTATTAGAAATAAAAAAAAAAGCCATTAGAGACTCCATCTTTAATTAAAAAAATCCTCTTCCGTCCGACGCAGTCCAAAACGCGATGTCCTCTCTGCCCATCCCTGTGCATAGATATAGATGTATATGCACAGGGAATGAACAGACTGAGAACAATCTCAGCTCTGCTACATCATCTCTGTGCACAGACATTCATGTCTGTACACAGGGAATGAGCAGACTGAGAACAATCTCAGCACTGCTACATCAGGCAGCAGGCAGGCTCTAGGACCCTGGAGCTGCACAGAGCAGACAGGACTCTTCTCTTATCTGTGCGAGTTTCTCAGCGATTACAGTTACAAAGTAAACGAGTCCAATGCAAATAAATGTCAAAACTAGGATTGCTTCAGGCTGAAGCTTCCGAGACACATCTGCGATTTGTAAATCTCACACTACTCGCTATTACTCGCTTCCCCATTCATTAACATTGGACTCGCTAGACTCGCAATGAGTAGCGAGTCCTGTGCTCGGACTCGCTAGAGTCAAGCGATTCCGAGTAATTTAGGATTCGCCCATCACTACCCAGTAGCGGTACCTACTCGTTGCGAGCATGGCGAGTCCAAATATTGTGGTACTCGCTCATCCCTAAAACAAATACATCTGTGATCTATTCCATCCATTATCATCGGAATATATTAAACCCTACCCTGCCCAGTCAGACAAAGAACACTAGTAAATTTACATCATGAATCTACGGTATGTTACAGGGATGTCAAAAACTCATTATACATTGTGTTTTTGATATCCATATGTTTCATATTGCACTCTCCCCTATATAACAAAAGATTCAATAAAAATAAAACAAGTCAC
Source organism: Allobates femoralis (assembly GCA_033576535.1). Taxonomy (NCBI): domain Eukaryota; kingdom Metazoa; phylum Chordata; class Amphibia; order Anura; family Aromobatidae; genus Allobates; species Allobates femoralis. Next base: position 9,447,954 of record JARQOC010000007.1, on the reverse strand, counting down.
TTTTATAATTAAGACTAGATGGAAGTCATGCGTCCAACTGCAAGATCTATATATTTTCCTGTCATGCAGTTTCCTTTCCAAATTACTGCCGCAATATTGCCTGGATACCCTTTCTAGTCCTTTTATTTTCAGGGAGCTGAAATCTCCTGCATGAACATCTTTGAAGTGTCTGTAAAATCCAGAGATTCCCATCTTTAACATTTTGGATTGTGGTTTGGTTACTGTAATGTGTTCCAATTTTCTAACTTTGAGAGGATGTGCTGTGCATCCAATATAGGATTTTTCACAAGTCACACATGTGGCCATGTAGACCAGATGCCAGATGGTATTGCAGTTTATACTATAACATCTGATTCTGGACAATGGGGGATTAATAATTTGCAGGAATGTGAAGCCTTGGACTGTTATCCTATGCACTTGGAAATGTGTGACATAATGGCTACCAAAGGTTTGCAGGACTTAAATAGTGGTAATGAGGTGGAAACTTGCAGAAGAAATAAAGTAAAAGCATCTAAAAATATAGTTTCCAACTCCACTTACTATCCACTTGCTTCGAGGGTTCCAGCAATCAAAACCCTCCAAGGATCAATGGATAGGGATCTCCGCAACCTTTTGGATAACAAAAATCATACAAATAGTAATTTATCAAAAGCTTAGTGGCAGGCATTATCTGATCTTCAAAATAACCCTAATGGGTCATTCCATGTCAAGTGAACCAATGATTATTACCTCTATATTTTTAATTCTTTTGAGATTTTGTTATTTGATAATAGCATGTCAGACAATGCAAAATGTGAAGAGAAAAATGTTTTTAAAAATTTATTTTTTTAAAAAATGATTTTCAAAGTTCGGAAAAAGTGCGAATTTCGCTGTTGCCTGCCTTTACGTTTCTTCTCATAACTAAGGCTAGGAATAAGATAGAGAGACAAACTAAACACCATTCTACTCAGAACTATACAGGCTTTCACCAGATATGTCACAAGAGGATCTTTGTTAATATTTTACCCATGTGATTGCAAGCGCAAAACTTAAAAACGCATTTCCGAAAAATCGGCGCGCTTTAAATATTTCAAAAACTGTACCAAATTTCAAGTTGGGATCGCGATGGGATCATATTTTAAAATATTTTACTATTAATATTAATAATAGCGTCAATGGGTCATTCCATATCAAGTGATCTAAATATGAATATTTTTTTTTACCTGACATCTTTAGATTTTTTTAATTTTTTTTCCTTTATGAAGTACTACTTTAGTTAATTACAAATTAAAAGTTTAGAATTTTTTTTCTTCATCAGTTAATTTTTTACAGATTTTTAAAGTTTAAAAAAAGTGTGAATTTTGGCCTAGTATGACTTTATATTTTTTTAATCTTGGGCTAGAAATAATATAGAGAAACAAAATAAACACCATTCTACTCAGAACTGTCCAGGCTTTCACCAGATATGTCACAAGAGTATATTTGTTAATTTTAATTTTTTACCTATGCGAACGCAAACGCAACATTTTGAAACGCATTTCCGAAAAAACGTTTTAATAAAAATTTTCCAAAACTGCCCATGCGTCTTTTATGCTCTTAGCCACATCTGTACCAAATTTCAAGTTGGGATCGTGATGGGATCATATTTTAAAATATTTAACTATTATAGTGTCAATTCAAAAATCTTGAATTCAGATCTGTTCAACCTGTGGTCTAAAAGCGTGGGGTCTATATTTATCAAATCCATTATTTTTAGACATTACTGTATTATTTTGATATGTTACAGCTTAGAAGCAGGAGAGGACATATAGGAAAAAGCTTTGTTAGGGCTCAACCTGAGAAAGCACAGGGATAGACAGTGAATGCAGAGCAGATGATAGGCCAGCAGCTCTGTCAATCATGTTATGTGTCTACCCACTGCATTCAGGAAGTAAGACAGCTCGTTCAGACCTTTCATGTCCTGACATGTCTGGACATCTTCACTCCTGAACAAACAATAGTCTGTACTAAGCCATCAAGGCTGTGTACTAAAATATGGGTGAGTAAATATATTAATAGTTTAATGCTTTTATTATTAAGGGCCAATACACACAGTGCTATTCTTAGGGATCATCATTCAGAAAAACAGCCCCATTGATTTCTATTGGGTTCACCACATGCAGTGTTTTTGGAAACACTCAAGAGTGAGTAAATCACTGCTTGAACTACTTTTTAATCGCTGCAATAAACGCAGCATTTATCATTTATATAAAAAAAGCTGACATTTTTTTCACTAGCGATTAAAAAAACTAACGCATATGTGGTAAAAACTTGGTAGAAAAACAAGCTGCCAAAACTGCAGCGTGTATCTGCAGACAGAAAAAACTGTGCGCGCTAGCCCTAAAACTCACTTTATAGTAATACAGTTCTATCTCAAGTGTACTGTAAATCTTTATTTTTATTACCTATCTTCCTTACTTAATATTAACTGTATTTTTCCCACACAGCAATGGCTGCTACTTCTCAAGAAACAGCATTTTATCATAGACACTGTTGCAATCCTTTTGAAAAAATATGAATATGATTGGCGCTGGTGGCTGGCTACTGTACTCTCCAAAGATTGTGAAAATGAAGAAGTAGAATTGACTTTATTGCATCCTTCTGGTCCAGCGCCATCCTTTGTGTATCCAAGAAAGCCAGACATTTTAAAAGTGCACAAAAATCAGATATTAACTCAGGCGGAGCCTAACACCGTGACAGGCCGGACATACTCTTTGACACACAAGGAAATGGCGATTGCTACCGTGTTTCCCCGAAAGTAAGACACTGTCTTATATTTTTTTTGGGTCCAAAAAGACCGCCATGCCTTACTTTCAGGGGGTGTCTTATATTAGCCAAATCCCACTGCAGCCTCCCATACACACACATACACCACACACCCATACACACACACATACACACCACACACCCCACACACCCACACATACACACCACACACCCCACACACCCATACATACATTTTTGGTTCTTTTAATCTTATTTAATCAAACTTGAGGATATGATCACCTTTCTTCTTTTGGTTTGTTCAATACATTCAAGTTGAAAATGCTGAGCGTTGTGTTCTGATGATTAAGATGTATTTATCCTGGCACTTATGGGATTTGTTTTTTTGTGTTTCTTTTTTGTTGCATATAAATGTTTTATTCAATAAGTTGTGATAACTCATACAACCATAAAATGAAACATATATAAATTTGACAGGACCCAAGTTGAATCTCTGCACAAATATAACCAAGAACACAATCAGTCATTTTTTCACAATTGCCCGCCAATAGTTTGAATTTGATATAAAGAAACATAGTCTTGTAACATATCAAATGAAAGCTGTTACCGTTCTGAGTAAAATGATGCCTCTCCCACTTCATTATCTTATTTCTAGCCTGAGATAAAAAAAAATGTAAAGTCATACCAGGCCAAAATTCACACTTTTTTTAAACTTTAAAAATCTGTAAAACTGATGAAGAAAAAAATTCTAAACTTTTAATTTGTAATTAACTAAAGTTGTACTTCATAAAGAAAAAGAATAAAAAAAATCTAAAGACGTCAGGTAAAAAAAAATATTCATATTTAGATCACTTGATATAGAATGACCCACTGACGCTATTAATATTAAAATATTTTAAAATATGATCCCATCGCAATCCCAACTTGAAAATTGGTACAGATGTGGCTAAGAGCAAAGCAGACACATGGGCAGTTTTTGAAATATTTAAAGCGTGCCGATTTTTCGGAAATGCATTTTAAAGTTTTGCGCTTGCGATCACATGGGTAAAATATTAACAAAGATCCTCTTGTGACATATCTGGTGAAAGCCTGCACAGTTCTGAGTAGATTGGTGTTTGTTTTGTTTCTCTATCTTATTTCTAGCCCGAGATATGATAGAAAATGTAAAGCCATACCAGGCCAAAATTCGCACTTTTTTAAAACTTTAAAAATCTGTAAAAAATTAAAGCGAACCTGTCACCCCCCCCCGGACATCAAAAGCTATAATAGCCACCTTCTGCAGCACTAAGGCTGCATTCTGAGAAGGTGGCTATAGGCTTTTGATGCCCTTTATAGTATGAAATATTAAGTTAGGTAAATGCTCACTCTTCTGAAGATCGAAGACCGGGAGGCGGGGTTTCACGCTCCTCCGGCCCACCCCCTCTTGTCAATCATTGTGCGCGCCTGCTGCTGCCTCCCCTCAGTGTGGAAAATGAACGCGCGTCTCCGTTCTCATGCACGGAGCCGCGCATGCGCTGTGCGCCCGGTGTCAACTTCCTGGACAGCGCATGCGCGGCTCCATACAGGAGAATGGAGACGCGCGTTAATTTTCCACACTGAGGGGAGGCAGCAGCAGGCGCACACAATGATTGACAAGAGGGGGCGGGCCGGAGGAGCGTGAAACCCCGCCTCCCGGTCTTCGGTCTTCAGAAGAGTGAGCATTTACCTAACTTAATATTTCATACTATAAAGGGCATCAAAAGCCTATAGCCACCTTCTCAGAATGCAGCCTTAGTGCTGCAGAAGGTGGCTATTATAGCTTTTGATGCCGGGGGGGGTGACAGGTTCGCTTTAACTGATAAAGAAAAAAATTCAAAACTTTTTTTTTGTAATTAACTAAAGTTGTTCTTCATATAGAAAAAAAATTAAAAAAATCTGAGGACTTCAGGGAAAAAAAATATTCATTTTTGGATCACTTGACATGGAATGACTCTAATGTAGTAATACAAACTGCTGATTACGGGGGGGGGGGGTCTGTGGTAGTCTTGGATTCAGGGTTATACAAACAGCAAATTCTTGATATATTATCAGACGACACCATATACTGCCCCTTATCAAGTGACCCTACTATTCCTTTGATGTGGGAAATGTACAAACCTTTGGAGGATGGTTTGGCTCTGGGTGCTATAGATCATAAAATGAGAGACTATCTGTATGTGGAAAAACCTGTGGTCCTTGTCTTCCATGCCCTCCCCAAGACCCATAAGGAGGTCTTTCCACCACCTCTGAAGCCAATAGTGGCCAGGATTGGATCCCTCCATTAAAGGCTCTCGGAGTGGGTGAATGACAAACTTCAGGTCTTGATGGAGGGCATGCCAGGCAGAATCAAGGACACAAAACATCTGCTCCAGGCATTGGACCAGATGAAATGGAATGAATGTTGCAACTAGATCACTTGTGATGTCATACAATTGTACTCAACAATTCACCATGAGAAATCTATTTGGGTGTTAGAACAGATTCTTAAGGATACGGAAGTATTTGATCCTCCTACTAAGGAGTTCTTATTGATGAGTCTACAGGATCTTTTGAAGAGCAATTATTTAATCTTCAATGGGTATTATTATGCCCAGCTGTGCGGCTGTCCAATGGGGGTGAAATTCTCACCCTCATTGGCAAATCTGTATATGCAAAAGTGGGAGGAGGAGATTATTTATGTTGAAGGCGACCCACTTATCAGTAACATTCGCTGGTACGGGAGATACATAGACGATATGTTCATGGTCTGGACCGTACTGTCTATGGCAGTGATAACGAACCTTTCTGAGGCCGAGTGCCCAAACTGCAACACAAAACAAAATTATTTATGGCGAAGTGCCAACAAGATAATATAACCTAAATTACAGCAGTGGTTATCTATTACAAGCGCTGCATAGGGGGGTGGAGCCAGCAGATGCTAACTCTCTTCCCTGTACAGGGCTTGTAGTCAGTTCTGAAACACAGATGATCAATTCAATTATTTTAACAATTAATTGATTTTAAACTTACCTTTGCAGTCTTCTCTTCCCTTCAGCAGTGGTCAGACAGCTTATTTGTACTGCACATTGAAGCTGAGCCGCTGCCACCGCCCTTTCTAGAAACAGCAGGTGGATTGATCTGTATGGAAAAACGCTGAATATTAGACAGAGCAAGCAAATTTCATACTGAAATCCTGGTCCCTATTTTGTGTAGTAGTATCTCCATCCTGACCCTCTCCTTGTAGTAATGTGCTCCATCCTGACCCTCTCCTTGTAGCTATGAGCTCCATCCTGACCCTCTACTTGTAGCAATGTGCTCCATCCTTACCCTCTCCTTGTAGCTATGAACTCCATCCTGACCCTCTACTTGTAGTTATGTGCTCCATCCTGACCCTCTCCTTGTAGTAATGTGCTCCATCCTGACATTCCCCTTGTAGTAATGTGCTCCATCCTGACATTCCCCTTGTAGTAATGCGCTCCATCCTGACCCTCTTCTTGTAGTTATTTGCTCCATCCTGACCCTCTCCTGGCAGTAATGTCCCTATCCTAACCCCCTTGTTGTAGTAATGTCTCCAGCCTTATGCCCTTGTAGTATGCTCGATCCCTGTCCCCTTGTGGTAATGTCCCCATCCTGCCCCATCATGTAGTAATGCCCCCATCCTGCAGTAATGCCCTATCCTGCAGTAATATACCCCCTCCTTGTAATAAAGCCACCATCATCCCCCTTCTTGTAATAATGTAACCATCATGCCCCCTCCTAATGTCACCATCATGCCCCCTTCTAATGTCACCATCATGCCACCTCCTAATGTCACCATCATGCCCCTCTTGTCACCATCCTGCCACTCTTGTCCCCATCCTGCCACTCTTGTCACCATCCTGCCCCTCTTGTCACTCTCATGTCCCTCTTGTCCACATCCTGCCCCTTGTCACCCTCATGTCGCTCTTGTCCACATCCTGCCCCTTGTCACCCTCATGTCCCTCTTGTCCACATCCTGCCCCTTGTCACCCTCATGTCCCTCTTGTCCACATCCTGCCCCTTGTCACTCTTATGCCCCTCTTGTCTCCATCCTGCCCCTTGTCACTCTCATGCCCCTCTTGTCCAGATCCTGCCCCTTGTCACTCTCATGCCCCTCTTGTCCAGATCCTGCCCCTTGTCACTCTCATGCCCCTCTTGTCCAGATCCTGCCCCTTGTCACTCTCATGCCCCTCTTGTCCAGATCCTGCCCCTTGTCACAATCTCATGCCCCTCCTTGTCCAATCCTGCCCCTTTGTCACAATCCTGCCCCTCTTGTCCAGATCCTGCCCTTGTCATCTCATGCCCCTCTTGTCCAGATCCTGCCCCTTGTCACATCATGCCCTCTTGTCCAATCTGCCCCTTGTCACATCATGCCCCTCTTGTCCAGTCCTGCCCTTGTCATCTCATGCCCCTCTTGTCCAATCCTGCCCCTTGTCACAATCCTCGCCCCTCTTGTCAAGATCTGCCCCTTGTCATCTTCATGCCCCTCTTGTCCAATCCTGCCCCTTGTCACTCTCATGCCCCTCTTGTCCAGATCCTGCCCTTGTCACTCTCATGCCCCTCTTGTCCAGATCCTGCCCTTGTCATTCTCATGCCCCTCTTGTCCAGATCCTGCCCCTTGTCACTCTCATGCCCCTCTTGTCCAGATCCTGCCCCTTGTCACTCTCATGCCCCTCTTGTCCAGATCCTGCCCCTTGTCATTGTCATGCCCCTCTTGTCCACATCCTGCCCTTGTCACATTGTCATTTGTCCATCTCCCCTTGTCACATTCTGCCCCTCTTGTCCAGATCCTGCCCCTTGTCAATTCATGCCCCTCTTGTCCACATCCTGCCCCTTGTCACAATCCTGCCCCTCTTGTCCAGATCCTGCCCCTTGTCATTCTCATGCCCCTCTTGTCCACATCCTGCCCCTTGTCACAATCCTGCCCTCTTGTCCAGATCCTGCCCCTTGTCATCTCATGCCCCTCTTGTCCAATCCTGTCCCCTTGTTCATTCGTCATGCCCCTCGTTTTGTCCAATCCTGCCACCTGCTGTCACAATCTGCCCCTCTTGTCCAGATCCTGCCCTTGTCACAATCTCATGCCCCTTTGTCCAGATCCTGCCCCTTGTCATCGTCATGCCCTCTTGTCCACATCCTGCCCTTGTCACATCATGCCCTCTTGTCCAGATCCTGCCCCTTGTCATCTCATGCCCTCTTGTCCACTCCTGCCCCATTGTCACAATCTGCCCCTCTTGTCCATCCTGCCCCTTGTCATTCTCATGCCCTCTTGTCCACATCCTGCCCCTTGTCACCATCATGCCCTCTTGTCAGATCCTGCCCCTTGTCACAATCCTGCCCCTCTTGTCCAGATCCTGCCCTTGTCATTCTCATGCCCCTCTTGTCCAGATCCTGCCCCTTGTCACATCTGCCCCTCTTGTCCAATCCTGCCCCTTGTCATCTCATGCCCCTCTTGTCCACATCCTGCCCCTTGTCACTCTATGCCCTCTTGTCCAGATCCTGCCCCTTGTCACTCTCATGCCCCTCTTGTCCAGATCCTGCCCCTTGTCACTCTCATGCCCTCTTGTCCAGATCCTGCCCCTTGTCACATCTGCCCCTCTTGTCAGATCCTCCCCTTGTCATTTCATGCCCCTCTTGTCCAGATCTTCCTGCCCTTGTCACAATCCTGCCCTTGTCCAATCCATGCCCCTTGTCACATCCTGCCCCTCTTGTCCAGATCCTGCCCTTGTCATTCTCATGCCCCTCTTGTCCACATCCTGCCCCTTGTCACAATCCTGCCCCTCTTGTCCAGATCCTGCCCCTTGTCATTTCATGCCCCTCTTGTCCACATCCTGCCCTTGTCACATCTTGCCCCTCTTGTCCAGATCTGCCCTTGTCACTCTCATGCCCTCTTGTCCAGATCCTGCCCTTGTCATCTCATGCCCTCTTGTCCAGATCCTGCCCCTTGTCACAATCCTGCCCCTCTTGTCTAGATCCTGCCCCTTGTCACAATCCTGCCCCTCTTGTCCAGATCTTGCCCCTTGTCATTGTCATGCCCCTCTTGTCCACATCCTGCCCCTTGTCATTGTCATGCCCCTCTTGTCCACATCCTGCCCCTCTTGTCCAGATCCTGCCCCTTGTCATTGTCATGCCCCTCTTGTCCACATCCTGCCCCTTGTCACAATCCTGCCCCTCTTGTCCAGATCCTGCCCCTTGTCATTGTCATGCCCCTCTTGTCCACATCCTGCCCCTTGTCACAATCCTGTCCCTCTTGTCCAGATCCTTCCCCTTGTCACAATCCTGCCCCTCTTGTCCAGATCCTGCCCCTTTTCATTGTCATGCTCCTCTTGTCCAGATCCTGCCCCTTGTCACAATCCTGCCCCTCTTGTCCAGATCCTGCACCTTGTCACAATCCTGCCCCTCTTGTCCAGATCCTGACCCTTGTCATTGTCATGCCCCTCTTGTCCACATCCTGCCCCTTGTCATTGTCATGCCCCTCTTGTCCACATCCTGCCCCTCTTGTCCAGATCCTGCCCCTTGTCATTGTCATGCCCCTCTTGTCCACATCCTGCCCCTTGTCACAATCCTGCCCCCCTTGTCCAGATCCTGCCCCTTGTCATTGTCATGCCCCTCTTGTCCACATCCTGCCCCTTGTCACAATCCTGTCCCTCTTGTCCAGATCCTGCCCCTTGTCATTGTCATGCCCCTCTTGTCCAGATCCTGCCCCTTGTCATTGTCATGCCCCTCTTGTCCAGATCCTGCCCCTTGTCACAATCCTGCCTCTCTTGTCCAGATCCTGCCACTTGTCACAATCCTGCCTCTCTTGTCCAGATCCTGCCCCTTGTCACAATCCTGCCCCTCTTGTCCAGATCCTGCCCCATGTCATTGTCATGCCCCTCTTGTCCACATAATGCCCCTTGTCATTGTCATGTCCCTCTTGTCCACATTCTGCCCCTCTTGTCCAGATCCTGCCCCTTGTCACAATCCTGCCCCTCTTGTCCAGATCCTGCCCCTTGTCATTTTCATGCCCCTCTTGTCCAGATCCTGCCCCTTGTCACTCTCATGCCCCTCTTGTCCAGATCCTGCACCTTGTCACTCTCATGCCCCTCTTGTCCAGATCCTGCCCCTTGTCATTGTCATGCCCCTCTTGTCCAGATCCTGCCCCTTGTCACAATCCTGCCCCTCTTGTCCAGATCCTGCCCCTTGTCACAATCCTGCCCCTCTTGTCCAGATCCTGCCCCTTGTCATTGTCATGCCCCTCTTGTCCACATCCTGCCCCTTGTCATTGTCATGCCCCTCTTGTCCACATCCTGCCCCTCTTGTCCAGATCCTGCCCCTTGTCATTGTCATGCCCCTCTTGTCCACATCCTGCCCCTTGTCACAATCCTGCCCCTCTTGTCCAGATCCTGCCCCTTGTCATTGTCATGCCCCTCTTGTCCACATCCTGCCCCTTGTCACAATCCTGTCCCTCTTGTCCAGATCCTGCCCCTTGTCATTGTCATGCCCCTCTTGTCCAGATCCTGCCCCTTGTCAGTGTCATGCCCCTCTTGTCCAGATCCTGCCCCTTGTCACAATCCTGCCTCTCTTGTCCAGATCCTGCCCCTTGTCACAATCCTGCCCCTCTTGTCCAGATCCAGTCCCATGTCATTGTCATGCCCCTCTTGTCCACATAATGCCCCTTGTCATTGTCATGCCCCTCTTGTCCACATCCTGCCCCTCTTGTCCAGATCCTGCCCCTTGTCATTGTCATGCCCCTCTTGTCCACATCCTGCCCCTTGTCACAATCCTGCCCCTCTTGTCCAGATCCTGCCCCTTGTCATTGTCATGCCCCTCTTGTCCACATCCTGCCCCTTGTCATAATCCTGTCCCTCTTGTCCAGATCCTGCCCCTTGTCATTGTCATGCCCCTCTTGTCCACATCCTGCCCCTTGTCATTGTCATGCCCCTCTTGTCCACATCCTGCCCCTTGTCACAATCCTGCCCTCTTGTCCAGATCCTGCCCCTTGTCATTGTCATGCCCCTCTTGTCCACATCCTGCCCCTTGTCACAATCCTGTCCCTCTTGTCCAGATCCTGCCCCTTGTCATTGTCATGCCCTCTTGTCCACATCCTGCCCCTTGTCACAATCCTGTCCCTCTTGTCCAGATCCTGCCCCTTGTCACTCTCATGCCCCTCTTGTCCAGATCCTGCCCCTTGTCACTCTCATGCCCCTCTTGTCCAGATCCTGACCCTTGTCATTGTCATGCCCCTCTTGTCCAGATCCTGCCCCTTGTCACTCTCATGCCCCTCTTGTCCAGATCCTGCCCCTTGTCACCCTCATGTCTCCATCCTGCTTCTCATTATACCGTGGCTTACAAAAAAAAAAAAAATCATACTCACCTAGTACTCCCGCCTTCACCGCTCCTCTTCTCCTTGCGTCTTGAGTCCCAGCGTCACATGACCGCGGTCATGTGACGCCGGTGGGGCGGAGCTTAGAGAGAGTGTCGGAGAAAAGAGAAAGGAGAATCCTCCGGTCCGACACGGCTTTGAACTGCCGGCGCCATCATGCCGGCAGTTCATAGCTGCAGTGAGAGGCGACGCCGCGTGCCAGGGAAAACGGCTCTACGTGCCATCCCTGGCACGCGTACCATAGGTTCGCCATCAATGGTCTATGGTGTCTCCCGTATCAGATCCCCTCTCTCTATTGAGAAGGTTTCATAAGAACAATTACAATCTTAAATTCACCATGGAAATCCATGGAGATTCTTCACCTTTCCTGGATCTATACCTCATGGGTTGTGGGGAATCGGGTAAAATCCATTCCAAACTTTACCGTAAATCAGTAAGTGGGAATACAGTTTTGAGAGCAGATAGTTGTCATCTGGATCATATTGTTAAAAATCTCCCTGTAGGAAAATTCATCCGGGCTAAACATAATTGTAGTAAAGAGGGGAACTTTCAGAGGGAGGCTATCGTGATGACGAAAAGACTTAGGGAGAGGGGATACAAGAATTGGATGATAAGAAGAGCAAAAACTATGGTACAGGATAGGGATAGGGAAAGTCTACTAAAAAAAAAAAAAAAAAACAACAACAATAACTCTTCAATATTAACCTTTTCTAGTCCCTACTGTTACCAGTTGAAAGACACAAAAAATATCCTTATTAAAAACATACTTATTCTCTACCAAGACAAGTCCCTATGTGATATATTAAAATCCGCCTGGAGAATGATCCCTAGAAAATCAAGGGATATAGTGAGTGCCATCTCACCTAGTACCTTCTCAGATCACCCCAACATTTCCCCAACTTGGTTGATGTGTAAAGGGATGTAGAAATGTGGTGGCAATAAGTGTGGGATGTGTAAATGCATAGATTCCAGTACTGATTTCAGGAACAGGGTACAGGAACAGGTACGGGGAATAATTATACATTTAAAAGTTATATAAACTATAAATTATCAATCCCCGTTGTCCAGAATCAGATGTTACAGTATAAACTGCAATACCACGCATGTGGTCTACATGGCCACATGCGTGACTTGTGAAAAATCATATGTTGGAAGCACAACACGTCCTCTCAAAGTTAGAAAATCGGAACACCTTACGGCAGCCAACCTACATTCCAAAATGTTAAAGACGGGAATCTCTGGATTATCCAAACACTTCAAAGATGTTCATGCAGGAGATTTCAGCTCCCTGAAAATAAAAGGAATAGAAAGAGTATCCGGGCCGTATTGTGGCAGTAATTTGGAAAGGAAACTGCATGACAAGGAAAATATATAGATCTTGCAGTTGGACGCATGAATTCCATGTGGTGTTAATTAGGTAATTAGGGGAGAGTGCAATATGAAACATATGGATATCAAAAACACAATGTGTAATAAGTTCTTGACATTCCCTGTAACATAGATTCATGATGTAAATTTACCAGTGTTCTTTGTCTGACTGGGTGGGCTAGGGGTTATTATATTCCAAGGATAATTTCAAGGATAATGGATGGAATAGATCACAGATGTATTTGTTTGGTTTTAATTGAAAAGGTGTATATAAGAAGTATTGTCACATATACAAATGTACTAACGATTAAGTTTATCTCTGAAACTTGTCTAGTGTCTCCCCTTCGGAGGCATATGTAACATTTTAATGTGAATAAAGGAATCAACTGCTTTGGTGGCTCGGATCCTTCCTTTCCTTATCATATGTTGGATGGATGCCTAACATTGATCCAGAGACCTGGGAGTCAGTGAATATTAGGTGGTAGAGCTTGCATTTACAAATTTCCCTATATCTTAAGTGTCTCTGTGCAGCATCAGCAGACTACTTCTCCTCTCATGCACAGACACAGGAAACTGGAAACAGTCACATGGTCTTTCATGTGTGTGAGCCTCTGGGAGTGTTTTTTTTAATCTAACTTTATAGACAATATACACAAACCTAGCAATAGAACACTTACATATACAGGAATGGAATTGTTGCACTAAACATATTCCAACACCCCCACTCAACAACTACTTATCCTGTTAGTCGCATTGTAGTTCTGAAGTCCTCAAACTTGGCTCTTGGCAGTGGTTTTGTCATACCATCAGCTAACATCTTGTCAGAGTCACAATAAACAAACTCTAGTACATCACATTCCACTAAGTCACGTAAGTGGTGATGTTTAATGTCGATGTGCTTAGTCCTTGCACTAATCTTCTCACTGCTGGCAAGTTTAATACATCCTTGATTGTCCTCATATACAGAAGTAGCCCCACTGCTTGTCTGTAATTCTCATTGCCGGAGTTTTGACGAACCTTAGATTTCTGAGAGCTCTTTTTCCTTGTGGTTGCTTTGTATGCTCCCATGTCTGGAGTTGGTGAAGGGACCCCCATCTCTTCATTAGCGGCATTTATTCACCTCTGCTTCTCGTGGACAGGCAGTTTTTTTATTTCTTGCCATGACTGTAGCTCTGGTTCAGGAAATGTTTTGACCATATAAGAAAGGTGTCTAGCTGGGATACCTTTGTTTGGTCTTTCTAATCTTCTGATTGGAGGTTGACTTGTTTCTTCTGTTTCTTCCTTGCTGGCTTCAGAGCTTATCCAGACTTCAGTGTTTTCTTTTTCAGTGTCTGGGTTTGGTGATTGAGATTCTGCTTCTTGTTTCTTAGCTTGAATAACTGGTGTAAGTTCATGGAATTTGAGTGAAACAGAGTTTTCATCAATCACTATGTCCCTGCTGATTGTTACTGTGTTGGTCTCTGGGTGCAGGATTCTATATCCCTTTTGAGTTTACCTATAGCCCACCATGACTCCTTGCTTTGCATAATATTCCCACTTGGAACGTTTTTCTTTGGGAACATACACAAACGTTTTGCTTCCAAATATCCTGGGGTGCTTCAGGTTAGTCTTCTCGCAGTTCCATAGCTCATATGTAGTTTTATTTGTGGATTTACCTGGCAGTCTGTTTTAAAGATAGCAAGCTGTCATGATGGCTTCTCCCCAATACGTTTTAGGTAGATTCACATCAAACAACATACTTCTTCCACTTTCACAGAGAATGTGGTTCTTTCTCTCTAATGCCACTCTGTTCTGTGTTGAATGGAATGGTAGTCTGGAACCTTACCACTTGTATATTCAGTCCCATTATCTGCATGTAGGGTTTTTTGGCATTCTTCCAAATTTGTTAAACACTACAGATATTCTTCAAGTTTCTATGGAACTTCATCCTTACTGTGAAGGCGACTGTATATCTGGAGTAGTCATCAATAAATGTGAGAAAATCTCTTTCCTTAGATTGCTTTTCTTTTTAGGAAAGTTCTGTGTCTTTAATGCGGTTTCTGCTCTGGATTCGTTAATGCTGCTTACATTATGTGTTTTGTACTTGAATTCATCTACAAGCTTGCCTTTGACTTATTCTAGAGTGAGCTCATCATCTGGCCGTGCATCTAGTGCAGTGACAAGTGTGTCATAACTTTTTGGAAGACCACTTAACCCCTTCATGACCTTGCCATTTTTTGCAATTCTGACCAGTGTCCCTTTATGAGGTTATAACTCGGGAACGCTTCAATGGATCCTAGCGATTCTGAGATTGTTTTTTCGTGACATATTGGGCTTCATGCTAGTATTAAATTTAGGTCGATAATTTTTGCGTTTATTTGTGAAAAAATCAAAAATATGGCAAAAATTTAGAAAATTTAGCAATTTTCAAATTTTGAATTTTTCTTCTGGTAAACCAGAGAGTTATGTGACACAAAATAGTTATGAAATAATATTTCCCACATGTCTACTTTACATCAGCACAATTTTGGAAAAAAAAAAAATTTTGTTAGGAAGTTATAAGGGTTCAAAGTTCATGAGCAATTTTTCATTTTTCCACCAAAATTTACAAAACCATTTTTTTTAGTGACCACATCCCATTTGAAGTCCCTTTGAGGGGTTTACATGACAGAAAACACCCAAAAGTGACACCATTCCAAAAACTGCACCCCTCAAGCTACTCAAAACTACATTCAAGAAGATTATTAACCCTTCAGGTGCTTCACAGGAACTAAGCAAATTGGAAACAAAAAAATGGATATTTTAATTTTTCTAACAAAAATGTTCTTGTATCCTCAATTTTTTCATTTTCACATGGGCAACAAGATAAAATGGATCCTAAAATTTGTTGGGCAATTTCTCCTGAGTATATCGATACCACATATGTGATCATAAACCACCGTTTGGGCGCACGGCAGGGCTCTGAAGGGAAAGAGAGCAATTTGACTTTTGGAGCTAATTTTCCATTCAAAAAGTGAAATGGCGCTCCTTCACTTCTGAGCCCTGCCGCGCGTCAAAACAGTGGTTTATGACCACATATGAGGTATCGGTGTACTCAGGAGAAATTGCCCAACAAATTTTAGGATGCATTTTATCCTGTTACCCATGTGAAAATGAAAGAATTGATGCTAAAAGAACATTTTTGTGAAAAAAAAGTACTTTTTCCATATTCACAGATCAATTTGTAAAGCATGTAGGGGTTCAATATGCTCACCACCCATCTAGATAAGTTCCCTGGGGGGTCTAGTTTCCAAAATGGGGTCACTTGTGGGGGAGCTCCAAAGTTTAGGCACACAGGGGCTCTCCAAACGCGACATGGTGTCCGTTAACAATTTGAATGGAAAATCACCTCAAATTGTTAGCGGACACCATATCGCATTTGGAGAGCCCCTGTGTGCCTAAACATTGGGGCTCCACCACAAGTGACCCCATTTTGGAAACTAGACCCCCCAGGGAACATATCTAGATGCATTGTGAGCACTTTGAACCCGCAGGTGCTTCACAAATTGATCCGTAAAAATTAAAAAGTAATCTTTTTTCCACAAAAATGTTTTTTTCATTTTCATGAATTAATTTGTGAAGAACCTGGGGGTTCAATATGCTCACCACCCATCTAGATAAGTTCCCTGGGGGGGTCTAGTTTCCAAAATGGGGTCACTTGTGGGGGAGCTCCAAAGTTTAGGCACACAGGGGCTCTCCAAACGCGACATGGTGTCCGCTAACAATTTGAATGGAAAATCAGCTCAAATTGTTAGCGGACACCATGTCGCATTTGGAGAGCTCCTGTGTGCCTAAACATTGGGGCTCCCCCACAAGTGACCCCATTTTGGAAACTAGACCCCCCAGGGAACATATCTAGATGCATAGTGAGCCCTTTGAACCCCCAGGTGCTTCACAAATTGATCCGTACAAATTAAAAAAGAAAATTTGTGTGAAAAAAAAAGTATTTTTACCTTATTACGGATCAGTTTGTGAAGCACCTGGGATTCAAAGTGCTCACAATGCATCTAGATAGGTTCCTTGGGGGGTCTAGTTTCCAAAATGGGGTCACTTGTGGGGGAGCTCCAAAATTTAGGCACACAGGGGCTCACCAAACGCGACATGGTGTCCGCTAACAATTTGAATGGAAAATCAGCTCAAATTGTTAGCAGACACCATGTCGCATTTGGAGAGCTCCTGTGTGCCTAAACATTGGGGCTCCCCCACAAGTGACCCCATTTTGGAAACTAGACCCCCCAGGGAACATATCTAGATGTATAGTGAGCCCTTTGAACCCCCAGGTGCTTCACAAATTGATCCGTACAAATTAAAAAAGAAAATTTGTGTGAAAAAAAAGTACTTTTACCTTATTACGGATCAGTTTGTGAAGCACCTGGGGATTCAAAGTGCTCACTATGCATGTAGATAGGTTCCTTGGGGGGTCTAGTTTCCAAAATGGGGTCACTTGTGGGGGAGCTCCAATGTTTAGGCACACAGGGGCTCTCCATACACAACCTGGTGTTTGCCAACAATTGGAATTGTTAGCGGACACCAGGTCGCGTATGGAGAGCCCCTGTGTGCCTAAACATTTGAGCTCCCCCACAAGTGACCCCATTTTGGAAACTAGACCCCCCAGGGAACATATCTAGATGCATTGTGAGCACTTTGAACCCCCATGTGCTTCACAAATTGAGACGTATAAAATGAATAAAGAAACTTTTTGTGAAAAAACATACTAGTCTAGTAGTTACAATTCGCAGCATAGGGGACCCAATACATTTGGGTCTCTCCATGCTGAGGATTCCAGCCCCCTAGCTGCCAAGTTGTACCTGGCTGGCAACCAAAAATACGGCAAAGCTCCATGTCATTTTATTTGTAGAATTTAAAAAAAAAAATGACATGGGGCTCTGCCATATTTTTGGTCCAGCCAGGTACAACTTGGCAGCTACGGACTGCCACCAGCCCCCAGCTGCCTCATTGTACCTGGCTGGAACCAAAAATACAGCGAAGCCTTTTTTTTTTTTATTTCTAGAATTATTTCTAGAAAAAAAATGACATAGGGCTCCGCCATATTTTTGGTCCAGCCAGGTACAACTTGGCAGCTGCGGACTGCCACCAGCCCCCAGCTGCCTCGTCATACCTGGCTGGAACCAAAAATACAGCGAAGCCCTTTTTTTTTAAAATTTCTAGAACTAATTCTAGAAAAAAAATTACGTGGGGCTCCGCCATATTTTTGGTCCAGCCAGATACAACTAGGCAGCTGGGGGATGGAATCCTCAGCATAGAGAGGCCCAAGCGTTCTGGGCCCCCCCTGGTGCGAATTGCAGCCCGCAGCCACCCCAGAAAATGGCGCATTCATTGAAGCACCATTTTCTGGCGCTGTACCCACGCTCTTCCAGTTGCCCTGGTGCCAGTGGCTAACTGGGTAATAAAGGGGTTAATGCCAGCTTTTTATTGGCAGCTGGCACTAAGCCCGAGATTCATAATATAGGGCCAATGTTAGACCCGCCATTAGGAATCTCTAGTACGGTAAATAGTCAATAAATACACACATAGAAAAATCTTTTTATTTGAAAAAAAAACACAGACACAATTCGGACTCCATCTTTATTATAAAAAGATCCGACGTAGTCCACAACGAAGGTCCCACGACGCCCGATCGCTCCGACGTAGTCCATAATGAAGGTCCCACGACGTTCGATTGTCTCCGACGTAGTCCACAACGAAGGTCCTTTGCCGCTCGATCGCTTTCAGATTGCTACTCTGGAGCCCAATCCGCCAGCATTGGTGATCGAGCTGCAGAAAGTGATATGACACCCCGGGCGCAGTGACCCACTATGTGCATCACTGTGCCTGGGCTGTCAGATTGCTTTCTGCAGCTCGATCCCCAGGATCCAGCTGCAGAAAGTGATCTGACAGCTCCAGCACAGTGATCACATAATGGTCACTGTGGATCACTGTGCTGGAGCTGTCAGATCATTTCCTGCAGCTAGATCCTCAGGATCCAGCTGTAGAAAGTGATCTGACAGATCCAGCACAGTGATCCACAGTGATCACATAATGGTCACTGTGGATCACTGTGCTGGAGCTGTCAGATCACTTCCAGCAGCTAGATCCTCAGGATCCAGCTGTAGAAAGTGATCTGACAGATCCAGCACAGTGATCCACAGTGATCACATAATGGTCACTGTGGATCACTGTGCTGGAGCTGTCAGATCACTTCCTGCAGCTAGATCCTCAGGATCTAGCTGTAGAAAGTGATCTGGCAGCTCCAGCACAGAGCTGTCAGATCCAGAGGCGGTGAAGAGGAGGAGGAGGAGCGGGACGCAGTGGAGACAGAGCGGCCGCCGGAGGGGTGAGTGGGAGAGGCGATCGCAGCTCCGGTGATCGGGGGGCAGGAAGGGGGAAGAGGGGGGGTGACAGGAGAAGTAGGGGGGCACTTAGGAGGAAGCGGGGGCAGGCAGGAGGAAGCAGGAGCAGGCAGGAGGAGGCGGGCAGCAGGAAGAGGAAGCGGGCGGCAGGTGACAGGAAGCAGGCGGCAGGAAAAGGAAGCGGGGGGGGTAAGAAAGATGAAGAGAGGGCAGGAAAGAGAGGTGGGGGGCAGGGGGACAGTTAGAGGATGACAGGGGAGAAGATTGGAGGGTAGGGATAGCAGCGGCAGACAGGGAAACATTACAGGCGCGGTGATTTTCACTTTCACTTTTGAGTGCCAATCACCACGCCTGTAGCCGGGGGGGTGGGGGCAAATCGACCCCCCCTGGGGTGTTGTACAACTCCCCATGTACCTGCAGGCCGAGTGACAGGTCAGTGACACCCTCACTCGACCTGCAGGAGCCCGATCATTCCATGGCCCAGGGGGTGGGCCAAGGGTCTGGAAGGGGTTAATAGTAGTGCAGCAACATGAAAGTCTTTAATTTCTTCTCCAATACCCTTGAGACGCGCCACAATCTCTAGGGTGTTTCATAGGAAACTATATAGATAGTCCTGCATATTCTGGGCATCACTTAGCATAGACTGTGTAATGTAACAGTTAGGATCGGCACGACAAAAGGCAGTGACTCAGGCACTAGTTCACACAGCACACGATTTATTTACAAGTTCATATCAGCACAGACTTTTTGTAGCTCCAGGTCACAGCCGGTGTAAATGGTTTCACTCAGACCGGTATGGCTGTCAAGCTCTCTCTTAGCCAGGGCCCCTGGAAAGACCAAGTCCACGCTGCCACGCTGTGTTCACTACACACAGTCAATGCTCCAAGAACTCCACACAGCTCCTGCTGCTCTGACAGTTCTCTCTCTCCTCAGCCCTGGGCAGCTCATATCCTTCCTAGCCACCTGACACCTGCAAAGCAGTGTGAACAATCAGCACTTCACTCAGACAGAGCTGCCGTTAACCTTGTGAGTGCTGCCACAGAGCAAAAGACACAATCACACATGTGCTGTATACCAATCATGGGGCACATGCTGGTCACATCACCACATACCTTCCCCTCTGTTCAAGCCTGTGGGGTTGAACACAGGCCCATGATCCAGGGCCCTGAGACAGGGCCTCCTCACCACCGTGGCCCACCAGTCAAGGGGATCGTCTGAGTCGACTAGGGGCGTCCGCGTCGGACATGTGGTCCCGTGTGGTCACAAACCGTTTCCTTGTGTACGAAGACCAATCGGACCCAGCCACCTTATGTCTCAGAGGAATGTCTGTGGGAGGCCTCCCCCCTCCCCCTATGGCCAGTGCGGTAGCACAGTCCGCCTATCCCCTTGACTATGGGGAGTCCTGACGCTATGTCATCAGCTACGCGATTGAGCTTGTCGTCTGAGTCTCGTAGCCCTAAGTCCGCAGTGGAGTCACCGTTTGTACCTTTAGTATGTCTACGGGTCTTAGGACGTCTCCGGTAAGGTCTCCATTGGTGTTTGTCTCTATCACTTTGGGGTATAGGAGGTATCCCTTGTCCTCCCAGTTGGCGGAGCGATCCCTCAACTCTCGGTCCCTCCCACCTAGGCACTGAGGACAGGTCGACCTTGGACACTCCTCCTACAATGGTTTGCCACCAAGTCTCTGGCACCCGGCACGGCTCCTTGCGTACCTGTATTCAAGGTTGGGATGCTCTGCCTATGGCCCTCCTGTTACCTCTAGTACCTTGAACCGCTTGCAGTTGGATTGCCCCACCATTATCTAGAGGTGCCACCGACTCCGGATGTGGTTCGACAATTTTGAGCTCTCCTGCCTGTACCTCTAGGGGAAACCTATCGGGATTACACTCTGTCCCTATATTGGTGATCCCTATGGCAGGTATTCCAGAGTTGGGATCTTCGGGCTCAGGGCCAGAACCGTCTATCACCTGAGGATTAGGTTGCCTCTCACACAAAGTCCAGAACAGAGGCAAATCCCTCCCCAAAATCACATCATATGGAAGAGTTTTCAACACCCCCACTTTGTGTCAGACCTGACCGCACGGGGTATTGATAGTGACCACCTCTGTAGGATACGCACGGAGGTCCCCATGAATACTGAGCACTCCTACTGTAGGTCCTGTGAGTTTTGTCCCAGAGATCAGTGATGCATGTACAAGGGTCACATTACTACCCGAGTCCAATAGGGCAGTTGCCTTATGTCCATTAATTAGCACATGGCTAAAATGTAGCCCCTCACCCACAGTCACATAGTTCTCTATACCAGCAGTTTGGGCGTACATAGACATCCGACGGGTATACCCACAGTCCATGGGCTCTGTGTTGAGGGGACACTGCACCATTGCGTGACCTGGCTCTTGGCATCGCCAACACGTTATCGTGGGGAAAAAATTATTTACGGTTCCCCCCTTTTGGGAGACACTGGTTTCTGGCTCACTTCTGGGCGGTGTACATTCTCTGACTGTGGTGGGGTCGAGCCCAGCGTAAGACCGTGTTGGGGATCCCTAACTTCCGGTTTCGTGGATGCGGACCACCGGGCTGCACGCAGTGTCGCAGAGTCCCGAATCAAGTCCTGTGTAGCCACATGCCGCTCCACCACACTCACTAACTGATAAAAGGTACCCGTGTCACCTTTTCCCACCCTCCGTTGGAAGGAGACAGGCAGAGTGCGCACAAACCGGTCAACTACCACCCATTCTATCATTTGCACGGGGCTCAGGCTCTCAGGCTGCAGCCACTTCTTTACCAGGTGCAACAAGTCATAGGCCTGAGACCGAACGGGTTTACCCTCCTCAATGGACCACTGGCTTGCCCGTTGAGCCCTTACATACGTATTAACCACCATTTGGACCAGGATCTCACCTTTCAGAATCCTGTAGTCCATGGCGTCCTGTGTGCAGAGGTCCAAGTAGGCTTTCTGGGGCTCTCCTGTTAAGTGAGGTGCCAACATCTCCGCTCACTGCTCTGGCGGCATTTTCTTCTGCTCTGCGACCCTCTCGAAAATCGCAAGGAAAACTTCCACATCATCTCCCGGGGTCATCTTTTGCATTGCACGCCTTACTGCCTTCTGTTGCTGCTGTGCCTGCACCAGGTGCTGGTTGCCGGTTTGTTCTGTAGCGTAGCAGGTTTAACCACTGACATGTGAACTGAGTATGCCTATTTGATTTTCACCAAGTCATTGCTGTTAGCAACCAGGTTGCTATGCTCGCATTCTCCACCACATGTAAGGTAGCGGTTAGGATCGGCACGACAGAAGGCAGTGACTCAGGCACTTGTTCAAAAAGCACATGATTTATTTACAAGTTCATATCAGCACAGACCTTTTGTAGCTCCGGGTCACAGCCGGTGTAAAGGGTTTCACCCGGACCAGTACGGCTGTCAGGCTCTCTCTTAGACGGGGCCCCTGGGAAGGCCAAGTCCACGCTGCCACGCTGTGTTAACTACACACAGCCAATGCTCCCAGAATTTCACACAGATCCTGCTGCTCTGACACTTCTCTCTCTCCCCAGCCTTGGGCAGCTCATATCCTTCCTAGCCACTGAATTTCCAGGATTAATTGGTGAGACTTTGCACTGAGAACTTGCAATGATCCCTGCTTGTGGACATCTTCTCTGTTGTTCTGTGCTGCTTTTGCTTTGGGCTTCTGTTGCTGTATTACTCTTTTGTGTCACTCTGTGCTCTGTGTCACTTCTGGGGTTCTGTGTCATGCCAGGGTTCTGTGTCAAGATGGGCCCATAAACTGTTGGCAGCGGATCATTCAGGATACTCTCAAGCATGTTGACAACAGAACAGAGCTTTCATTACCTATAAAAAGGTACAGATATGATGGGCTTTGTGGAATCAGGAATATACATATCTTAAGTGTCTCTGTGCAGCATCAGCAGGCTGCTTCTCCTCCCACGCACAGACACAGGGAACAGGAAACAGTCACATGGTCTTTCCTGTGTGTGAGCCTCTGGAAGTGTTTTTTTTAGCTAACTTTATAGACAATACACAAACCTAGCAATAGAACACTTATGGTACCTTTACACGCCGCCACAACAGGATGGATACCAACGGCTACTTCACGTGCACGAGCACGCCCGAACGGTTACCAACAGGAAACGCACCCTCTTTACACGCCGCCACAAGGTGCGCTACGCTACGCTACATCTACAGCTAGCTATATCGCCGGGTGTCTCAAGTAGCCAGCTGTAGCTCATTTACACACCGCTATAAGCAGCTACTATGGGCGTACCTGGTGCAGCAGGGACAGCACATAGGCGTGCCACAATTGTGGATTACGAGCCGTCCGTACGCTGATAGGACGAAGCAATAACATCCTGATTGGGCAGGCAACGCAGG
Source organism: Allobates femoralis (assembly GCA_033576535.1). NCBI lineage: Eukaryota > Metazoa > Chordata > Amphibia > Anura > Aromobatidae > Allobates > Allobates femoralis. Next base: position 9,424,716 of record JARQOC010000007.1, on the reverse strand, counting down.
AGGCTGAGTAATACAGCACGCTCGAGCGATTGTGTAGTGTGACTCGTCAGCTCCTTAAATATGCCTCCCTATGCAGCGACTACCAATCATCATGCAGCAGCTTCCACCAATGATCGCACATGGGGCGCGGTAACACAGAGCCTGGGTCACGCCTTAGCTACATTGCAGTTACATCGCCGGGTGTCCAGAGTTCCCTTCTGTAGCTTCTTTACACGCCGATACAGCTCGCTACAATCGGCGATGTAGCCATATGTTTATGGGCAGTGCACGGATACAGAGGTATCTGTAGCCGGCTGTGTCGTCCCGTCTTCACACGCCGCTACTACGGGGTATTTTGACGCTACAAGCTACATTTGTAGCCTGTAGCGGGTTGTATCCATCCTGTTGTGGCGGCGTGTAAAGGTACCATTACATATACAAGAATGGAGTTGTTGCACTAAACATATTCCAAAAAAAATGGTTGTAGCAAGAGCTAGAAGGCTACAAAAAAAAAGCAGCATGGGGGTAAGACCAGGACAAATGATCTGCAGACAAATGTAGATATGGAATAAATAAATAAATAAAAAAGTAAGTGCGGTGTTCCCCCTACATTTGATAACCAGCTAAAGGAGACAGCTGAGGCTGGTAGTACCAGACTGGAAAGACCAATATTTATTTGTCCCTTTCCAGCCTAAATATATGAGCCTGCAGCCATAGCAGAAGTGACACATCATTTTAGATGCGCTAATTCTGTTGCTTCACCCCGCCTCTTCCCAATGGTTCTGGTATGGTGGCAATTGGGGCAATATTTTTTTAAGGAACAGCTTTTCACAGATGAAGAGTAGGGATGAGCGAGCATGCTCGCTGGTACTTGGTGCTTGCCCAAGCATCACAGTACTCGCGATCCTTCCTGAGCATCTAGTACTAACGAGATGCTTGGGCTCATGCTCGGTTCCCCCTCCCTGTATGTTGTCACTCTTTACAGAGCTAGCCCATATGCAGACATTGGCTGCCACACACTGTAATGCCACAGCCATGTTGGTTGTGCAATTACAGTGATTGGCTGGCCGCACAGTGTCATCAGGTCTATATAAGATCTGACTGCGCTGAGTTCGTCACTGTTCCACATTGTCAGTTAGTGTAGAGAGAGGTGCTGCTGACCTATGGACATATTTTGTGTCTTTTAGGTAGTGTAGGTAGGCAAGCTGCCATGACCACTACAGGACACGATACAAGCTCCACACTGGGGGATGCCGGAAAATACAATGATCACATTATAACGGCAGGGCACCACATTCCTCACATTGTACCATATATGCGGCCATTTTTGGTGCCAGGCACATAGTCTGGTATGAAGCCCACGCTTCCCTTCACCTTTTGTTTGCACTAAGATGCTAAGTGAATGCAGATAAGAGTTGGTTTTTAGCTGGACACTGAGATTAGAGATCAATGCCCTGCAGGTGGACTGGTCAGACACAAACGCTGACGAGAAAACACAGTCTTTTGGAGTATCCTAATTTACGCTAAATTTTACTCCAGCTGCACTAAAATGCTAAATGAATGCAGACAAGAGTTGGTTTTTAGCTGGACACTGAGATTAAAGATTAAGGCCCTGAAGGTGGAACAAGCAGACTCAAACACTGATGAGAATACCGAGTCTTTTGGCGTATCTTAATTCATGCTAAAACCTACTCCTGCTGCATTAAGATGCTAAATGAAAGCAGACAAGAGTTGGTTTTTAGCTGGACACTGAGATTAGAGATTAAGGCCCTGCAGGTGGTCTGGTCAGACACAAACGCTGATGAGAATACCGAGTCTTTTGGCATATCCTAATTTACGCTACAACCCACTCCTGGTGCACACAAATGTTAAATGAATGCATACAAGAGTTGGTTTTTAGCTGGACACTGGGATTAGAGATTAAGGCCCTGCAGGTGGACTGGTCAGACTCAAACGCTAATGAGAATACCGAGTCTTTTAGTGTATCGTAAATTACGCTACAACCTACTCCAGCTACACTAAGATGCTAAATAAATGCAGACAAGAGTTGGTTTTTAGCTGGACACTGAGATTAAAGATTAAGGCCCTGCAGGTGGACTGGTCAGATACAAACGCTGACGAGAATACCGAGTCTTTTGGCGTATCTTAATTCATGCTAAAACCTACTCCAGCTGCACTAAGATGCTAAATGAATGCAGACAAGAGTTGGTTATTAGCTGGACACTGAGATTAAAGATTAAGGCCCTGCAAGTGGACTGGTCAGATACAAACGCTGACGAGAATACCGAGTCTTTTGGCGTATCCTAATTTACGCTACTACCTACTCCAGCTGCACTAAGATGCTAAATGAATGCAGACAAGAGTTGGTTTTTAGCTGGACACTGAGATTAAAGATTAAGGCCCTGCAGGTGGACTGGTCAGACACAAACGCTGACAAGAATACCGAGTCTTTTGGCGTATCCTAATTTACGCAAAAACCTACTCTTGATGCACTAAGATGCAAAATGAATGCAGACAAGAGTTGTTTTTTTGCTGGACACTAAGATTAGAGATTAAGGCCCTGCAGGTGGACTGGTCAGACACAAACGCTGATGAGAATACCGAGCCTTTTGGCATATCTTAATTTATGTTAAAACCTACTCCAGCTGCAATAAGATGCTAAATGAATGCAGATAAGAGTTGGTTTTTAGCTGCACACTGAGATTAAAGATTAAGGCCCTGCAGGTGGACTGGTCAGACACAAACGCTGATGATAATAAAGAGTATTTTGGCGTATCCTAATTTACGCAAAAACCTACTCTAGATGCACTAAGATGCAAAATGAATGTAGACAAGAGTTGGTTTTTAGCTGGACACTAACATTAGAGATTAAGGCCCTGCAGGTGGACTGGTCAGACACAAACGCTGACGATAATAAAGAGTATTTTGGCGTATCTTAATTTACGCTAAAACCTACTCCAGCTTCACTAAGATGCTAAATGAATGCAGACAAGAGTTGGTTTTTAGCTGGACACTGAGATTAGAGATTAAGGCCCTGCAGGTGGACTGGTCAGATACAAAACGCTGACGAGAATACCGAGTCTTTTGGCTTATCTTAATTCGTGCTAAAACCTACTCCTGCTGCACTAAGATGCTAAATGAATGCAGAGAAGAGTTGGTTTTTAGCTGGACACTGAGATTAAAGATTAAGGGCCTGCAGGTGGAACAGTCAGACTCAAACGCTAATGAGAATACCGAGTCTTTTAGTGTATCGTAAATTACGCTACAACCTACTCCAGCTACACTAAGATGCTAAATAAATGCAGACAAGAGTTGGTTTTTAGCTGGACACTGAGATTAAAGATTAAGGCCCTGCAGGTGGACTGGTCAGATACAAACGCTGACGAGAATACCGAGTCTTTTGGCGTATCTTAATTCATGCTAAAACCTACTCCAGCTGCACTAAGATGCTAAATGAATGCAGACAAGAGTTGGTTATTAGCTGGACACTGAGATTAAAGATTAAGGCCCTGCAAGTGGACTGGTCAGATACAAACGCTGACGAGAATACCGAGTCTTTTGGCGTATCCTAATTTACGCTACTACCTACTCCAGCTGCACTAAGATGCTAAATGAATGCAGACAAGAGTTGGTTTTTAGCTGGACACTGAGATTAAAGATTAAGGCCCTGCAGGTGGACTGGTCAGACACAAACGCTGACAAGAATACCGAGTCTTTTGGCGTATCCTAATTTACGCAAAAACCTACTCTTGATGCACTAAGATGCAAAATGAATGCAGACAAGAGTTGTTTTTTTGCTGGACACTAAGATTAGAGATTAAGGCCCTGCAGGTGGACTGGTCAGACACAAACGCTGATGAGAATACCGAGCCTTTTGGCGTATCCTAATTTACGCTACTACCTACTCCAGCTGCCCTAAGATGCTAAATGAATGCAGACAAGAGTTGGTTTTTAACTGGACACTGAGATTAAAGATTAAGGCCCTGCAGGTGGACTGGTCAGACACAAAAGCTGACAAGAATACAGAGTCTTTTGGCGTATCTTAATTTACGCAAAAACCTACTCTTGATGCACTAAGATGCTAAATGAATGCAGACAAAAGTTGGTTTTTAGCTGGACACTGAGAATAAAGATTAACGCCCTGCAGGTGGACTGGTCAGACACAAACGCTGACGAGAATACCAAATCTTTTGGCTTATCATAATTTACTCAAAAACTGAGTTTTGATGCACTAAGATGCGAAAAAAATGCAGACAAGAGTTGGTTTTTAGCTGGACACTGAGATTAAAGATTAAGGCCCTGCAGGTGGACTCGTCAGATACAAACGCTGACGAGAATACCGAGTCTTTTGGCGTATCTTATTTTACGCTAAAACCTACTCCAGCTGCACTAAGAGGCTAAATGAATGCAGACAAGAGTTGGTTTATAGCTGAACACTGAGATTAGAAATGAAGGCCCTGCAGGTGGACTGGTCAGACACAAACGCTGATGAGAATACCGAGTCTTTTGGCATATCTTAATTTACGTTAAAACCTACTCCAGCTGTACTAAGATGCTAAATGAATGCAGACAAGAGTTGGTTATTAGCTGGACACTGAGATTAAAGATTAAGGCCCTGCAAGTGGACTGGTCAGATACAAACGCTGCCGAGAATACCGAGTCTTTTGGCGTATCCTAATTTACGCTACTACCTACTCCACCTGCACTAGGATGCTAAATGAATGCAGACAAGAGTTGGTTATTAGCTGGACACTGAGATTAAAGATTAAGGCCATGCAAGTGGACTGGTCAGATACAAACGGTGACGAGAATACCGAGTCTTTTGGCGTATCCTAATTTACGCTACTACCTACTCCAGCTGCACTAAGATGCTAAAAGAATGCAGACAAGAGTTTGTTTTTAGCTGGACACTGAGATTAAAGATTAAAGGGATCCTGTCACCCCCAAAACACCTCTAAACCTATAAAAAGCTGTCCCTAGAGCATATTAACACTTTCCCTACACTCCTTTTAGCTCCTAAATGCACCTAGTCAAAGTGAATAAAAACGTTTTATAAGTACCTTATTACTGATGATAATGAGTGACTATGCTATTCATAGTCACTCATCCAGACTGCCCCTCTTCTTCATATCACGCCTGAATAGGCGTGATCTACAGCCAGATTCAAATTCGCGCCTCCCTGCATGCCTCCCCGCTGTGCCCTGTGTCGTCCGAGGCTGCAGTTTGGCTGACTGACGCGATCCGCGTCATTCCCGGCGCCGGGTGACGTATTTACACCCGCGCCGCGCTGTCAGCTTCAAAATGCGCACTGCGCATGCGCGCCGAGCTGTCAGCTTCAAAATGCGCAATGCGCATGCGCAATCCGCATGCGCAGTGAGCATTTTGAAGCTGACAGCGCGGCGCGGGTGTAAATACGTCACCCGGCGCCGGGAATGACGCGGATCGCGTCACCCAGCCACACTGCAGCCTCGGACGGCACAGGGCACAGCGGGGGAAGCGTGCAGGGAGGCGCGAATTTGAATCTGGGCTGTAGATCACGCCTATTCAGGCGTGATATGAAGAAGAGGGGCAGTCTGGATGAGTGACTATGAATAGCATAGTCACTCATTATCATCAGTAATAAGGTACTTATAAAACGTTTTTATTCACTTTGACTAGGTGCATTTAGGAGCTAAAAGGAGTGTAGGGAAAGTGTTAATATGCTCTAGGGACAGCTTTTAATAGGTTTAGAGGTGTTTTGGGGGTGACAGGATCCCTTTAAGGCCCTGCAGGTGAACTGGTCAGACACAAACGCTGACAAGAATACCGAGTCTTTTGGCGTATCCTAATTTACGCAAAAACCTACTCTTGATGCACTAAGATGCAAAATGAATGCAGACAAGAGTTGGTTTTTAGCTGGACATCGAGATTAGAAATTAAGGCCCTGCAGGTGGACTGGTCAGACACAAACGCTGACGAGAATACCGAGTCTTTTGGCGTATCCTATTTTACACTAAAACCTACTCCAGATGCACTAAGATGCTAAATAAATGCATACAAGAGTTGTTTTTTAGCTGGACACTGAGATTAAAGATTAAGGCCCTGCAGGTGGACTGGTCAGATACAAACGCTGACGAGAATACCGAGTCTTTTGGCGTATCTTAATTCATGCTAAAACCTACTCCTGCTGCACTAAGATACTAAAGGAATGCAGAGAAGAGTTGGTTTTTAGCTGGACACCGAGATTAGAAATTAAGGCCGTGCAGGTGGACAGGTCAGACACAAACACTGACGTGAATACCGAGTCTTTTGGCATATCTTAATTTACGCTAAAACCTACTCCAGCTGCACTAAGATGCTAAATGAATGCAGACAAGAGTTGGTTTTCAGCTGAACACTGAGATTAGAGATTAAGGCCCTGCAGGTGGACTGATCAGATACAAACACTGACGAGAATACCGAGACTTTTGACATATCTTAATTTACGCTACAACCTACTCCAGCTGCACTAAGTTTCTAAATAAATGCAGACAAGTGTTGGTTTTTAGCTGGACACTGAGACTAAAGATTAAGGCCCTGAACGTGGACTGGTCAGGCACAAACGCTGACGAGAATACCGAGTGTTTTGGCGTATCCTATTTTACTCTAAAACCTACTGTAGATGCACTAAGATGCTAAAAAAATGCATACAAGAGATGGTTTTTAGCTGGATACTGAGATTAGAGATTAAGGCCCTGCAGGTGGACAGGTAAGACACAAACGCTAATGAGAATACTGAGTTTTTTGGCATATCATAATTTACGCTACAACCTACTCCAGCTGCACTAAGATGCTAAATGAATGCAGACAAGTGTTGGTTTTTAGCTGGACACTGAGACTAAAGATTAAGGCCCTGAACGTGGACTGGTCAGACACAAACGCTGACGGAATACCGAGTATTTTGGCGTATCCTATTTTACACTAAAACCTACTCCAGATGCACTAAGATGCTAAATAAATGCATACAAGAGTTGGTTTTTAGCTGGACACTGAGATTTGATGTTAAGGCCCTGCAAGTGGACAGGTCAGATACAAACGCTGACTAGAATACCGAGTATTTTGGCTTATCTTAATTTACGCTGCAACCTACTCCAGGTGCACTAAGATGCTAAATGAATGCAGACAAGAGTTGGTTTTCAGCTGGACACTGAGAATAAAGATTAAGACTCTGCACGTGGACTGGACAGACACAAACGCTGTTGATCATACCGAGTCTTTTGGCGTATCTTATTTTACCCTAAAACCTACTCCAGCTGCGATAAGATGCTAAATGAATGCAGACAAGAGCCGGTTTTTAGCTGGACACTGAGATTAGAGATTAAGGCCCTGCAGGTGGTCTGGTCAGACACAAACGCTGACGAGAATACCGAGTCTTTTGGCGTATCCTAATTTACGCTACAACCCACTCCTGGTGCACACAAATGTTAAATGAATGCAGACAAGTGTAAGTTTTTAGATGGACGACAAGATTAGAAATTAGGGCCATGCAGGTGGACTGGTCAGACACAAACGCTGACGAGAATACCGAGTCTTTTGGCGTATGCTAATTTACGGTAAAACCTACTCCAGCTGCACTAAGATGCTAAATGAATGCAGACAAGAGTTGGTTTTTAGCTGGACACTGAGATTAGAGATTAAGGCCCTGCAGGTGGACAGGTCAGACACAAACGCTAACGAGAATACCGAGACTTTTGGCGTATCCTAATTTATGCTAAAACCTACTCCAGCTGCACTAAGATGCTAAATGAATGCAGAAAAGAGTTGGCTTTTAGCTGGACACTGAGATAAATGATTAAGGCCCTACAGGTGGACAGGTCAGATACAAACGTTAACGAGAATACCGAGTATTTTGGTGAATCCTAATTTACGAAGAAACCTACTCTTGATGCACTAAGATGCAAAATGAATGCAGACTAGAGTTGGTTTTTAGCTGGACACTGAGATTAAAGATTAAGGTCCTGCAGGTGGAACAGTCAGACTGAAACGTTGATGAGAATACCGAGTCTTTTGGCGTATCCTAATTTATGCTACAACCTACTCCAGCTGCACTAAGATGCTAAATGAATCCAGGCAAGAGTTGGTTTTTAGCTGGACACTGAGATTAGAGATTAAGGCCCTGCAGGTGGACTGGTCAGACATAAACGCTGACGAGAAAACCGAGTCTTTTGCATATCCTAATTTACGCTAAAACCTACTCCAGCTGCACTAAGATGCTAAATGAATGCAGACAAGAGTTAGTATTTAGCTGGACACTGAAATTAGAGATTAAGGCCCTGCAGGTGGACTGGTCAGACACAAACGCTAATGAGAATACAGAGTCTTTTGGCGTATCCTATTTTACACTAAAACCTACTCCAGATGCACTAAGATGCTAAATAAATGCATACAAGAGTTGTTTTTTAGCTGGACATTGAGATTTGAGGTTAAGGCCCTGCAGGTGGACCGGTCAGATACAAACGCTGACGAGAATACCGAGTCTTTTGTCTTATCTTAATTTACGCTAAAACCTACTCCAGCTGCGATAAGATGCTAAATGAATGCAGACAAGAGTTGGTTTTTACCTGGACACTGAGATTAGAGATTAAGGCCCTGCAGGTGGACAGGTCAGACACAAATGCTAACGAGAATACCGAGTCTTTTGGCGTATCCTAATTTACGCTAAAACCTACTCAAGCTGCACTAAAATGCTAAATAAATGCATACAAGAGTTGTTTTTTAGCTGCACACTGAGATTAAAGATTAAGGCCCTGCAGGTGGACTGGTCAGACTCAAACGCTGACGAGAATACCATGTCTTTTGGCGTATCCTAATTTACGCTAAAACCTACTCCAGCTGCACTAGGATGCTAAATTAATGCAGAAAAGAGTTGGTTTTTAGCTGGACACTGAGATTAAAAATTAAGGCCCTGCAGGTGTAACAATCAGACTGAAACGCTGATGAGAATACCGAGTTTTTTGGCGTATCCTAATTTACGCTACAACCTACTTCAGCTGCACTAAGATGCTATATGAATGCAGACAAGAGTTGGTCTTTAGTTGGACACTGAGAATAGAGATTAAGGCCCTGCAGGTGGTCTGGTCAGACACAAATGCTGAAGAGAATACTGAGTCTTTTGGCATATCCTAGTTTAAGCTACAACCCACTCCTGGCGCACACAAATGTTAAATGAATGCAGACAAGTGTTGGTTTTTAGCTGGACACCGAGATTACAAATTAAGGCCCTGCAGGTGGACTGGTCAGACACAAACGCTGACGAGAATACCGAGTCTTTTGGCGTATCCTAATTTACGCTACAACCCACTCCTGGCGCACACAAATGTTAAATGAATGCAGAGAAGTGTTTGGTTGTTAGCTGGACACCGAGATTACAAATTAAGGCCCTGCAGGTGGAACTGGTCAGACACAAACGCTGACAAGAATACCGAGTCTTTTGGCGTATCCTAATTTACGCTAAAACCTACTCCAGCTGCACTAAGATGCTAAATGAATGCAGACAAGAGCTGGTTTTTAGATGGACACTGAGATTAGAGATTAAGGCCCTGCAGGTGGACTGGTCAGACACAAACGTTGACAAGAATACCGAGTCTTTTGGTGTATCCTAATTTACGCTACAACCTACTCCAGCTGAACTAAGCTGCTAAATGAAAGCAGACAAAAGATGTTTTTTAGCTGGACACTGAGATTAGAGATTAAGGCCATGCAGGTGGCCTGGTCAGACACAAACGCTGAAGAGAATCTGAGTCTTTTGGCGTATCCTAATTTACGCTAAAACCTACTCCAGCTGCAGTACGATGCTAAATGAAAGCAGACAAGAGTTGTTTTTTAGCTGGACACTGAGATTAAGATTAAGGCCCTGCAGGTGGACTGGTCAGATACAAACGCTGACAGAATACCGAGTCTTTTGTCGTATCCTAATTTACGCTACAACCCACTCCTGCACTACACAAATGTTAAATGAATGCAGACAAGTGTTGGTTTTTAGCTGGAACCGAGATTAGAATTAAGGCCCTGCAGGTGGACTGGTCAGACACAAACGCTGATGAGAATACCGAGTCTTTTGGCGTATCCTAATTTACGCTAAAACCTACTCCAGCTGCACTAAGATGCGAGATTAAGGCCTTGCAGGTGGTCTGATCAGACACAAATGCTACAAAAATACCGAGCCTTTTAGCGTATCCTAATTTACGATGCAACCACTCCTGCGCACACAAATGTTAAATGAATGCAGACAAGTGTTGGTTTTACTGAACACTGAGATTAAAAAAAAAGGCCCTGCAGGTGAACAGTCAGACACAAAAGCTGATGAGAATACCGAGTCTTTTGGCGTATCCTAATTTACGCTACAACCCACTCCTGGTGCATACAAATTTTAAATGAATGCTGACAAGTGTTGGTTTAAGATGGACATCGAGATTAAAAATTAAGGCCCTGCAGGTCAACTGGTTAGACAAAACGCTGACGAGAATACCGAATCTTTTGGCGTATCCTAATTTACGCTAAAACCTACTTCAGCTGCACTAAGATGCTATATGAATGCAGACAAGAGTTGGTCTTTAGTTGGACACTGAGAATAGAGATTAAGGCCCTGCAGGTGGTCTGGTCAGACACAAATGCTGAAGAGAATACTGAGTCTTTTGGCATATCCTAGTTTAAGCTACAACCACTCCTGGCGCACACAATTGTTAAATGAATGCAGACAAGTGTTGGTTTTTAGCTGGACACCGAGATTACAAATTAAGGCCCTGCAGGTGGACTGGTCAGACACAAACGCTGACGAGAATACCGAGTCTTTTGGCGTATCCTAATTTACGCTACAACCCACTCCTGGCGCACACAAATGTTAAATGAATGCAGAGAAGTGTTGGTTGTTAGCTGGACACCGAGATTACAAATTAAGGCCCTGCAGGTGGACTGGTCAGACACAAACGCTGACAAGAATACCGAGTCTTTTGGCGTATCCTAATTTACGCTAAAACCTACTCCAGCTGCACTAAGATGCTAAATGAATGCAGACAAGAGCTGGTTTTTAGATGGACACTGAGATTAGAGATTAAGGCCCTGCAGGTGGACTGGTCAGACACAAACGTTGACAGAATACCGAGTCTTTTGGTGTATCCTAATTTACGCTACAACCTACTCCAGCTGAACTAAGCTGCTAAATGAAAGCAGACAAAAGATGTTTTTTAGCTGGACACTGAGATTAGAGATTAAGGCCATGCAGGTGGCCTGGTCAGACACAAACGCTAAGAGAATTCTGAGTCTTTTGGCGTATCCTAATTTACGCTAAAACCTACTCCAGCTGCAGTAGATGCTAAATGAAAGCAGACAAGAGTTGTTTTTTAGCTGGACATGACATTAAAGATTAAGGCCCTGCAGGTGGACTGGTCAGACACAAACGCTGACAAGAATACCGAGTCTTTTGGCGTATCCTAATTTACGCTACAACCTACTCCTGGTACACAAATGTTAAATAATGCAGACAAGTTTGGATTTTTAGCTGGACACTGAGATTAGAGATTAAGGCCCTGCAGGTGGACTGGTCAGATACAAACGCTGACGAGAATACCGAGTCTTTTGGCGTATCCTAATTTACGCTAAAACCTACTCCAGCTGCACTAAGATGCTAATGAATATAGACAAGAGTTGGTTTTTAGCTGGACACTGAGATTAAAGATTAAGGCCCTGCAGGTGGAACAGTCAGACACAAACGCTGACGAGAATACCGAGTCTTTTAGCGTTTCTAACTTACGCTAAAACCTACTCCAACTGCATAAGATGCTATATGAATGCAGACAAGAGTTGGTTTTAGCAGGACACTGAGATTAGAGATTAAGGCCCTGCAGGTGGTACTGGTCAGACACAAATGCTAACAGAAATACCGAGTCTTTTAGCGTATCCTAATTTACGTATGAACCACTCCTGCGCACACTAAGATCTTAAATGAATGCAGACAAGGTTGGTTTTACCTGACACTGAGATTAAAAATAAAGGCCCTGCAGGTGGAACAGTCAGACACAAACTGAGAGAATACCAAGTTTTTGGCGTATCCTAATTTATGCTAAAACCTACTCCAGCTGCACTAAAATGCTAAATGAATGCAGACAAGTGTTGGTTTATAGTTGGACAGAGATTAGAGATTAAGGCCCTGCAGGTGAACTGGTCAGAACAAATGCTGAAGAGAATACCAGTCTTTTGGCATTCCTAGTTTAAGCTAAACCCACTCCGTGCACACAAATGCTTAAATGAATACAGACTAGTGTTGGTTTTAGCTGGACACCGAGATTAGAATTAAGGCCTGCAGGTGGACTAGGTCAGACACAAACGCTGATGAGACTACCGAGTCTTTTGGCGTATCCTAAGTTTACGCTGCTACAACTCCAGCTGCAACAAATGCTAAATGAATGCAGCAAGAGTTGGTTTTTAGCTGGACACTGAGATTAGAGTTTAAGGCCCTGCAGGTGGAACTGGTCAGACACAAACGCTGACGAGAATACCGAGTCTTTTGGCGTATCCTAATTTACGCTACAACCCACTCCTGGGCAACAAATTTTAAATGAATGCTGAGAAGTGTTGGTTTTAGATGGACATCCGAGATTAAAATTAAGGCCCTGCAGGTGAACTGGTTAGACACAAACCGCTGACGAGAATACCGAATCTTTTGGCGTATCCTAATTTACGCTAAAACCTACTCCAGCAGCACTAAGATGCTATAATGAATGCAGACAAGAGTTGGTCTTTTAGTTGGACACTGAGAATAGAGATTAAGGCCCTGCAGGTGGTCTGGTCAGACACAAACGTGAAGAGAATACTGAGTCTTTTGGCAGTATCCTATTTAGCTACAACCACTCCAGCTGCAGCTACGAAATGCTAAATGAAAGCAGACAAGTAGTTGTTTTTAGCTGGACACTGAGATTAAAATTAAGGCCCTGCAGGTGGACTGGTCAGATACAAACGCTACGAGAATACCGAGTCTTTTGGCGTATCCTAATTTACGCTACAACCCACTCCTGGGCACACAAATGTTAAATGAATGCAGAGAAGTGTTGGTTGTTAGCTGGACACCGAGAATTACAAATTAAGGCCTGCAGGTGGACTGGTCAGACACAAACGCTGATGAGAATACCAAGTTTTTTGGCGTATCCTAATTTACCTAAAACCTACTCCAGATGCACAAAGATGCTAAATGAATGCAGACAAGAGTGGTTTTTAGATGGACACTAGATTAGAGATTAAGGCCCTGAGGTAGACTGGTCAGACACAAACGTTGACGAGAATACCGAGTCTTTTGGTGTATCCAATTTACGCTACAAACCTACTCCAGTGCAACTAAGCTGCTAAATGAATGCAGACAAGAGTTGGTTTTTAGCTAGACAATGAGATTAAAGATTAAGGCCCTGCAGGTGTAACAGTCAGACACAAACACTGACGAGAAAACCGAGTCTTTTGGCTTATCCTAATTTACGCTAAAACTACTCCAGCTGCACTAAGATGCTAAATGAATGCAGACAAGAGATGGTTTTTAGCTGGACACTGAGAGTAGAGATAAAGGCCCTGCAGGTGGAGTGGTGAGACACAAACGCTGACGAGAATACCGAGTCTTTTGGCGTATCCTCTTTTACGCTACAACCTACTCCAACTGCACTAAGATGCTAAAAATGCAGACAAGAGTTGTTTTTAAGCTGGACACAGAGATTAAAGAATAAGGCCCTGCAGGTGGAACAGTCAGAGTGAAACGCTAATGAGAATACCGAGTCTTTTGGCGTATCCTAATTTACGCTACAACCTACTCCAGCTGCACTAAGGTGCAATATGAATCCAGACAAGAGTTGTTTTTTAGCTGGACACTGAGATAAGAGATTAAGGTCATGCAGGTGGACTGGTCAGACACAAACGCTGACGAGAATACTGAGTCTTTTGGCGTATCCTAATTTACGTTATAACCTACTCCAGCTGCACTAAGATACTAAATGAATGCAGACAAGAGATGGTTTTTAGCTAGACACCGAGATTAGAAATTAAGGCCCTGCAGGTGGTCTGGTCAGACACAAATGCTGACAAAAATACCAAGCATTTCAGCATATCCTGATTTACGATACAACCCACTCCTGGCGCACACAAATGTTAAATGAATGCAGACAAGTGTTGGTTTTACCTGGACACTGAGATTAAAGATTAAGGCCCTGCAGGTGGACTGGTCAGATACAAACGCCTACGAGAATACCAAGTTTTCTGGCGTATCCTAATTTATGCTAAAACCTACTCCAGCTGCACTAAGATGCTAAATGAATGCAGACAAGGGTTGGTTTATAGTTGGACACCGAGATTAGAGATTAAGGCGCTGCGAGTGGACTGGTCAGACACAAACGCTGATGAGAATACCGAGTCTTTTGGCGTATCCTAATTCACGCTACAACCCACTCCTGGCACACACAAATGTTAAATGAATACGTGTTGGTTTTTAGCTGGACACCAAGATTAGAAATTAAGGCCCTGCAGGTGGACTCGTCAGACACAAACGCTGATGAGAATACCGAGTCTTTTGGCGTATCCTAATTTACGCTACAACCCACTCCTGGCGCACACAAATGTTGAATGAATGCAGAGAAGTGTTGGTTGTTAGCTGGACACCGAGATTACAAATTAAGGCCGTGCAGGTGGACTGGTCAGACACTAACGCTGACAAGAATACCGAGTCTTTTGCCGTATCCTAATTTACGCTAAAACCTACTCCAGCTGCACTAAGATGCTAAATAAATGCAGACAAGAGCTGGTTTTTAGCTGGACACTGAGATTAGAAATTAAGGCCCTGCAGGTGGACTGGTCAGACACAAATGTTGACAAGAATACCGAGTCTTTTGGTGTATCCTAATTTACACTAAAACCTACTCCAGCTGCACTAAGCTGCTAAATGAAAGCAGACAAAACATGGTTTTTAGCTGGACACTGAGATTAGAGATTAAGGCCATGCAGTTGGCCTGGTCAGACACAAACACTGAAGAGAATACTGAGTCTTTTGGCGTATCCTAATTTACGCTACAGCCTACTCCTGGCGCACACAAATGTTAAATAAATGCAGACAAGTGTTGATTTTTAGCTGGACACTGAGATTAAAGATTGAGGCCCTGCAGGTGGACTGGTCAGATACAAACGCTGACGAGAATACCGAGTCTTTTGTTGTATCCTCATTTACGCTACAACCCACTCCTGGCACACACAAATGTTAAATGAATAAGTGTTGGTTTTTAGCTGGACACCAATATTAGAAATTAAGGCCCTGCAGGTGGACTCGTCAGACACAAACGCTTATGAGAATACCGAGTCTTTTGGTGTATCCTAATTTACGCTAAAACCTACTCCAGCTGCACTAAGATGCTAAATGAATGCATACAGGAGTTGGTTTTTAGCTGGACACTGAGATCAGAGATTAAGAACCTGCAGGTGGACTGGTCAGACACAAACGCTAATGAGAATACCGAGTCTTTTGGCGTATCCTAATTTACGCTAATACCTACTACAGATGCACTAAGATGCTAAATGAATGCAGACAAGAGTTGTTTTTTAGCTGTACACTGAGATTAAAGATTAAGGCCCTGCAGGAGGAACAGTCAGACTCAAACTCTGTAGGGAATACCGAGTCTTTTGGCGTATCCTTATTAACGCTACAACCTACCCTAGCTGCACTAAGATGCTAAATGAATACAGACAAGAGTTGGTTTTTAGCTAGACACTGACATTAGAGATTAAGGCCCTGCAGGTGGACTGGTCAGGCACAAACGCTGATGAGAATACCGAGTTTTTTGGCGTATCCTAATTTACGCTACAACCCACTCCTGGCGCATACAAATGTTAAATGATTGCAGACAAGTGTGTGTTTTTGGCTAGACACCGAGATTAGAAATAAAGGCCCTGTAGGTGGAACAGTCAGACTCAAACGCTGACGAGAATATTGAGTAATTTGGCGTATCTTATTTTATGTTACAATCTACTAAAGCTGCACTAAAATGCTAAATGAATGCAGACAAGAGATGGTTTTTAGCTGGACACTGAGATTAGAGATTAAGGCCCTGCAGGTGGAATGGTGAGACACAAACGCTGTCGAGAATACCGAGTCTTTTGCCGTATACTAATTTACGCTAAAACCTACTCCAGCTGTAATGAGATGCTAAATGAATGCAGACAAGAGTTGGTTTTTAGCAGGACACTGAGATTAGAGATTAAGGCCCTGCAGGAGGACTGGTCAGGCACAAACGCTGACGAGAATACCGAGTCTTTTGGCGTATCCTAATTTACGCTAAAACCTACTCCAGATGCACTAAGTTGCTAAATAAATGCAGACAAAAGTTGGCTTTTAGCTGGACACTGAGATTAGAGATTAAGGCCCTGCAGGTGGAATGGTCACATACAAACGCTGACGAGAATACTGGCGCACACAAATGTTGAATGAATGCAGACAAGTGCTGATTTTTAGCTGGACACCGAGATTACAAATTAAGGCCCTGCAGGTGGACTGGTCAGACACAAACGCTGACGAAAATACCAAGTCTTTTGGCGTATTCTAATTTAAGCTAAAACCCACTCCAGCTGCACTAAAATGCTAAATGAATGCAGAAAAGAGTTAGTTTTTAGCTGGACACTGAGATTAGAGATTAAGGCCCTGCAGTTGGACTGGTCAGACACAAACGCTGATGAGAATACCGAGTTTTTTGGCGTATCCTAATTTACGCTACAACCCACTCCTGGCGCATACAAATGTTAAATGATTGCAGACAAGTGTGTGTTTTTGGCTAGACACTGAGATTACAAATAAAGGCCCTGCAGGTGGAATGGTCAGATACAAACGCTGACGAGAATACCGAGTTTTGTGGCGTATCCTAATTTACGCTAAAACCTACTCCAGCTGCACTAAGATGCTAAATGAATGCAGACAAGGATTGGTTTTTAGTTGGACACTGAGATTACAGATTAAGGCCCTGCAGGTGGTCTGGTCAGACACAAACGCAGTAGAGAATACCGAGTCTTTTGGCGTATCCTCATTTACGCTACAACCCACTCCTGGTGCATACAAATGTTAAGTGAATGCAGACAAGTGTTGGATTTTAGCTAGACACCGAGATTAGAAATAAAGGCCCTGCAGGTGGAAGAGTCACATTTAAACGATGTCGAGAATATTGAGTCTTTTGGCGAATCCTAATTTATGTTACAATCTACTCCAGCTGCGCAAAAAAACGGATAGACTAAGTACCCTGTATTTGTTATACTATTTTTTTTATACTGCACTTGCATTTAATACTTTTACTGCAGTGTACTGTTGTTTTTGGTCGCATTTAGCTTTTTGGTCTCCAAATATGTTGGCGGTGTGAACATGTTCTTACAGACTTGTTCTCTGTGTGCAGGACTCATTTGTTTCTAATTAAGTTGCCTCTTGCTTTGCAAGAGATGGAGTTCCCGCCCCTCTCTGGGCCCTGCACACATAGAGCCCCGTCACCTTCAGTCCATCTCAGACACAGGTCTTGCTGGCTCCTGCTCACTGGTAAGTATACACACTAGTCAGGTGTTTTAATACAACAGTTAGGACCGCGTCAGAGATGGGTACACTTTGAAGTTTAATCTGAGATTAAAGATTAAGGCCCTGCAGGTGGACTGGTCAGACACAAACGCTGACGAGAATACCAAGTTTTCTGGCGTATCCTAATTTATGCTAAAACCTACTCCAGCAGCACTAAGATGCTAAATGAATGCAGACAAGGGTTGATTTTTAGCTGGACACTGAGATTAGAGATTAAGGCCCTGCAGGTGGAATGGTCAGACACAAATGCTGATGAGAATACCGAGTCTTTTGGCGTATCCTAATTTACGCTAAAATCTTCTCCAGCTGCACTAAGATGCTAAATGAATGCAGAGAAGAGTTAGTTTTTAGCTGGACACTGAGATTAGAGATTAAGGCCCTGCAGGTGGACTGGTCAGACACAAACGCTGACGAGAATGCCGAGTATTTTGGCGTATCCTAATTTACGCTACAACCTACTCCTGGTGTACACAAATGTTAAATAAATGCAGACAAGTGTTGATTTTTAGCTGGACATTGAGATTAAAGATTAAGGCCCTGCAGGTGGACTGGTCAGATACAAACGCTGACGCGAATACCGAGTCTTTTGGCGTATCCTAATTTATGCTACAACCCACTCCTGGCACACCCAAATGTTAAATGAATGCAGACAAGTTTGGGTTTTTTAGCTGGACACCGAGATTAGAAATTAAGGCCCTGCAGGTGGACTGGTCAGACACAAACGCTGATGAGAATACCGAGTCTTTTGGCGTATCCTAATTTACGCTAAAACCTACTCCAGATGCACTAAGATGCTAAATTAATGCAGACAAGAGTTGGTTTTTAGCTGGACACTAAGATTAGAGATTAAGGCCCTGCAGGTGGACTGGTCAGACACAAACGCTGACGAGAATACCGAGTCTTTTGGCGTATCCCAATTTACGCTAAAACCTACTCCAGATGCACTGAGATGCTAAATGAATGCAGACAAGAGTTGGTTTTTAGCTAGACACTGAGAGTAGAGATAAAGGCCCTGCAGGTGGAGTGGTGAGACACAAACGCTGATGAGAATACCGAGTCTTTTGGCGTATCCTCTTTTACGCTACAACCTACTCCAACTGCACTAAAATGCTAAAAATGCAGACAAGAGTTGTTTTTTAGCTGGACACAGAGATTAAAGAATAAAGCCCTGCAGGTGGAACAGTCAGAGTGAAACGCTAATGAGAATACCGAGTCTTTTGGCGTATCCTAATTTACGCTACAACCTACTCCAGCTGCACTAAGGTGCAATATGAATCCAGACAAGAGTTGTTTTTTAGCTGGACACTGAGATAAGAGATTAAGGTCATGCAGGTGGACTGGTCAGACACAAACGCTGACGAGAATACTGAGTCTTTGGCGTATCCTAATTTACGTTATAACCTACTCCAGCTGCACTAAGATACTAAATGAATGCAGACAAGAGATGGTTTTTAGCTAGACACCGAGATTAGAAATTAAGGCCCTGCAGGTGGTCTGGTCAGACACAAATGCTGACAAAAATACCAAGCCTTTTAGCATATCCTAATTTACGATACAACCCACTCCTGGTGCACACAAATGTTAAATGAATGCAGACAAGTGTTGGTTTTACCTGGACACTGAGATTAAAGATTAAGGCCCTGCAGGTGGACTGGTCAGATACAAACGCCTACGAGAATACCAAGTTTTCTGGCGTATCCTAATTTATGCTAAAACCTACTCCAGCTGCACTAAGATGCTAAATGAATGCAGACAAGGGTTGGTTTATAGTTGGACACCGAGATTAGAGATTAAGGCGCTGCGAGTGGACTGGTCAGACACAAACGCTGATGAGAATACCGAGTCTTTTGGCGTATCCTAATTCACGCTACAACCCACTCCTGGCACACACAAATGTTAAATGAATAAGTGTTGGTTTTTAGCTGGACACCAAGATTAGAAATTAAGGCCCTGCAGGTGGACTCGTCAGACACAAACGCTGATGAGAATACCGAGTCTTTTGGCGTATCCTAATTTACGCTACAACCCACTCCTGGCGCACACAAATGTTGAATGAATGCAGAGAAGTGTTGGTTGTTAGCTGGACACCGAGATTACAAATTAAGGCCGTGCAGGTGGACTGGTCAGACACTAACGCTGACAAGAATACCGAGTCTTTTGGCGTATCCTAATTTACGCTAAAACCTACTCCAGCTGCACTGAGATGCTAAATAAATGCAGACAAGAGCTGGTTTTTAGCTGGACACTGAGTTAGAGATTAAGGCCCTGCAGGTGGACTGGTCAGACACAAACGTTGACAAGAATACCGAGTCTTTTGGTGTATCCTAATTTGCACTAAAACCTACTCCAGCTGCACTAAGTTGCTAAATGAAAGCAGACAAAACATGGTTTTTAGCTGGACACTGAGATTAGAGATTAAGGCCATGCAGGTGGCCTGGTCAGACACAAACACTGAAGAGAATACCGAGTCTTTTGGCGTATCCTAATTTACGCTACAGCCTACTCCTGGTGCACACAAATGTTAAATAAATGCAGACAAGTGTTGATTTTTAGCTGGACACTGAGATTAAAGATTAAGGCCCTGCAGGTGGACTGCTCAGATACAAACGCTGATGAGAATACTGAGTCTTTTTTTGTATTTTCATTTACACTACAACCCACTCCTGGCACACACAAATGTTAAATGAATAAGTGTTGGTTTTTAGCTGGACACCAATATTATAAATTAAGGCCCTGCAGGTGGACTCGTCAGACACAAACGCTGATGAGAATACCGAGTCTTTTGGTGTATCCTAATTTACGCTAAAACCTACTCCAGCTGCACTAAGATGCTAAATGAATGCATACAGGAGTTGGTTTTTAGCTGGACACTGAGATCAGAGATTAAGAACCTGCAGGTGGACTGGTCAGACACAAACGCTAATGAGAATACCGAGTCTTTTGGCGTATCCTGATTTACGCTAATACCTACTACAGATGCACTAAGATGCTAAATGAATGCATACAGGAGTTGGTTTTTAGCTGGACACTGAGATCAGAGATTAAGAACCTGCAGGTGGACTGGTCAGGCACAAACGCTGATGAGAATACCGAGTCTTTTGGCGTATCCTAATTTACGCTACAACCCTCTCCTGGCGCATACAAATGTTAAATGATTGCAGACAAGTGTGTGTTTTTGGCTAGACACCGAGATTAGAAATAAAGGCCCTGTAGGTGGAACAGTCAGACTCAAAGGCTGACGAGAATATTGAGTATTTTGGCGTATCCTAATTTATGTTACAATCTACTAAAGCTGCACTAAGATGCTAAATGAATGCAGACAAGAGATGGTTTTTAGCTGGACACTGAGATTAGAGATTAAGGCCCTGCAGGTGGAATGGTGAGACACAAACGCTGTCGAGAATACCGAGTCTTTTGCCGTATACTAATTTACGCTAAAACCTACTCCAGCTGTAATGAGATGCTAAATGAATGCAGACAAGAGTTGGTTTTTAGCAGGACACTGAGATTAGAGATTAAGGCCCTGCAGGTGGAATGGTCAGATACAAACGCTGACGAGAATACTGGCGCACACAAATGTTGAATGAATGCAGACAATGCTGATTTTTAGCTGGACACCGAGATTACAAATTAAGGCCCTGCAGGTGGACTGGTCAGACACAAACGCTGACGAAAATACCAAGTCTTTTGGCGTATTCTAATTTAAGCTAAAACCCACTCCAGCTGCACTAAAATGCTAAATGAATGCAGAAAAGAGTTAGTTTTTAGCTGGACACTGAGATTAGAGATTAAGGCCCTGCAGGTGGAATGGTCAGATACAAACGCTGACGAGAATACCGAGTTTTTTGGCGTATCCTAATTTACGCTAAAACCTACTCCAGCTGCACTAAGATGCTAAATGAATGCAGACAAGGATTGGTTTTTAGTTGGACACTGAGATTAGAGATTAAGGCCCTGCAGGTGGTCTGGTCAGACACAAACGCAGTAGAGAATACCGAGTCTTTTGGCGTATCCTCATTTACGCTACAACCCACTCCTGGTGCATACAAATGTTAAGTGAATGCAGACAAGTGTTGGTTTTTAGCTAGACACCGAGATTAGAAATAAAGGCCCTGCAGGTGGAAGAGTCACATTTAAACGATGTCGAGAATATTGAGTCTTTTGACGACTCCTAATTTATGTTACAATCTACTCCAGCTGCACTAAGATGCTAAATGAATGCAGACAAGGGATGGTTTTTACCTGGACACTGAGATTAGAGATTAAGGCCCTGTAGGTGGAGTGGTGAGACACAAATGCTGACGAGTATACTGACTCTTTTGGCGTATCCTAATTTGTGCTACAATCTACTCCCACAGCACTAAGATGCGAAATGAATGCAGGCAAGAGTTGATTTTTAGCTGGACACTGAGATTAGAGATTAAGTCCCTGCAGGTGTACTGGTCAAATACAAAAGCTGACGAGAATACCGAGTCTTTTGGCGTATCTTAATTTACGCTACAACCCATTCCTGGCGCACACAAATGTTGAATGAATGCAGACAAGTGCTAATTTTTAGCTGGACACCGAGATTACAAATTAAGGCCCTGCAGGTGGACTGGTCAGACACAAACGCTGACGAAAATACCAAGTCTTTTGGCGTATTCTAATTTAAGCTAAAACCCACTCCAGCTGCACTAAAATGATAAATGAATGCAGAAAAGAGTTAGTTTTAAGCACGACACTGAGATTAGAGATTAAGGCCCTGCAGGTGGAATGGTCAGATACAAACGCTGACGAGAATACCGAGTTTTTTGGCGTATCCTAATTTACGCTAAAACCTACTCCAGCTGCACTAAGATGCTAAATGAATGCACACAAGAGATGGTTTCTAGCTGGACACTGAGATTAGAGATTAAGGCCCTGCAGGTGGACAGGTCAGGCTCCAACGCTGACAAGAATACCGAGTCTTTTGGTTTATCCTAATTTACGCTACAACCTACTCCAGCTGCACTAAGATGCTAAATGAATGCAGGCAAAAGTTGGTTTTTAGCTTGACACTGACATTAGAGATTAAGGCCCTGCAGGTGGACTGGTCAGACACAAACGCTGACGAGAATACGAGTCTTTTGGCATATACTAATTAACGCTACAGTTTACTCCTGGCGAATACAAATGTTAAATGAATGCAGACAAGTGTTGGTTTTTAGCTAGACATTGAAATTGGAGATTAAGGCCCTGCAGGTGAAACAGTCAGACTCAAACGTTGACGAGAATACCAAGTCTTTTGGCGTATCCTAATTTATGCTGCAACCTACTCCAACTGCGCTAAGATGCTAAATGAATGCAGACAATAGTTGTTTTTTTGCTGGACACTAAGATTAGAGATTAAGGCCCTGCAGGTGTACTGGTCAGATACAAATGCTGACGAGAATACCGAGTCTTTTGGCATATCCTAATTTACGCTAAAACCTACTCCAGATTCACTAAGATGCTAAATTAATGCAGACAAGAGTTGGTTTTTAGCTGGACACTGAGATTAGAGATTAAGGCCCTGCAGGTGGACTGTTCAGATACAAACGCTGACGAGAATAAGGAGTCTTTTGGCTTATCCTGATTCATGCTAAAACTCTACTCCAGCTGCATTAAGATGCTAAATGAATGCAGACAAGAGTTCGTTTTTAGCTAGACACTGAGATTAGAAATTAGGGACCTGCAGGTGGACTGGTCAGACACAAACGCTGACAAGAATAACGAGTCTTTTGGCATTTCCTAATTTACGATACAATTTACTCCTGGTGCATACAAATGTTTAATGAATGCAGACAAGTGTTGGTTTTTAGCTAGACACTGAGATTACAAATTAAGGCCCTGCAGGTGGACTGTTCAGATTCAAACGCTGACGAAAATACCGAGTCTTTTGGCGTATCCTAATTTACGCTACAACCCACTCCTGGCACACACACATTTTAAATGAATGCAGACAAGTGTTTTTTTTTTAGCTGGACACCGAGATTAGAAATTAAGGCCCAGCAGGTGGACTCGTCAGACACAAACGCTGACGAGAATACCGAGTCTTTTTGTGTATCCTAATTTACGGTAAAACTAGTGATGGGCGAGTCCTAAATTACTCGGAATCATTTGACTCTAGCGAGTCCGAGCCCGGGACTCGCTACTCGTTGCGAGTCTAGCGAGTCCAATGTTAATGAATGGGGAAGCGAGTAATAGCGAGTAATGTGCGATTTACAAATTGCAGATGTGTCTCGGAAGCTTCAGGCTCAATCTGCTAGGACTCGTTATTCTGCGAGTTTGCCAGTGTTTACTCGCACAGTAACCAGCCCAATGCAAATCAATGGCAATCCTAGTTTTGTCAGAGACTCTGACAAAACTAGGATTGCCATTGACTTGCATTGGACTCGCTACTGTGCCAGTGATAGCAGGGAAACTCGCAGAGTAAGAGCTGTCTGCTCTGTGCAGCTCCAGGGTCCTAGAGCCCGCCTGCTGCCTGATGTAGCAGAGCTGAGATTGTTCTCAGTCTGCTCATTTCCTGTGCATAGACATCTATATCTATGCACAGGGGATGTAGCAGAGAGGACATCGCGTTTTGGACTACGTCAGACGGAAGAGGATTTTTTTAATTAAAGATGGAGTCCCTAATGGCTTTTTTATTTTATTTCTAATAAAAATTTTTCTCTGTGTTGTGTTTTTTTTAACCCTTTATTGGAGATTCTTAGTGGCCGGGTCAAACCTGGCCTGACATTAAGAATCTCGGGCTTAATACAAGCTTGTATAACAAAGCTGGTATTAACCCCTTTATTACCCAGCGTGCCACCGCCACCAGGGCCGCTGGAAGAGCAGGGTTTAGCGCCAGAGGATGGCGCTTCAATGAACGCGCCATCTTCTGGGGCGGCTGCGGGCTGCAATTTGCAGCGGGGGGTGCCCAGAAAGCTTGGGCCTCCCTGCGCTGCGGATTCCAGCCCCCAGCTGCTTAGCTGTACCTGGCTAGACATAGAAATTGCGCTGAGCCCCACGCATTTTTTCTAATTATTTCATGAAATTCATGAAATAATAAAAAAAGAGGGCTCGCCTATATTCTTGTTTCCGGCCAGGTACAAATAGGCACCTGGGGGTTGGGGGCAGCCCGTCGCTGCCTGCTGGATCCGGCTGGTTCCAGAAATACGGCGAAGCCTACGTCATTTTTTTTCTGAAAAATCAATAAAACAATCCTAAAAAAGGGACTGCCTCTTTATTAACCCCTGGCCCATGGTCCAGGGGTTAATAAAGATGCAGTCCCTTTTATTTACATTGTTTTATGGATTTGTCAGAAAAAAATTTGACGTGGGCTTCGCCATATTTCTGGATTCAGCCGGATCCAGCAGGCAGCGACGGGCTGCCCCCAACCCCCAGGTGCCTATTTGTACCTGGCCAGACACAAGAATGTATGGGAGCCCTTTTTTTTTTATTATTTCATGAAATAATAAAAAAAAATGCGTGGGGCTCCGCGCAATTTCTATGTCCAGCCAGGTACAGCTAAGCAGCTGGGGGCTGGAATCCGCAGCGCAGGGAGGCCCAAGCTTTCTGGGCACACCCCGCTGCAAATTGCAGCCCGCAGCCGCCCCAGAAGATGGCGCGTTCATTGAAACGCCATCCTCTGGCGCTGAAACCCGCTCTTCCAGCGGCCCTGGTGGTGGTGCCATTGATTTGCATTGGACTCGTTACTGTGCGAGTAAACGCTGGGAAACTCGCAGAGTACCGAGTCCTGCGAGTCCCTTTCTACTCGCCGAGTAACAAGTCCTAGCGAGTAGATTCGCCCATCCCTAGCTAAAACCTACTCCAGATGCACTAAGATGCTAAATGAATGCAGACAAGAGTTGATTTCTAGCTGGACACTGAGATTAGAGATTAAGGCCCTGCAGGTGGACTGGTCCGACACAAACCCTGATGAGAATACCGAGTTTTTGGCGTATCCTAATTTATGCTAAAACATACTCCAGCTGCACTAAGATGCTAAATGAATGAAGACAAGAGATGTTTTTTAGCTGGACACTGAGATTAGAGATTAAGGCCCTGCAGGTGGACTGTTTAGATACAAATGCTTACGAGAATAAGGAGTCTTTTGGCTTATCCTAATTTACGCTAAAACCTACTCCAGCTGCACTAAATTGCTAAATGAATGCAGACAAGAGATGGTTTTTAGCTGGACACTGAGATTAGAGATTAAGGCCCTGCATGTGGACTGGTCAGACACAAACGCTGACGAGAATACCGAGCGTTTTGGTGTATCCTAATTTACGCTAAAACCTACTCCAGCTGCACTAAGATGCAAAATGAATGCAGACAAGCAGGGCCGCACCGTCCATTGGACAGTGTGAGCCCTGTCATTCAGGCGGCAGCCGGCAGGGGGAGCGGCTGTGCAGAAGGGGGCGGCGCCTCATGCACAGAGCCTCCCCCTGTCATGGCGCCGGCCGCTCATCCCGCTCACCGCAGGTAAGCGGCGGGCAGCGGGGGGACACGCACACAAGGGGCCCCAGGCATCAAAAGCACCCCCCCCCCCCGGTACTCGCGGCAATCACGGCAGTGGCGAGCCGGTCACTGCAGAAGGGGCGGCAGCCCCAGGCTCCACCAGCACCCCCCCACCACCCCCCCCCCCCGTAATCAGTGCCGCGGCTCAGGCGGCAGTGGGGCTCGGTGCACCCCTGCAGACAAGAGATGTTTTTTAGCTGGACACTGAGATTAAAGATTAAGGCCCTGCAGGTGGAGCAGTCAGACACATATGCTGATAAGAATACCGAGTCTTTTGGCGTTTTCCTAATTTACGGTACAACCTACTCCAGCTGTATTAAGATGCTAAATTATTGCAGACAAGAGTTGGTTTTTAGCTGGACACTGACATTAGAGATTAAAGCCGTGCAGGTGGACTGGTCAGACACAAACGCTGACGAGAATACCGAGTCTTTTGGCGTATCCTAATTTACGCTACAACCCACTCCTGACGCATACAAATGTTAAATGAATGCAGACAAGTGTTAATTTTTAGCTAGACACTGAGATTAGAAATTAAGGCCCTGCAAGTGGACTGGTCAGACACAAACGCTGACGATAATACCGAGTATTTTGGTGTATTCTAATTTGCGCTAAAACCTACTCCAGCTGCACTAAGATGCTAAATGAATGCAGACAAGAGTTGGTTTATAGCTTCACACTGACATTAGAGATTAAGCCCCTGCAGGTGGGCTGATCAGACACAAACACTGACGAGAACACCGAGTCTGTTGGCGTATTCTAATTTGCGCTAAAACCTACTCCAGCTGCACTAAAATGCTAAATTAATGCAGACAAGAGTTGGTTTTTTAGCTGGACACTGACATTAGAGATTAAGGTCCTGCAGGTGGACTGGTCAGACACAAACGCTGAAGAGAATACTGAGTCTTTTGGCGTATCCTAATTTACGCTACAACCCACTCCTGGCGCATACAAATGTTAAATAAATGCAGACAAGTGTTGATTTTTAGCTGGACACTGAGAATAAAGATTAAGGCCCTGCAGGTGGAACAGTCAGACACAAACGCTGATGAGAATACCGAGTGTTTTGGCGTATCCTAATTTACGCTAAAACCTACTCCAGCTGCACTAAGATGCTAAATGAATGCAGACAAGAGTTTGTTTTTTAGCTGGACACTGAGATTAGTGATTAAGGCCCTGCAGGTTTACTGGTCAGATACAAACGCTGACGAGAATACCGAGTCTTTTGGCGTATCCTAATTTACGCTAAAACCTATAACAGCTGCACTAAGATGCTAAATGAATGCAGACAAGAGTTGGTTTCTAGCTGGACACTGAGATTAGAGATTAAGGCCCTGCAGGTGGAGTGGTCCGACACAAACGCTGATGAGAAAACCAAGTCTTTTGGCGTATCCTAATTTACGCTACAACCTACTCCAGCTGCAGTAAGATGCTAAATGAATACAGACAAGAGTTGTTATTTTGCTGGACACTGAGATTTGAGATTAAGGCCCTGCAGGTGGTCTGGTCAGACAAAAACGCTGAAGAGAATACTGACTTCTTTTGGCGTATCCTAATTTACGCTACAACCCACTCCTGGCGCACACAAATGTTACATGAATGCAGACAAGTGTTGATTTTTAGCTGGACACTGAGATTAAAGATTAAGGCCCTGCAGGTGGAACAGTCAGACACAAACGCTGATGAAAATACCGAGTCTTTTGGCGTATCCTAATTTACGCTAAAACCTACTCCAGCTGCACTAAGATGCTAAATGAAAGCAGACAAGAGTTGGTTTTTAGCTGGACACTGAGATTAGTGATTAAGGCCCTGCAGGTTTACTGGTCAGATACAAACGCTGACGAGAATACCGAGTCTTTTGGCGTATCCTAATTTACGCTACAACCCACTCCTGGCACACACAAATGTTAAATGAATGCAGACAAGTGTTAGTTTTTAGCTGGACACCGAGATTAGGAATTAAGGCCCTGCAGGTGGACTCGTCAGACACAAACGCTGATGAGAATACCGAGTATTTTGGCGTATCCTTATTTACGCTAAAAACTCCTCCAGATGCACTAAGATGGTAAATGAATGCAGACAAGAGTTGGTTTTTAGCTGGACACTGAGATTAGAGATTAAGGCCCTGCAGGTGGACTGGTCAGACACAAACGCTGACGAGAATACCGAGTCTTTTGGCGTATTCTAATTTACGCTAAAACCTATAACAGCTGCACTAAAATGCTAAATGAATGCAGACAAGAGTTGGTTTCTAGCTGGACACTGAGATTAGAGATTAAGGCCCTGCAGGTGGACTGGCCCGACACAAACGCTGATGAGAATACCGAGTCTTTTGGCGTATCCTAATTTACGCTACAACCTACTCCAGCTGCAGTAAGATGCTAAATGAAAGCATACAAGAGTTGGTTTTTAGCTGGACACTGAGATTAGACATTAAGGCCCTGCAGTTGAAACAGTCAGACTCAAACGTTGACGAGAATACCGAGTCTTTTGGCGTATCCTAATTTATGCTACAACCTACTCCAGCTGCACTAAGATGCTAAATGAATGCAGACAAGAGTTGTTTTTTTGCTGGACACTGAGATTAAAGATTAAGGCCCTGCAGGTGGAACAGTCAGACACAAACGCTGAAGAGAATACCGAGTCTTTTGGCGTATCCTAATTTATGTTACAACCCACTCCTGGCACACACAAATGTTAAATGAATGCAGACAAGTGTTGGTTTTTAGCTGGACACTGAGATTAGGAATTAAGGCCCTGCAGGTGGACTCGTCAGACACAAACGCTGATGAGAATACCGAGTATTTTGGCGTATCCTTATTTATGCTAAAAACTACTCCAGATGCACTAAGATGCTTAATGAATGCAGACAAGAGTTGGTTTTTAGCTGGACACTGAGATTAGAGATTAAGGCCCTGCAGGTGGACTGGTCAGACACAAATGCTGACGAGAATATCGAGTATTTTGGCGTATTCTAATTTACGCTAAAACCTATAACAGCTGCACTAAAATGCTAAATGAATGCAGACAAGAGTTGGTTTCTAGCTGGACACTGAGATTAGAGATTAAGGCCCTGCAGTTGAAACAGTCAGACTCAAATGTTGACGAGAATACCGAGTCTTTTGGCGTATCCTAATTTATGCTACAACCTACTCCAGCTGCACTAAGATGCTAAATGAATGCAGACAAGAGTTGTTTTTTTGCTGGACACTGAGATTAAAGACTAAGGCCCTGCAGGTGGAACAGTCAGACACAAACGCTGAAGAGAATACCGAGTCTTTTGGCGTATCCTTATTTACTCTAAAAACTACTCCAGATGCACTAAGATGCTGAATGAATGCAGACAAGAGTTGGTTTTTAGCTGGACACTGAGATTAGAGATTAAGGCCCTGCAGGTGGACTGGTCCGACACAAATACTGACGAGAATACCGAGTTTTTGGTGTATCCTAATTTATGCTAAAACCTACTCCAGCTGCACTAAGATGCTAAATGAATGCAGACAAGAGATGTTTTTCAGCTGGACACTGAGATTTAAGATTAACGCCCTGCAGGTGAAACAGTCAGATATAAACGTTGATGAGAATACCTAGTCTTTTGGCGTATCCTAATTTACGATACAACCTACTCCAGCTGCACTAAGATGCTAAATTAATGCAGACAAGAGTTGGTTTTTAGCTGCACACTGAGATTAGAGATTAAGGCCATTCAGGTGGTCTGGTCAGACACAAACGCTGAAGAGAATACTGAGTCTTTTGGCGTATCCTAATTTACGCTACAACCCACTCCTGGCGCACACAAATGTTAAATGAATGCAGACAAGTGTTGATTTTTAGCTAGACACTGAGATTAAAGATTAAGGCCCTGCAGGTGTTCTGGTCTGACACTAATGCTGACAAGAATACCGAGTCTTTTGGCGTATCCTAATTTACGCTAAAACCAACTCCAGATGCACTAAATTGCTAAATGAATGCAGACAAGAGCTGGTTTTTAGCTGGACACTGAGATTAGAGATTAAGGCCCTGCCGGTGGACTGGTGAGACACAAACGCTGACGAGAATACCGAGTCTTTTGACGTATCCTAATTTATGTCACAACCCACTCCTGGCACACACAAATATTAAATGAATGCAGACAAGTGTTGGTTTTTAGCTGGACACTGAGATTAGAGATTAAGGCCCTGCAGGTGGACTGGTCCGACACAAACGCTGATGAGAATACCGAGTCTTTTGGCGTTTCCTAATTTACGCTACAACCTACTCCAGCTGCAGTAAGATGCTAAATGAAAGCAGACAAGAGTTGGTTTTTAGCTGGACACTGAGATTAGACATTAAGGCCCTGCAGTTGAAACAGTCAGACTCAAACGTTGACGAGAATACCGAGTCTTTTGGCGTATCCTAATTTATGCTACAATCTTCTCCAGCTGCACTAAGATGCTAAATGAATGCAGACAAGAGTTGTTTTTTTGCTGGACACTGAGATTAAAGATTAAGGCCCTGCAGGTGGAACAGTCGGACACAAACGATGAAGAGAATACCGAGTCTTTTGGCGTATCCTTATTTACGCTAAAAACTACTCCAGATGCACTAAGATGCTGAATGAATGCAGACAAGAGTTGGTTTTTAGCTGGACACTGAGATTAAAGATTAAGGCCCTGCAGGTGGAACAGTCAGACACAAACACTGACGAGAATACCGAGTTTTTGGTGTATCCTAATTTACGCTAAAACCTACTCCAGCTGCACTAAGATGCTAAATGAATGCAGACAAGAGATGTTTTTCAGCTGGACACTGAGATTAAAGATTAACGCCCTGCAGGTGAAACAGTCAGACATAAACGTTGATGAGAATACCTAGTCTTTTGGCGTATCCTAATTTACGCTACAACCTACTCCAGCTGCACTAAGATGCTAAGTTAATGCAGACAAGAGTTGGTTTTTAGCTGGACACTGAGATTAGAGATTAAGGCCATGCAGTTGGTCTGGTCAGACACAAACGCTGAAGAGAATACTGAGTCTTTTGGCGTATCCTAATTTACCCTACAACCCACTCCTGGCGCACACAAATGTTAAATGAATGCAGACAAGTGTTGATTTTTAGCTGGACACTGAGATTAAAGATTAAGGCCCTGCAGGTGTTCTGGTCTGGCACTAATGCTGACAAGAATACCGAGTCTTTTGGCGTATCCTAATTTACGCTAAAACCAACTCCAGATGCACTAAATTGCTAAATGAATGCAGACAAGAGCTGGTTTTTAGCTGGACACTGAGATTAGAGATTAAGGCCCTGCCGGTGGACTGGTCAGACACAAACGCTGACGAGAATACCGAGTCTTTTGACGTATCCTAATTTATGTTACAACCCACTCCTGGCACACACAAATGTTAAATGAATGCAGACAAGTGTTGGTTTTTAGCTGGACACTGAGATTAGGAATTAAGGTCCTGCAGGTGGACTCGTCAGACACAAACGCTGAAGAGAATACCGAGTCTTTTGGCGTATCCTTATTTACGCTAAAAACTACTCCAGATGCACTAAAATGCTGAATGAATGCAGACAAGAGTTGGTTTTTAGCTGGACACTGAGATTAGAGATTAAGGCCCTGCAGGTGGACTGGTCCGACACAAACGCTGACGAGAATACCGAGTCTTTTGGCGTATTCTAATTTACGCTAAAACCTATAACAGCTGCACTAAGATGCTAAATGAATGCAGACAAGAGTTGGTTTTTAGCTGGACACTGAGATTAGAGATTAAGGCCCTGCAGGTGGACTGGTCAGACACAAATGCTGACGAGAATATCGAGTCTTTTGGCGTATTCTAGTTTACGCTAAAACCTATAACAGCTGCACTAAAATGCTAAATGAATGCAGACAAGAGTTGGTTTCTAGCTGGACACTAAGATTAGAGATTAAGGCCCTGCAGGTGGACTGGTCAGACACAAACGCTGATGAGAATACCGAGTCTTTTGGCGTATCCTAATTTACGCTACAACCTTCTCCAGCTGCAGTAAGATGCTACATGAAAGCAGACAAGAGTTGGTTTTTAGCTGGACACTGAGATTAGACATTAAGGCCCTGCAGTTGAAACAGTCAGACTCAAACGTTGACGAGAATACAGAGTCTTTTGGCGTATCCTAATTTATGCTACAACCTACTCCAGCTGCACTAAGATGCTAAATGAATGCAGACAAGAGTTGTTTTTTTGCTGGACACTGAGATTAAAGATTAAGGCCCTGCAGGTGGAACAGTCAGACACAAACGCTGAAGAGAATACCGAGTCTTTTGGCGTATCCTTATTTACGCTAAAAACTACTCCAGATGCACTAAAATGCTGAATGAATGCAGACAAGAGTTGGTTTTTAGCTGGACACTGAGATTAGAGATTAAGGCCCTGCAGGTGGACTGGTCCAACACAAACACTGACGAGAATACCGAGTTTTTAGTGTATTCTAATTTACGCTAAAACCTACTCCAGCTGCACTAAGATGCTAAATGAATGCAGACAAGAGATGTTTTTCAGCTGGACACTGAGATTAAAGATTAACGCCCTGCAGGTGAAACAGTCAGACATAAACGTTGAGGAGAATACCTAGTCTTTTGGCGTATCCTAATTTACGCTACAACCTACTCCAGCTGCACTAAGATGCTAAGTTAATGCAGACAAGAGTTGGTTTTTAGCTGGACACTGAGATTAGAGATTAAGGCCATGCAGGTGGTCTGGTCAGACACAAACGCTGAAGAGAATACAGAGTCTTTTGGCGTATTCTAATTTACGCTAAAACCTATAACAGCTGCACTAAGATGCTAAATGAATGCAGACAAGAGTTGGTTTTTAGCTGGACACTGAGATTAGAGATTAAGGCCCTGCAGGTGGACTGGTCAGACACAAACGCTGATGAAAATACCGAGTCTTTTGGCGTATCCTAATTTACGCTACAACCTTCTCCAGCTGCAGTAAGATGCTACATGAAAGCAGACAAGAGTTGGTTTTTAGCTGGACACTGAGATTAGACATTAAGGCCCTGCAGGTGGAACAGTCAGACACAAACGCTGAAGAGAATACCGAGTCTTTTGGCGTATCCTTATTTACGCTAAAAACTACTCCAGATGCACTAAAATGCTGAATGAATGCAGACAAGAGTTGGTTTTTAGCTGGACACTGAGATTAGAGATTAAGGCCCTGCAGGTGGACTGGTCCGACACAAACGCTGACGAGAATACCGAGTCTTTTGGCGTATTCTAATTTACGCTAAAACCTATAACAGCTGCACTAAGATGCTAAATGAATGCAGACAAGAGTTGGTTTTTAGCTGGACACTGAGATTAGAGATTAAGGCCCTGCAGGTGGACTGGTCAGACACAAATGCTGACGAGAATATCGAGTCTTTTGGCGTATTCTAGTTTACGCTAAAACCTATAACAGCTGCACTAAAATGCTAAATGAATGCAGACAAGAGTTGGTTTCTAGCTGGACACTAAGATTAGAGATTAAGGCCCTGCAGGTGGACTGGTCAGACACAAACGCTGATGAGAATACCGAGTCTTTTGGCGTATCCTAATTTACGCTACAACCTTCTCCAGCTGCAGTAAGATGCTACATGAAAGCAGACAAGAGTTGGTTTTTAGCTGGACACTGAGATTAGACATTAAGGCCCTGCAGTTGAAACAGTCAGACTCAAACGTTGACGAGAATACAGAGTCTTTTGGCGTATCCTAATTTATGCTACAACCTACTCCAGCTGCACTAAGATGCTAAATGAATGCAGACAAGAGTTGTTTTTTTGCTGGACACTGAGATTAAAGATTAAGGCCCTGCAGGTGGAACAGTCAGACACAAACGCTGAAGAGAATACCGAGTCTTTTGGCGTATCCTTATTTACGCTAAAAACTACTCCAGATGCACTAAAATGCTGAATGAATGCAGACAAGAGTTGGTTTTTAGCTGGACACTGAGATTAGAGATTAAGGCCCTGCAGGTGGACTGGTCCAACACAAACACTGACGAGAATACCGAGTTTTTAGTGTATTCTAATTTACGCTAAAACCTACTCCAGCTGCACTAAGATGCTAAATGAATGCAGACAAGAGATGTTTTTCAGCTGGACACTGAGATTAAAGATTAACGCCCTGCAGGTGAAACAGTCAGACATAAACGTTGAGGAGAATACCTAGTCTTTTGGCGTATCCTAATTTACGCTACAACCTACTCCAGCTGCACTAAGATGCTAAGTTAATGCAGACAAGAGTTGGTTTTTAGCTGGACACTGAGATTAGAGATTAAGGCCATGCAGGTGGTCTGGTCAGACACAAACGCTGAAGAGAATACTGAGTCTTTTGGCGTATCCTAATTTACGCTACAACCCACTCCTGGCGCACACAAATGTTAAATGAATGCAGACAAGTGTTAATTTTTAGCTGGACACTGAGATTAAAGATTAAGGCCCTGCAGGTGTTCTGGTCTGACACTAATGCTGACAAGAATACCGAGTCTTTTGGCGTATCCTAATTTACGCTAAAACCAACTCCAGATGCACTAAATTGCTAAATGAATGCAGACAAGAGCTGGTTTTTAGCTGGACACTGAGATTAGAGATTAAGGCCCTGCCGGTGGACTGGTCAGACACAAACGCTGACGAGAATACCGAGTCTTTGGTGTATCCTAATTTACGCTAAAACCTACTCCAGCTGCACTAAGATGCTAAATGAATGCAGACAAAAGATGGTTTTTAACTGGACACTGAGATTAGTGATTAAGGCCCTGCAGGTGTACTGGTCAGATACATACGCTGACGAGAATACCGAGTCTTTTGGCGTATCCTAATTTATGTTACAACCCACTCCTGGCACACACAAATGTTAAATGAATGCAGGTGTGGCGCCCCGCAACGAGTGCGTCACAAGGGAGTATTGCAGCCGCAATATTCTCTGACAAAGCAGTGCAATAGTTAACTCTGAGATCCAACCCAACATACAACACCTAGAACAGAGGACCAATCCTAGGTCCTGGTGGGTGGAGTGTTAGGGTAGTGTAGGAGAACACAGAATAATCTAGACAGTCTGGAATCTAGAGCAGAACCTAGAACACAGAACTTGGAGAGGAGCGGGGGCTCCGCACCCCGTGCGGGCCCCTGGGCCGTCACCGGTCGGGTGTCCGCACCTGAGGCCTTAACTACCGGGATTGGGCATTTCTACACGGGTTCCCAAAAGACTCCCGTGCCCACACTCACAGCCGGTTCACTGGTACCGAAGCTGGCAGCAGTTCACCTCTGTCACGCGAACCAGCCCCGTGGAGGATCAGCTTTATAGGAGCACCCCACCACCAG
Source organism: Allobates femoralis (assembly GCA_033576535.1). Lineage (NCBI taxonomy): Eukaryota > Metazoa > Chordata > Amphibia > Anura > Aromobatidae > Allobates > Allobates femoralis. The sequence continues at coordinate 9,389,330 of JARQOC010000007.1, read as the reverse complement.
CCAGTTTCCAGTCGTCTAACCAGCGGTGTACCCACTGAGGGATCCAAGGCTCCCCAAAGCATCCAGAACGTACATCATGGATAGGGCATTGAAGCAGCCTCCCCGTACCCGACCTGGTATTCCTGGGCGACGCTGGCAAAACAAACTAAGGAGGTAGAAAGGAGGAACACTGCGGATCTCTGAGGAGCACTATCACTGCTGAGTCCACCCGGTCTTCTACTCAACCACTGTAAGCCATGTACTGCCTGCTGGTTACAGTAAAGACCCGTTGCAGAGACTATCTGTGTCCGTGTCTCCTTATGAACTGTCCGTCATTAACTAAAGGTAACCGCAGCTGCCGCACAACATCTTGAGCAGCTCCAGCCTCCGGGGACCACCGCTCAGCCTGTGGGGAGCGTAACATCTTGCTGCTGTCCATCACCCCGGAGGTTCCGCAGCGTCGGTAACCCTTACCGAACTACTCATAGGTGGCGTCACGAAGAAAACAAATTAAATCCCCTTTAATCTGTTCCCGTAAGACGTCCTAAATTTTGATCTGCACTACACCGGGCCCCACTACCGGCAGGCGCGGTCCACCCGTGACAAGGAAGGAGAAGAATCGCCTGTATCAACCGGAGTCCGCCGGCCACGGTGAGTCACAGACAAGTGTTGGTTTTTAGCTGGACACTGAGATTAGGAATTAAGGCCCTGCAGGTGGACTTGTCAGACACAAACGCTGACGAGAATACCGAGTCTTTTGGCGTATTCTAATTTACGCTAAAACCTATAACAGCTGCACTAAGATGCTAAATGAATGCAGACAAGAGTTGGTTTCTAGCTGGACACTTAGATTAGAGATTAAGGCCCTGCAGTTGGACTGGTCCGACACAAACGCTGATGAGAATACCGAGTCTTTTGGCGTATCCTAATTTACGCTACAACCTACTCCAGCTGCAGTAAGATGCTAAATGAAAGCAGACAAGTGTTGATTTTTAGCTGGACACTGAGATTAAAGATTAAGGCCCTGCAGGTTTACTGGTCAGATACAAACGCTGACGAGAATACCGAGTCTTTTGGCGTATCCTAATTTACGCTACAAGCCACTCCTGGCACACACAGATGTTAAATGAATGCAGACAAGAGTTGGTTTTAGCTGGACACTGAGATTAGAGATTAAGGCCATGCAGGTGGTCTGGTCAGACACAAACGCTGAAGAGAATACTGAGTCTTTTGGTGTATCCTAATTTACGCTACAACCCACTCCTGGCGCACACAAATGTTAAATGAATGCAGACAAGTGTTGATTTTTAGCTGGACACTGAGATTAAAGATTAAAGCCCTGGAGGTTTTCTGGTCAGACACAAACGCTGACAAGAATACCAAGTATTTTGGCGTATCCTAATTTACGCTAAAACCAACTCCAGATGCACTAAGTTGCTAAATGAAAGCAGGCAAGAGCTGGTTTTTAGCTGGACACTGAGATTAGAGATTAAGGCCCTGCCGGTGGATTGGTCAGACACAAACGCTGACGAGAATACCGAGTCTTTGGTGTATCCTAATTTACGCTAAAACCTACTCCAGCTGCACTAAGGCCAGCTTCAGACTGCGTGTCTGATCCGATCCGTAGCTGTCCGCTTGAGGCAGACAGCCGCGGACCGGATCAGCACACAGGACTCGGGGCTATTATGCCCTCCGATCCTGTGTGCAGCCGCACGCAGTTCCTGCTGCCAATAGGTGAGGACCGCGGGCGCCGCGGTCCTGACCTGTCAGCTGGTTCAGCTGCGTGCGGCTGCACACAGGATCGGAGGGCATAATAGCCCCAAGTCCTGTGTGCTGATCCGGTCCGCGGCTGTCTGCCTCAAGCGGACAGCTACGGATCGGATCAGACACGCAGTCTGAAGCCGGCCTAAGATGCTAAATGAATGCAGACAAAAGATGTTTTTTAGCTGGACACTGAGATTAGTGATTAAGGCCCTGCAGGTGAACTGGTCAGACACAAACGCTGACGAGAATACCGAGTCTTTTGGCGTATTCTAATTTACGCTAAAACCTATAACAGCTGCATTAAGATGCTAAATGAATGCAGACAAAAGATGGTTTTTAGCTGGACACTGAGATTAGTGATTAAGGCCCTGCAGGTGTACTGGTCAGATACAAACGCTGACGAGAATGCCGAGTCTTTTGGCGTATCCTAATTTATGTTAAAACCCACTCCTGGCACACACAAATGTTAAATGAATGCAGACAAGTGTTGGTTTTTAGCTGGACACTGAGATTAGGAATTAAGGCCCTGCAGGTGGACTCGTCAGACACAAACGCTGATGAGAATACCGAGTTTTTGGGTATCTTAATTTACGCTAAAACTACTCCAGATGCACTAAGATGCTAAATGAATGCAGACAAGAGTTGGTTTTTAGCTGGACACTGAGATTAGAGATTAAGGCCCTGCAGGTGGACTGGTCCGACACAAACACTGACGAGAATACGAGTTTTTAGTGTATCCTAATTTACGCTAAAACCTACTCCAGCTGCACTAAGATGCTAAATGAATGCAGACAAGAGATGTTTTTCAGCTGGACACTGAGATTAAAGATTAAGGCCCTGCAGGTGTTCTGGTCTGACACTAATGCTGACAAGAATACCGAGTCTTTTGGCGTATCCTAATTTACGCTAAAACCAACTCCAGATGCACTAAGTTGCTAAATGAATGCAGACAAGAGCTGGTTTTTAGCTGGACACTGAGATTAGAGATTAAGGCCCTGCCGGTGGACTGGTCAGACACAAACGCTGACGAGAATACCGAGTCTTTGGTGTATCCTAATTTACGCTAAAACCTACTCCAGCTGCACTAAGATGCTAAATGAATGCAGACAAAAGATGGTTTTTAACTGGACACTGAGATTAGTGATTAAGGCCCTGCAGGTGTACTGGTCAGATACAAACGCTGACGAGAATACCGAGTCTTTTGGCGTATCCTAATTTATGTTACAACCCACTCCTGGCACACACAAATGTTAAATGAATGCAGACAAGTGTTGGTTTTTAGCTGGACACTGAGTTTAGGAATTAAGGCCCTGCAGGTGGACTCGTCAGACACAAACGCTGATGAGAATACGGAGTCTTTTGGCGTATCCTTATTTACGCTAAAAACTACTCCAGGTGCACTAAGATGCTAAATGAATGCAGACAAGAGTTGGTTTTTAGCTGGACACTGAGATTAGAGATTAAGGCCCTGCAGGTGGACTGGTCAGACACAAACGCTGATGAGGAATACCGAGTCTTTGGTGTATCCTAATTTACGCTAAAACCTACTCCAGCTGCACTAAGATGCTAAATGAATGCAGACAAAAGATGGTTTTTAACTTGACACTGAGATTAGTGATTAAGGCCCTGCAGTTGGACTGGTCCGACACAAACGCTGATGAGAATACCGAGTCTTTTGGCGTATCCTAATTTACGCTACAACCTACTCCAGCTGCAGTAAGATGCTAAATGAAAGCAGACAAGTGTTGATTTTTAGCTGGACACTGAGATTAAAGATTAAGGCCCTGCAGGTTTACTGGTCAGATACAAACGTTGACGAGAATACCGAGTCTTTTGGCGTATGCTAATTTACGCTATAAGCCACTCCTGGCACACACAGATGTTAAATGAATGCAGACAAGTGTTGGTTTTTAGCTGGACATTGAGATTAGAGATTAAGGCCCTGCAGGTGGACTGGTCAGGACACAAACGCTGAAGAGAATACTGAGTCTTTTGGCGTATCCTAATTTATGCTAAAACCAACTCCAGATGCACTAAGTTGCTAAATGAAAGCAGACAAGAGCTGGTTTTTAGCTGGACACTGAGATTAGAGATTAAGGCCCTGCCGGTGGACTGGTCAGACCCAAACGCTGACGAGAATACCGAGTCTTTGGTGTATCCTAATTTACGCTAAAACCTACTCCAGCTGCACTAAGGCCGGCTTCAGACTGCGTGTCTGATCCGATCCGTAGCTGTCCGCTTGAGGCAGACAGCCGCGGACCGGATCAGCACACTGGACTGGGGGCTATTATGCCTCCGATCCTGTGTGCAGCCGCACACAGTTCCTGCTGCTAATAGGTGAGGACCGCGGGCGCCGCGGGTCCTGACCTGTCAGCTGGTTCAGCAGCGTGCGGCTGCACACAGGATCGAAGGGCATAATAGCCCCCAGTCCTGTGTGCTGATCCGGTCCGCGGTTGTCTGCCTCAAGCGGACAGCTACGGATGGATCAGACACGCAGTCTGAAGCCGGCCTAAGATGCTAAATGAATGCAGACAAAGATGTTTTTTAGCTGGACACTGAGATTAGTGATTAAGGCCCTGCAGGTGGACTGGTCAGACACAAACGCTGACGAGAATACCGAGTCTTTTGGCGTATTCTAATTTACGCTAAAACCTATAACAGCTGCATTAAGATGCTAAATGAATGCAGACAAAAGATGGTTTTTAGCTGGACACTGAGATTAGTGATTAAGGCCCTGCAGGTGTACTGGTCAGATACAAACGCTGATGAGAATACCGAGTCTTTTGGCGTATCCTAATTTATGTTACAACCCACTCCTGGCACACACAAATGTTAAATGAATGCAGACAAGTGTTGGTTTTTAGCTGGACACTGAGATTAGGAATTAAGGCCCTGCAGGTGGACTCGTCAGACACAAACGCTGATGAGAATACCGAGTCTTTTGGCGTATCCTTATTTACGCTAAAAACTACTCCAGATGCACTAAGATGCTAAATAAATGCAGACAAGAGTTGGTTTTTAGCTGGACACTGAGATTAGAGATTAAGGCCCTGCAGGTGGACTGGTCCGACACAAACACTGACGAGAATACCGAGTTTTTAGTGTATCCTAATTTACGCTAAAACCTACTCCAGCTGCACTAAGATGCTAAATGAATGCAGACAAGAGATGTTTTTCAGCTGGACACTGAGATTAAAGATTAAGGCCCTGCAGGTGTTCTGGTCTGACACTAATGCTGACAAGAATACCGAGTCTTTTGGCGTATCCTAATTTACGCTAAAACCAACTCCAGATGCACTAAGTTGCTAAATGAATGCAGACAAGAGCTGGTTTTTAGCTGGACACTGAGATTAGAGATTAAGGCCCTGCCGGTGGACTGGTCAGACACAAACGCTGACGAGAAATACCGAGTCTTTGGTGTATCCTAATTTACGCTAAAACCTACTCCAGCTGCACTAAGATGCTAAATGAATGCAGACAAAAGATGGTTTTTAACTGGACACTGAGATTAGTGATTAAGGCCCTGCAGGTGTACTGGTCAGATACAAACGCTGACGAGAATACCGAGTCTTTTGGCGTATCCTAATTTATGTTACAACCCACTCCTGGCACACACAAATGTTAAATGAATGCAGACAAGTGTTGGTTTTTAGCTGGACACTGAGTTTAGGAATTAAGGCCCTGCAGGTGGACTCGTCAGACACAAACGCTGATGAGAATACGGAGTCTTTTGGCGTATCCTTATTTACGCTAAAAACTACTCCAGGTGCACTAAGATGCTAAATGAATGCAGACAAGAGTTGGTTTTTAGCTGGACACTGAGATTAGAGATTAAGGCCCTGCAGGTGGACTGGTCAGACACAAACGCTGATGAGAATACCGAGTCTTTGGTGTATCCTAATTTACGCTAAAACCTACTCCAGCTGCACTAAGATGCTAAATGAATGCAGACAAAAGATGGTTTTTAACTTGACACTGAGATTAGTGATTAAGGCCCTGCAGTTGGACTGGTCCGACACAAACGCTGATGAGAATACCGAGTCTTTTGGCGTATCCTAATTTACGCTACAACCTACTCCAGCTGCAGTAAGATGCTAAATGAAAGCAGACAAGTGTTGATTTTTAGCTGGACACTGAGATTAAAGATTAAGGCCCTGCAGGTTTACTGGTCAGATACAAACGTTGACGAGAATACCGAGTCTTTTGGCGTATGCTAATTTACGCTACAAGCCACTCCGGGCACACACAGATGTTAAATGAATGCAGACAAGTGTTGGTTTTTAGCTGGACATTGAGATTAGAGATTAAGGCCCTGCAGGTGAACTGGTCAGACACAAACGCTGAAGAGAATACTGAGTCTTTTGGCGTATCCTAATTTATGCTAAAACCAACTCCAGATGCACTAAGTTGCTAAATGAAAGCAGACAAGAGCTGGTTTTTAGCTGGACACTGAGATTAGAGATTAAGGCCCTGCCGGTGGACTGGTCAGACCCAAACGCTGACGAGAATACCGAGTCTTTGGTGTATCCTAATTTACGCTAAAACCTACTCCAGCTGCACTAAGGCCGGCTTCAGACTGCGTGTCTGATCCGATCCGTAGCTGTCCGCTTGAGGCAGACAGCCGCGGACCGGATCAGCACACTGAACTGGGGGCTATTATGCCCTCCGATCCTGTGTGCAGCCGCACGCAGTTCCTGCTGCTAATAGGTGAGGACCGCGGGCGCCGCGGTCCTGACCTGTCAGCTGGTTCAGCTGCGTGCGGCTGCACACAGGATCGGAGGGCATAATAGCCCCCAGTCCTGTGTGCTGATCCGGTCAGCGGTTGTCTGCCTCAAGCGGACAGCTACGGATCGGATCAGACACGCAGTCTGAAGCCGGCCTAAGATGCTAAATGAATGCAGACAAAAGATGTTTTTTAGCTGGACACTGAGATTAGTGATTAAGGCCCTGCAGGTGGACTGGTCAGACACAAACGCTGACGAGAATACCGAGTCTTTTGGCGTATTCTAATTTACGCTAAAACCTATAACAGCTGCATTAAGATGCTAAATGAATGCAGACAAAAGATGGTTTTTAGCTGGACACTGAGATTAGTGATTAAGGCCCTGCAGGTGTACTGGTCAGATACAAACGCTGATGAGAATACCGAGTCTTTTGGCGTATCCTAATTTATGTTACAACCCACTCCTGGCACACACAAATGTTAAATGAATGCAGACAAGTGTTGGTTTTTAGCTGGACACTGAGATTAGGAATTAAGGCCCTGCAGGTGGACTCGTCAGACACAAACGCTGATGAGAATACCGAGTCTTTTGGCGTATCCTTATTTACGCTAAAAACTACTCCAGATGCACTAAGATGCTAAATAATGCAGACAAGAGTTGGTTTTTAGCTGGACACTGAGAATTAGAGATGAAGGCCCTGCAGGTGGACTGGTCAGGACACAAACGTGACGAGAATACCGAGTCTTTTGGCGTATTCTAATTTACGCTAAAACCTATAACAGCTGCACTAAGATGCTAAATGAATGCAGACAAGAGTTGGTTTCTAGCTGGACACTGAGATTTGAGATTAAGGCCCTGCAGGTGGTCTGGTCAGACACAAACGCTGAAGAGAATACTGAGTTCTTTTGGCGTATCCTAATTTATGCTGCAACCCACTCCTGGCGCACACAAATGTTACATGAATGCAGACAAGTGTTGATTTTTAGGTGGACACTGAGATTAAAGATTAAGGCCCTGCAGGTGGAACAGTCAGACACAAACGCTGATGAGAGTACCGAGTCTTTTGATGTATCCTAATTTACGCTAAAACCTACTCCAGCTGCACTAAGATGCTAAATGAAAGCAGGCAAGAGTTGGTTTTTAGCTGGACACTGAGATTAGTGATTAAGGCCCTGCAGGTTTACTGGTCAGATACAAACGCTGACGAGAATACCGAGTCTTTTGGCGTATCCTAATTTACGCTACAACCCACTCCTGGCACACACAAATGTTAAATGAATGCAGACAAGTGTTGGTTTTTAGCTGGACATTGAGATTAGAGATTAAGGCCCTGCAGGTGGACTGGTCAGACACAAAAGCTGACGAGAAATACCGAGTCTTCTGTCGTATCCTAATTTACGCTAAAACCTACTCCAGCTGCACGAAGATGCTAAATTAATGCAGACAAGAGTTGGTTTTTAGCTGGACACTGAGATTAGAGATTAAGGCCATGCAGGTGGTCTGGTCAGACACAAACGCTGACGAGAATATCGAGTCTTTTGGCGTATCCTAATTTATGCTATAACCTACTCCAGCTGCACTAAGATGCTAAATAAATGCAGAGAAGAGTTGTTTTTTTGCTGGACACTGAGATTTGAGATTAAGGCCCTGCAGGTGGTCTGGTCAGACACAAACACTGAAGAGAATACTGAGTTCTTTTGGCATATCCTAATTTACGCTACAACCCACTCCTGGCGCACACAAATGTTACATGAATGCAGACAAGTGTTGATTTTTAGCTGGACACTGAGATTAAAGATTAAGGCCCGGCAGGTGGAACAGTCAGACACAAACGCTGATGAGAATATTGAGTCTTTTGGCGTATCCTTATTTACGCTAAAAACTACTCCAGATGCACTAAAATGCTAAATGAATGCAGACAAGAGTTGTTTTTTAGCTGGACACTGAGATTAGTGATTAAGGCCCTGCAGGTGGACTCGTCAGACACAAACGCTGACGAGAATACCGAGTCTTTTGGCGTATCCTTATTTACGCTAAAAACTACTCCAGATGCACTAAGATGCTAAATGAATGCAGACAAGAGTTGGTTTTTAGCTGGACCCTGAGATTAGAGATTAAGGCCCTGCAGGTGGACTGGTCCGTCACAAACATTGACGAGAATAGTGTAGCAGAACGACTCGCTGGCGACGACAGAAAGTACGAGGAGGCAGCATCTTCACACGTCACAACCAGAAAGGTTTATTTGTCCTTCATAATCTATTCCACAGCAAAACCAACAATGAAGTACACAGACCCTCCCAGTGCTAACACCAGGCTCCACTATAAGCCTGTCACCACGCTCTTGGGTATGTATGTGGGTCCTGGACCCGCCCGTCTCTCACAGGACCCATAAGCCGGCCCCTTCTGGACTAAGAAACCTCTCAGTGCTGACATGCACTAAGGATAATACTTCGACTTATGTCACAGACAACAGGTATCTCTGCGACACATACCTCCCATCAATTATGCGACCTCTCGCCCCCTTACATACCTCCCCCCTCTGCCAAAAGCCGTGGGGCTCGGCACTTCGGACAACCAGACAGGGGATACGAGAAAGGGCATCGGCATTCCCATGGAGCTTCCCCGCTCGGTTCTCCACCCGGAAACTAATGTCCTGCAGGGCCAGAAACCAGCGAGTGACCCTGGCATTTTTCCCCTTGGAGTTCCTCAACCACCTGAGCGGGGCATGGTCAGACACCAACCTGAACTGTCGCCCTAACAGATAGTAGCGTAATGTGTCCACCGCCCACTTTATTGCCAAGCATTCCTTTTCGATTACGGAATAGTTTTTCTCACACGGGGATAGCTTCCGGCTCAGGAAGAGGACTGGGTGTTCCTCTCCCCGTATCTCCTGGGAAAGGACTGCCCCCAAACCGGTATCTGAGGCATCTGTTTGGAAGACGAATTCTCTTCCGAAGTCGGGGGCGATCAAGACCGGTTGCCTACAGAGAGACCCTTTCAATTTCGTAAAGGTCGCTTCTGCCTCCACAGTCCACTTGGCCATAGTCGACTTGGTCCCCTTTAAGAGGTCAGTCAGGGGTGCAACCACCACAGCGAAGTCGGGAATGAACCGCCTGTAATATCCAACGATTCCCAGGAAGGCTCGAACTTGTCTCTTGGACAGTGGTCGTGGCCAGTGGTGGATCGCTTCGACCTTCGTAATTTGGGGTTTAATCACGCCTCTGCCGACGACATAGCCCAGGTATTTGGCCTCGGCCTTCCCCAGGGCACATTTCTTCGGGTTGATTGTAAACCCTGCTGACCTCAGGGCATCCAACACCGCCTGAACCTTTACTAGATGACTCTGCCAGTCGAGGTAGAAAACCACGATGTCGTCCAGGTAGGCTGCAGCGTATTCTTTATGAGGAAGAAGGATGCGATCCATGGCTCTCTGAAAAGTGGCAGGAGCCCCCTGCAGTCCAAATGGCATTCGGATATATTGAAAACACACGTCAGGCGTGGAGAACTCGGTCTTCTCTTTGGCTCCCGGTGCCATAGGGATCTGCCAGTACCCTTTTGTCAGGTCCAAGGTAGTGATGTATCGGGCTGGTCCCAGGCGCTCAATCAGCTCATCGACGGTGGCATTGGATACGCGTCGAAGTTGGAGACCTCGTTCAGTCTCCGATAATCGTTGGAGAATCTCCATTCTCCATCGGGTTTTGGGACCAAGACAATCGGGCTTGACCAACCACTCCTGGATTCCTCTTCACCCCGATTTTCAGCATCCGGGCCACCTCTTTGGAAATCACCTCCCGTCGGGCCTCGGGAATCCGATAGGGCTTTAGGTTCACCCGCACCTGTGGCTCCGTCAGAATGTCGTGTTCTACCACACTGGTGCGCCCTGGCAGCTCCGAGAACAAGCTCCTGTTCCTCTGTAGCAGCTCCCGACACTGCTGCTTCTGGCTTTCGGAGAGGGTTTCCGCTATGGTGACCGCTCCAATGTCGTTTGCCGGTAGGTCCACCAACACTATCGGGTCTCTCTGTCTTGCCATGGCTTGAGGAGGTTAACATGGTATATCTGGTACGGCTTCCTTCGTCCCGGTTGGTGAACCTTGTAGTTTACTTCGCCAAGTTTCTCGACCACCTCATACGTCCCTTGCCATTTGGCGAGAAACTTGCTTTCGACCGTGGGTATCAGGACTAGGACTCTGTCTCCGGGACGGAACTGTCTGACTCTGGCGGAGCGATTGTAGACTCGGGCCTGGGCCTCCTGGGCCTGTTGGAGATGTTCCTTTAGGATTGGCATCACCTTCTCAATCCTCTCCTGCATCATTGCGACATGCTCGATGACACTCTGGTGAGGTGTGACTTCGGCTTCCCAAGTTTCCTTTGCCACGTCTAGGAGGCCGTGCAGATGTCGTCCATATAGGAGTTCGAATGGTGAGAAGCCCGTAGAAGCCTGTGGAACCTCCCGGATGAAAAACAACAGATACGGTAGGAGACAGTCCCAGTCCCTTCCATCCTCCTCTACAACTTCCCTCAACATGCCTTTGAGGGTTTTATTAAACCTCTCGACGAGGCCATCTGTCTGAGGATGATATACGGAAGTCCTCAGCTGGGTGATCTGTAGAACCCTACACAACTCCTTCATCACCCTACTCATAAAGGGGGTACCCTGATCAGTCAGCATTTCTTTTGGTAAACCCGTTCGGGAAAATACGTGGACCAACTCTCGAGCTATACTCTTCGCCGAGGAGTTTCGTAAGGGAATTGCTTCAGAGTAACGGGTGGCGTAGTCCAGGATAACCAAGATATACTGATGGCCCCGAGCCGATTTTACCAGGGGACCCACCAAGTCCATGGCTATTCTTTCAAAGGGTATTTCAATAATGGGCAAGGGAAACAGGGGACTACAGAAGTGACTGGTAGGAGCGGTTATCTGACAGGTAGGGCAGGATCTGCAATATCTCGCTATTTCCCGATGACACCCAGGCCAGTAGAATCGTTGCAGTATCCGGTCCTGTGTCTTTTCTACCCCTAGATGTCTCCTAAGATATGGGAATGGGCCATGTCTAGTACCTGCTGTCTATATGGCCCCGGCACCAACAACTGCTCCACCCGGTCCTCCTTTACTTTTTTCACCCGGTACAACAAGTCCCCACTCAGCATAAAATGGGGGAATCTGGTGTCACCCCCAGGTTCCTGCGCGATCCCATTTATGACCGTCACGTTGTTGAAGGCCTCCCTCAGAGTCAGATCCCTATGTTGGGCTGTCCCAAAGTTCCCCAGGTCACCCCCAAGTCGGGTACGTCTGTCTCAGGCGACACGTCCTCCTCGTCCCCTACGAGGACACAAAACGGGAACTCAGCTCTGTCTGGGGAGGGGAAGGTCATTTGCGGGGTACCCTTTCCCCAACCCTGCCCCCACAGCTCCCAAAACAAACAAAAGTCCCGGCCTATGATGATGGGGTACAGCAAATCCTGAACGACCCCCACCTCATGGGTCCTAGTACCCTGGGCCGTCTCAAGGTCCACTCGGGCCACGGGGTAGTCCTTGGCGTCCCCATGGATGCACCGTACTCCAATCTTTTTTCCCGGGATCAGGTGAAGGGATGAGGAAGCCCTCACCAGGGTCACGAGGCTCCCGGAGTCCAGCAGCCCGACTACTTTTCTCCCATTCAACTTCACGGGACATGCTGGTGGCCCCTCGCGGGTGACCTGTTCACACTGCACACTGAATCGGCATAATAGGAACAGCGGCGACCCATGCTGCAGTCCATCTGCTCAGGGATCAGGGGGCACCGTGCTGCAATGTGGCCTGGTCCATGGCACCTCCAAATAATAATATCGCCCGTTGGGATCTTGGGCACCGCCTCCCCCGCCCGTAGGGACCTTGGATGCCCACCCCTTTCCGGGCCTCTGCCCCCTGCTGGGACCCCAAATAAGGAGTGGGCAACCTGGTCCCGGGACCTTCCATCCCCTGGTACCTTTCCACTAACCCAATGAGGTCGTCAGCGTTCTGGGAATCACCCTGGGCAACCCAGGTCTGGACAGATCGTGGCAGGGAGTGTACAAAGCGGTCCATCACAACACGCTCCACCATCTGCGCCGGCGTAGAGCTCTCCGGCTGCAACCATTTTTGGACCAAATGTAGCAGGTCGAACATTTGGGAGCGTGGTGCTCTGTCCCGATGATACGCCCATCGGTGAACCCGCTGAGCCCTCACAGTCATTGTCACCCCCAAGCGGGCCAATATTTCTGTTTTCAATTTTCCATACTCTTTGGCGTCTTGCAGCGCTAAATCATAGTAGGCCTTCTGAGGTTCCCCTGTCAGATATAGCGCCAGCACTTCTGCCCACTGTGCGGGTGGGAGGCCCTCTCTCTCTGCCACCCGTTCATAGACAGTCAGAAAGGCCTCTACATCATCCCCGGGAGTCATTTTCTGCATGGCTCCTCTTACAGCCTTTCGGATGGAAAACTCGCCCACTGACCTTGATGCTGCTGATGCTGTGCTTCGGACCGCTTCAGCCAGGATGTCGATCTGTGCTGCTGCTGCTGATCTTGTTGCTGCTGTCGCTGAAGCTGGATCTGCTGCGTGAGCAGTTTGGTGGTCTCTTGTTGCGCCATCTGCTGCTGCTGTAGCAGTTGCTGGTGCTGGGCTTGCTGCGTTTGTTGGGCCTGTAACAGGTGTTTCAGCAGGTCCTCCATGATTCTCGAAGTCTGTGGCTGGGTGATTGCAGACTGCACCCAGGACATAGGATCCTATTACCACCTGTCTCACAAGTCTGCTGGGATTACTGCTGGGATTTCTGCTGGGATTTCTGCCCGCATTCTCCACCAATTGTAGCAGAACGACTCGCTGGCGACGACAGAAAGTACGAGGAGGCAGCATCTTAACACTTCACAACCAGAAAGGTTTATTTGTCCTTCATAATCCACTCCACAGCAAAACCAACAATGAAGTACACAGACCCGCCCAGTGCTACACCAGGCTCCACTATAAGCCTGTCACCACGCCCCTTGGGGAGGTATGTGGGTCCTGGACCTGCCCGCCTCTCACAGGACCCATAAGCCGGCCCCTTCTGGACTAAGAAACCTCTCAGTGCTGACATGCACTAAGGATAATACTCCGACTTATGTCACAGACAACAGGTATCTCTGCGACACATACCTCCCATCAATTATGCGACCCCTCGCCCCTTACAATACCGAGACTTTTGATGTATCCTAATTTACGCTAAAACCTACTCCAGCTGCACTAAGATGCTAAATGAATGCAGACAAGAGATGTTTTTCAGCTGGACACTGAGATTAAAGATTAACGCCCTGCAGGTGGAACAATCAGACATAAACGTTGATGAGAATACCGCGTCTTTTGGCGTATCCTAATTTACCTACAACCTACTCCAGCTGCACTAAGATGCTAAATGAATGCAGACAAGAGCTGGTTTTTAGATGGACACTGAGATTAGAGACTAAGGCCCTGCAGGTGGACTGGTCAGACACAAACGCTGAGAGAATACTGAGTCTTTTGGCGTATCCTAATTTATGTTATAACCCACTCCTGGCACACACAAATGTTAAATGAATGCAGACAAGTGTTGGTTTTTAGCTGTACACTGAGATTAGGAAATAAGGCCCTGCAGGTGGACTCGTCAGACACAAACGCTGACGAGAATACCGAGTCTTTTGGCGTATCCTAATTTACGCTAAAACCTACTCCAGATGCACTAAGATGCTAAATGAATGCAGACAAAGATGGTTTTTTAGCTGGACACTGAGATTAGTGATTAAGGCCCTGCAGGTGACTGGTCAGATACAAACGTGACGAGAATACCGAGTCTTTTGGGTATCCTAATTTATGTTACAACCCATCCTGGCACACACAAATGTTAAATGAATGCAGACAAGTGTTGGTTTTTAGCTGGACACTGAGATTAGAATTAAGGCCCTGCAGGTGGACTCGTCAGACACAAACGTTGATGAGAAACCGAGTCTTTTGGCGAATCCTAATTTACGCTAAACCACTACAGCTGCACTAAGATGCTAAATGAATGCAGACAAGAGTTGGTTTTAGCTGGACACTGAGATTAGAGATTAAGGCCTGCAGGTGGACTGGTCAGACACAAACGCTGAGGAATACGAGTCTTTTGGCGTATCCTAATTTACGCTACAACACTACTCCACTCGCACTAAGAATGCTAAATGAATGCAGACAAGAGTTGGATTTTTAGCTGGACACTGAGATTAAAGATTAAGGCCCTGCAGGTGTTCTGGTCAGACACAAACGCTGACAAGAATACCGAGTCTTTTGGCGTATCCTAATTTAGCTAAAACCTAACTCCAGTGCACTAAGATGCTAAATGAAATGCAGACAAGAGTGGTTTTTTAGCTGGACACTGAGATTAGAGATTAAGGCCCTGCAGGTGGACTGGTCAGACAAAACGCTGAAGAGAATACGAGTCTTTTGGCGTATCCTAATTTACGCTACAACCCACTCCTGGCGCACACAAATGTTACATGAATGCAGACAAGTGTTGATTTTTAGCTGGACACTGAGATTAAAGATTAAGGCCCTGCAGGTGGAACAGTCAGACACAAACGCTGATGAGAATACCGAGTCTTTTGGCGTATCCTAATTTACGCTAAAACCTACTCCAGCTGCACTAAGATGCTAAATGAAAGCAGACAAGAGTTGGTTTTTAGCTGGACACTGAGATTAAATGATTAAGGCCCTGCAGGTGTTCTGGTCAGACTTACAAACGCTGACAAGAATACCGAGTCTTTTGGCAGTATCCTAATTTATGCTACAACCTACTCCCAGCGACACTAAGATGTTAAATGAAAGCAGACAAGAGCTGGTTTTTAGCTGGACACGAGATTAGAGAATTAAGGCCCTGCAGGTGGACGTCATCAGACACAAACGCTGATGAGAATACCGAGTCTTTTGGCGTATCCTTATTTAGCTAAAAACTACTCCAGATGCAAGATAACGCTGCGTGGACAGAATAAGTGAGAATACGTCTTGCATCTAATTTAAGTACACCTACTCCTGCATAAGATGCTAAATTAATGCAGACAAGTGTTTTGCTGACACTGAGTTAAATTAGGCAGCGGGGTTGTCAGAACAACTAAGATACGTTTGCAATCCAATTCGCATACCACTCTGCGCACACAATGTAATGATGCAGCAAGTGATTTTGCGGACACTGAGATTAGTAAACCCGTCGGTGTTGGCAACAACGCTGAAGATCATTTTGGTATCAATTACTAAAACCAACCAGATGCAATTGCAAATGAACAGACAGAGTGGTTTAGCTGACTAGATTAATAAGGCGCAGGTGGACAAACGGCGAGAATCCGTCTTGGGATCCTATTAGTAAACTATCGTCACTAGATCTAAATGATGCGCAAATGGTTTCGGACTGAGATTAGTGATTAAGCTGCAGGTGTAGTAGTCAAACGTGACGAATAGGGTCTTGGTTATAATTTGTTACACCATTCCTGACACACAATTAAATGATGCAGAGTGTGGTTTAGCTGGACCTGAATAGGATAGGCGCAGGTGATCGTCAACACAAGTTGATGAATACGGTCTTGGCGATCTAATTACTAAACTACCAGTGAAGATAATAATGCAGACAAGAGTTGGTTTTGTGACAGAGATAGAGATTAGGCTCAGGTGGTTCAACCAACGTGAGGAAACTGAGTCTTTTGCGACCTATACGCACAACATCGGCACGAATTAATGATGAGACAATGTGATTTAGTGGCAGATTAAGATAGGCCCTGAGGTGCTGTCAGACAAAAGTGACAAATACGAGTTTTTGGCGTATCCTAATTTAGTAACCAACTCCATGAATAGTGCATATTGTTGGACAAATTAATAAGCACTGTGAGGGAACTGAGTTAAGATAGCTCAGTCGCGACAATAGAATACAGTTTTGCGTATATTACGTAGACTAGACATAATCATATGCGACAATTTTTTTGCACTAGATATAGCAGTGGTTCAGGTAGCTGCGTTATAGTAACATCCGCCAATATGCAAAGAACATTAAAAGGCTAGTGAAAAAAAGCTGGGATCTTCACAACTCTTACTAGTAAAAAACCAATGTAGTGAAGATGGTTAGGCTGAGTACGCTAAGTGACGAGAATATTTTGATCCAATTTGCTACAAACACTCTGCAAATGAAATATCAGACAAGTTGGTTTTGACCGAGATTAGATTAAGGCGAGGTGTCTGACACAACGCTGCAAATGCAAGTGCACTTTAGGATTTTTTCATCTGGCACCATAATAAAGATAAGCGCCCTTAGTGGAATCAGTCAGACTTAATAGTTGGATGAGATACCGAGTTAATCGCACCTATAGGAAACCTACATCACTGTCACTAAAATCTAATTAATGCGACAAGATTGGTTAAGCTGGAACTGAATTAGATGATTAAGGCCTGCAGGTGTAGTCAGACAACGTGATGAGAATACTGGGCTTGGCAATCTAATTACGCAATACACTCGTGGCGCACACAAAAGTTAAATGAGAAACAGTGTGTTTTGGCGACCTAATTTAGTAAACCCCTCAGGTGCACAAGATGTAAACGACATGAGACAAGAGTTATTTTGCGTACCTGAATTTAAGCTAAAAATACCCAGTGCACTAAGTGCTAAATAATGCAAAGAGAGATTAGGTCTTAATAGGCGATCAGATTAGTAAAGGACCCTGCAGTGGATGGCGACACAAGTGAATGAATACCGAGTGTTTTGGCTGACCAATTGAGATAAATACTCCAGCTGTCATAGTCTAAATCAGACAAGATGGTATTGAAACGACAGTTTAAGATTACCTGTCGGTGTACTGACAACACTACCTGACAAGAATAGAATTAATGCAGAAAGTCGTTTTTAGCTAAACCTAGATCAACTAAGTTCCATGAATATGCATAAAGCAATGTTTGCGAGAAAACTGAGATTTGAGAAAGCCTGAGGTGACTGTCAGAAACAAACGTGACGAGAATACCGAGTCTTTGGGTATCCAATTTATGTTACAACACTCTGCAACAAAATTAAATGAATGCAGGGCAAGTTGGTTTTAGTACCGACGTTGAGAATTCAACTTGCAGTGGACTGGCGGTCACAAAGTTACAGAATACCGAACTTTTGCGTATCTAGTTTAACTAAAACCTAAAGGTGTTAAGTGAATGAATGCAGACAGAGCGGTTCTGTGGCACTAATTGAAGATAAGCCTTCATGATAATTGCAATACAACGGATGAGAATTACCGAGCTTTGGGATCCAATTTACGCACACTTATGCACTGCAGTAAGTGTAAGAATAGACTTTGTCGGTTTTTGTGACACTAACTAAAGATTAAGCCTCAGTGTTTGAGCAGACTTTAACGCTGAAAGAATACGATTTTGGCGTACTATTTATGGTACAACACTCACTGAATAAGATTAAATGAAATGCAGACAAAAGTGTTTTAGCGACCTGGATCAAATAAGGCCTCTCAGGGGACTGTATCTCAAAGCTAACGAGAATAGATGGCTGTTTGGCATATCTAATTTAGCACAACCAATCTTGGCAACAAATGTTACATGAATGACAAGTTTGATTTTATTGGTTACACGAATTAAAGTAAGTCTGAGTGGAACAAGTTCGAACAAGATTAGAATACGAGCCTTTTGGCGTGATCTAATTACAGCTAAAACCTACTCCATGCCTAATGTACTAAAGCAAACACAAGTTGGTATTAGCTGGACACTGAGAATTAAAGATAAGGCTGTTTTGTTGGCAGACTTAACTGACAGGATCGAGTCTTTACGCTGACGAATTACTAATCTTGCGCACTAATTTACGTAAACCAAAGGCGCAAAAGCTGTTTTTAGCTGGGCACTGAGATTAGAGATTAAGGCCATGCAGGTGGTCTGGTCAGACACAAACGCTGAAGAGAATATTGAGTCTTTTGGCGTATCCTAATTTACGCTACAACCCACTCCTTGCGCACACAAATGTTAAATGAATGCAGACAAGTGTTGATTTTTAGCTGGACACTGAGATTAAAGAGTAAAGCCCTGCAGGTGGAACAGTCAGACACAAACGCTGATGACAATACCGAGTCTTTTGGCGTATCCTAATTTACGCTAATACCTAGTCCAGCTGCACTAAGATGCTAAATGAAAGCAGACAAGAGTTGGTTTTTAGCTGGACACTGAGATTAGTGATTAAGGCCCTGCAGGTTTACTGGTCAGATACAAACGCTGACGAGAATACCGAGTCTTTTGGCATATCCTAATGTACGCTACAACACACTCCTGGCACACACAAATGTTAAATGAATGCAGACAAGTGTTGGTTTTTAGCTGGACACCGAGATTAGGAATTAAAGCCCTGCAGGTGGACTCATCAGACACAAATGCTGATGAGAATACCGAGCCTTTTGGCGTATCCTAATTTACGCTACAACCTACTCCAGCTGCACTAAGATGCTAAATAAATGCAGACAAGAGTTGGTTTTTAGCTGGACACTGAGATTAGAGATTAAGGCCATGCAGGTGGTCTGGTCAGACACAAACGCTGAAGAGAATACTGAGTCTTTTGGCAAATCCTAATTTACGCTAATACCCACTCCTGGCGCACACAAATGTTAAATGAATTCAGACAAGTGTTGATTTTTAGCTGGACACTGAGATTAAAGATTAAGACCCTGTCGGTGTTCTGGTCAGACACTAACGCTGACAAGAATACCGAGTCTTTTGGCGTATCCTAATTTACGCTAAAACCAACTCCAGATGCACTAAGTTGCTAAATGAATGCAGACAAGAGTTGGTTTTTAGCTGGACACTGAGATTATAGATTAAGGCCCTGCAGGTGGACTGGTCAGACACAAACGGTGACGAGAATACCGAGTCTTTGGTGTATCCTAATTTACGCTAAAACCTACTCCAGCTGCACTAAGATGCTAAATGAATGCAGACAAAAGATGGTTTTTAGCTGGACACTGAGATTAGTGATTAAGGCCCTGCAGGTGTACTGGTCAGATACAAACGCTGACGAGAATACCGGGTCTTTTGGCGTATCCTAATTTATGTTACAACCCACTCCTGGCACACACAAATGTTAAATGAATTCAGACAAGTGTTGGTTTTTAGCTGGACACTGAGATTAGGAATTAAGGCCCTGCAGGTGGACTCGTCAGACACAAACGTTGATGAGAATACCGAGTCTTTTGGCGAATCCTAATTTACGCTACAACCTACTCCAGCTGCACTAAGATGCTAAATTAATGCAGACAAGAGTTGGTTTTTAGCTGGACACTGAGATTAGAGATTAAGGCCATGCAGGTGGTCTGGTCAGACACAAACGCTGAAGGGAATACTGAGTCTTTTGGCGTATCCTAATTTACACTACAACCCACCCCTGGCGCACAGAAATGTTAAATGAATGCAGTCAAGTGTTGATTTTTAGCTGGACACTGAGATTAAAGATTAAGGCCCTGCAGGTGTTCTGGTCAGACACAAACGCTGACAAGAATACCGAGTATTTTGGCATATCCTAATTTACGCTAAAACCAACTCCAGATGCACTAAGTTGCTAAATGAAAGCAGACAAGAGCTGGTTTTTAGCTGGACACTGAGATTAGAGATTAAGGCCCTGCAGGTGGACTGGTCAGACACAAACGTTGACGAGAATACCGAGACTTTTTGCATATCCTAATTTATGCTACAACCTACTCCAGCTGCACTAAGGCTGCCTTCACACTTGCAGATGGATCTGCAGCGTTTTGCAGATGCATCTGCAAGTGTGAGCATGCTGACCGCGGCCCCTATGTTTATAATAGGGCGCACGCGGTGTGAAAGCTCTCATTCACTCCTATATGTGTACTGTCAGCAGGCGTATGCCTGCTTACAGATCACACTCTCCCCGCCCGCAGCATGGACGCTACATCTCGCGTCCACAGTGCGGACGGGAGTGTGTGATCTGTCAGCAGGCATACGCCTGCTGACAGTACACATATAGGAATGAATGAGAGCGTTCAGACCCGGTGCGCCCTATTATAAACATAGGGGCCGCGGTCAGCATGCTCACACTTGCAGATGCATCTGCAAAACGCTGCAGATCCATCTGCAAGTGTGAAGCCAGCCTAAGATGCTAAATGAATGCAGACAAGAGTTGTTTTTTTGCTGGACACTGAGATTTGAGATTAAGGCCCTGCAGGTGGTCTGGTCAGACACAAACGCTGAAGAGAATACTGAGTTCTTTTGGCGTATCCTAATTTACGCTACAACCCACTCCTGGCGCACACAAATGTTACATGAATGCAGACAAGTGTTGATTTTTAGCTGGACACTGAGATTAAAGATTAAGGCCCTGCAGGTGGAACAATTAGACACAAACACTGATGAGAATACCGAGTCTTTTGGCGTATCCTAATTTACGCTAAAACCTACTCCAGCTGCACTAAGATGCTAAATGAAAGCAGACAAGAGTTGTTTTTTAGCTGGACACTGAGATTAGTGCTTAAGGCCCTGCAGGTTTAATGGTCAGATACAAACGCTGACGAGAATACCGAGTCTTTTGGCATATCCTAATTTACGCTACAACACACTCCTGGCACACACAAATGTTAAATGAATGCAGACAAGTGTTAGTTTTTAGCTGGACACCGAGATTAGGAATTAAGACCCTGCAGGTGGACTCATCAGACACAAACGCTGATGAGAATACCGAGTCTTTTGGCGTATCCTTATTTACGCTAAAAACTACTCCAGATACACTAAGATGTTAAATGAATGCAGACAAGAGATGTTTTTCAGCTGGACACTGAGATTAAAGATTAACGCCCTGCAGGTGGAACAGTCATACATAAACGTTGATGAGAATACCGAGTCTTTTTGGCGTATCCTAATTTAAGCTACAACCTACTCCAGCTGCACTAAGATGCTAAATAAATGCAGACAAGAGTTGGTTTTTAGCTGGACACTGAGATTAGAGATTAAGGCCATGCAGGTGGTCTGGTCAGACACAAACGCTGAAGAGAATACTGAGTCTTTTGGCAAATCCTAATTTATGCTATTACCCACTCCTGGCGCACACAAATGTTAAATGAATTCAGACAAGTGTTGATTTTTAGCTGGACACTGAGATTAAAGATTAAGACCCTGTCGGTGTTCTGGTCAGACACTAACGCTGACAAGAATACCGAGTCTTTTGGCGTATCCTAATTTACGCTAAAACCAACTCCAGATGCACTAAGTTGCTAAATGAATGCAGACAAGAGTTGGTTTTTAGCTGGACACTGAGATTATAGATTAAGGCCCTGCAGGTGGACTGGTCAGACACAAACGGTGATGAGAATACCGAGTCTTTGGTGTATCCTATTTACGTAAAAACTACTCCAGCTGCACTAAGATGCTAAATGAATGCAGACAAAGAGTTGTTTTTTTAGCTGGACACTGAGATTAGTGATTAAGGCCCTGCAGGTGACTGGTCAGATACAAACGACGAGAAATACCGGGTCTTTTGGCGTATCCTAATTTATGTTACAACCACTCCAGCAACACTAAGATGTTAAATGAATCAGACAAGAGTTGTTTTTAGCTGGACACTGAGATTAGGAGATTAAGGCCCTGCAGGTGGAACTCGTCAACACAAACGTTGATGAGAATACCGAGTCTTTTGGCGAATCCTAATTTACGCTACAACCTACTCCAGCTGCACTAAGATGCTAAATTAATGCAGACAAGAGTTGGTTTTTAGCTGGACACTGAGATTAGAGATTAAGGCCATGCAGGTGGTCTGGTCAGACACAAACGCTGAAGGGAATACTGAGTCTTTTGGCGTATCCTAATTTACCTACAACCCACCCTGGCGCACAGAAATGTTAAATGAATGCAGTCAAGTGTTGATTTTTAGCTGGACACTGAGATTAAAGATTAAGGCCCTGCAGGTGTTCTGGTCAGACACAAACGCTGACAGAGAATACCGAGTATTTTGGCATATCCTAATTTACGCTAAAACCACTCCAGATGCACTAAGTGCTAAATGAAAGCAGACAAGAGTTGGTTTTTAGCTGGACACTGAAATTAGAGATTAAGGCCCTGCAGGTGGACTGGTCAGACACAAACGTTGACGAGAATACCGAGACTTTTTGCATATCCTAATTTATGCTACAACCTACTCCAGCTGCACTAAGATGCTAAATGAATGCAGACAAGAGTTGTTTTTTGCTGGACACTGAGATTGAGATTAAGGCCCTGCAGGTGGTCTGGTCAGACACAAACGCTGAAGAGAATACTGAGTTCTTTTGGCGTATCCTAATTTACGCTACAACCCACTCCTGGCCACACAAATGTTACATGAATGCAGACAAGTGTTGATTTTTAGCTGGACACTGAGATTAAAGATTAAGGCCCTGCAGGTGGAACAATTAGACACAAACACTGATGAGAATACCGAGTCTTTTGGCGTATCCTAATTTACGCTAAAACCTACTCCAGCTGCACTAAGATGCTAAATGAAAGCAGACAAGAGTTGTTTTTTAGCTGGACACTGAGATTAGTGCTTAAGGCCCTGCAGGTTTAATGGTCAGATACAAACGCTGACGAGAATACCGAGTCTTTTGGCATATCCTAATTTACGCTACAACACACTCCTGGCACACAAAATGTTAAATGAATGCAGACAAGTGTTAGTTTTTAGCTGGACACCGAGATTAGAATTAAGACCCTGCAGGTGGACTCTCAGACACAAACGCTGATGAGAATACCGAGTCTTTTGGCGTATCCTTTATTTACGCTAAAAACTACTCCAGATACACTAAGATGTTAAATGAATGCAGACAAGAGTATGTTTTTCAGCTGGACACTGAGATTAAAGATTAAGCCCTGCAGGTGGAACAGTCATACAAAACGTTGATGAGAATACCGAGTCTTTTTGGCGTATCCTAATTTAAGCTACAACCTACTCCAGCTGCACTAAGATGCTAAATAAATGCAGACAAGAGTTGGTTTTTAGCTGGACACTGAGATTAGAGATTAAGGCCCTGCAGGTGGTCTGGTCAGACACAAACGCTGAAGAGAATACTGAGTCTTTTGGCAATCCTAATTTATGCTATTACCCACTCTGGCACACAAATGTTAAATGAATTCAGACAAGTGTTGATTTTTAGCTGGACACTGAGATTAAAGATTAAGACCCTGTCGGTGTTCTGGTCAGACACAACGCTGACAAGAATACCGAGTCTTTTGGCGTATCCTAATTTACGCTAAAACCAACTCCAGATGCACTAAGTTGCTAAATGAATGCAGACAAGAGTTGGTTTTTAGCTGGACACTGAGATTATAGATTAAGGCCCTGCAGGTGGACTGGTCAGACACAAACGTGACGAGAATACCGAGTCTTTGGTGTATCCTAATTTACGCTAAAACCTACTCCAGCTGCACTAAGATGCTAAATGAATGCAGACAAAAGATGGTTTTTAGCTGGACACTGAGATTAGTGATTAAGGCCCTGCAGGTGACTGGTCAGATACAAACGCTGACGAGAATACCGGTCTTTTGGCGTATCCTAATTTATGTTACAACCCACTCCTGGCACACACAAATGTTAAATGAATTCAGACAAGTGTTGGTTTTTAGCTGGACACTGAGATTAAGAATTAAGGCCCTGCAGGTGGACTCGTCAGACACAAACGTTGATGAGAATACCGAGTCTTTTGGCGAATCCTAATTTACGCTACAACCTACTCCAGCTGCACTAAGATGCTAAATTAATGCAGACAAGAGTTGGTTTTTAGCTGGACACTGAGATTAGAGATTAAGGCCATGCAGGTGGTCTGGTCAGACACAAACGCTGAAGGGAATACTGAGTCTTTTGGCGTATCCTAATTTACGCTACAACCCACTCCTGGCGCACAGAAATGTTAAATGAATGCAGACAAGTGTTGATTTTTAGCTGGACACTGAGATTAAAGATTAAGGCCCTGCAGGTGTTCTGGTCAGACACAAACGCTGACAAGAATACCGAGTATTTTGGCGTATCCTAATTTACGCTAAAACCAACTCCAGATGCACTAAGTTGCTAAATGAAGCAGACAAGAGTGGTTTTTAGCTGGACACTGAGATTAGAGATTAAGGCCTGCAGGTGGACTGGTCAGACACAAACGCTGAGAGAATACCGAGTCTTTTGGCGTATCCTAATTTATGCTACAACCACTCCGCTGCGACCAAAATGTTAAATGAATGCAGACAAGAGTTGTTTTTTAGCTGGACACTGAGATTAAGATTAAGGCCCTGCAGGTGTCTGGTCAGACACAAACGCTGACAGAATACCGAGTCTTTTGGCGTATCCTAATTTACGCTAAAACCAACTCCAGTGCACTAATGCTAAATGAATGCAGACAAGAGTTGGTTTTTAGCTGGACACTGAGATTAGAGATTAAGGCCTTGCAGGTGGACTGGTCAGACACAAACGTGACGAGAATACCGAATCTTTTGGCGTATTCCTAATTTATGCTAAAACCTATACAGCTGCACTAAGATGCTAAATGAATGCAGACAAGAGTTGGTTTTTAGCTAGACACTGAGATTAGAGATTAAGGCCCTGCAGGTGGACTGGTCAGACACAAACGCTGATGAGAATACCGAGTCTTTTGGCGTATCCTAATTTTACGCTACAACCTACTCCAGCTGCACTAAGATGCTAAATGAAAGCAGACAAGAGTTGGTTTTTAGCTGGACACTGAGATTAAAGATTAAGGCCCTGCAGGTGTACTGGTCAGACCTTAAACGCTGACAAGAATACCGAGTCTTTTGGCGTATCCTAATTTATGCTACAACCTACTCCAGCTGCAAATAAGATGAATGCAGACAAGAGTTGTTTTTTTGCTGGACACTGTGATTTGAGATTAAGGCCCTGCAGGTGGTCTGGTCAGACACAAACACTGATGAGAATACTGAGTTCATTTGGCGTATCCTAATTTACGCTACAAACCACTCCTGGCGCACACAAATGTTACATGAATGCAGACAAGTGTTGATTTTTAGCTGACACTGAGATTAAAGAGTTAAGGCCCTGCAGGTTTACTGGTCAGATACAAATGTTGACGAGAATACCGAGTCTTTTGGTATCCTAATTTACGCTACAACACACTCCTGGCACACACAAATGTTAAATGAATGCAGACAAGTGTTAGTTTTTAGCTGGACACCGAGATTAGAATTAAGGCCCTGCAGGTGGACTCATCAGACACAAACGCTGATGAGAATACCGAGTCTTTTGGCGTATCCTTATTTACGCTAAAAACTACTCCAGATACACTAAGATGTTAAATGAATGCAGACAAGAGATGTTTTTCAGCTGGACACTGAGATTAAAGATTAACGCCCTGCAGGTGGAACAGTCAGACATAAACGTTGATGAGAATACCGAGTCTTTTTGGCGTATCCTAATTTACGCTACAACCTACTCCAGCTGCACTAAGATGCTAAATAAATGCAGACAAGAGTTGGTTTTTAGCTGGACACTGAGATTAGAGATTAAGGCCATGCAGGTGGTCTGGTCAGACACAAACGCTGAAGAGAATACTGAGTCTTTTGGCAAATCCTAATTTATGCTAAACCCACTCTGGCGCAACAAATGTTAAATGAATGCAGACAAGTGGTTTTTAGCTGGACACTGAGATTAAGATTAAGGCCCTGCAGGTGTTCTGGTCAGACACAACGCTGACAGAGAATACCGAGTCTTTTGGCGTATCCTAATTTACGCTAAACCACTCCAGATGCACCTAAGTTGCTAAATGAATGCAGACAAGGTTGGTTTTTAGCTGGACACTGAGATTAAGATTAAGGCCCTGCAGGTGGACTGGTCAGACACAAACGTGACGAGAATACCGAGTCTTTGGCGTATCCTAATTTACGCTAAAACCTACTCCAGCTGCACTAAGATGCTAAATGAATGCAGACAAAAGATGGTTTTTTAGCTGGACACTGAGATTAGTGATTAAGGCCCTGCAGGTGTGACTGGTCAGATACAAACGCTGACGAGAATACCGGTCTTTTGGCGTATTCCTAATTTATGTTAAACCCACTCCTGCACACAAAATGTTAAATGAATGCAGACAAGTGTTGGTTTTTAGCTGGACACTGAGATTAGAATTAAGGCCCTGCAGGTGGACTCGTCAGACACAAACGTGATGAGAATACCGAGTCTTTTGGCGAATCCTAATTTACGCTACAACCTACTCCAGCTGCACTAAGATGCTAAATTAATGCAGACAAGAGTTGGTTTTTAGCTGGACACTGAGATTAGAGATTAAGGCCCATGCAGGTGGCTGGTCAGACACAAACGCTGACAGAATACCGAGTTTTTGGCGTATCCTAATTTACGCTAAAACCAACTCCAGATGCACTAAGTTGCTAAATGAAGCAGACAAGAGTGGTTTTTAGCTGGACACTGAGATTAGAGATTAAGGCCCTGCAGGTGTTCTGGTCAGACACTTTAACGCTGACAAGAATACCGAATCTTTTGGCGTATCCTAATTTACGCTACAACCCACTCCTGGCGCACGAAATGTTAAATGAATGCAGACAAGTGTTGATTTTAGCTGGAAACTGAGATTAAAGATTAAGGCCCTGCAGGTGTTCTGGTCAGACACAAACGCTGACAAGAATACCGAGTATTTTGGCGTATCCTAATTTACGCTAAAACCAACTCCAGATGCACTAATTGCTAAATGAAAGCAGACAAGAGCTGGTTTTTAGCTGGACACTGAGATTAGAGATTAAGGCCCTGCAGGTGTTCTGGTCAGACTTTAACGCTGACAAGAATACCGAGTCTTTTGGCGTATCCTAATTTATGCTACAACCTACTCCAGCTGCAATAAGATGAATGCAGACAAGAGTTGTTTTTTTGCTGGACACTGTGATTTGAGATTAAGGCTCTGCAGGTGGTCTGGTCAGACACAAACACTGATGAGAATACTGAGTTCATTTGGCGTATCCTAATTTACGCTACAAACCACTCCTGGCGCACACAAATGTTACATGAATGCAGACAAGTGTTGATTTTTAGCTGACACTGAGATTAAAGAGTAAGGCCCTGCAGGTTTACTGGTCAGATACAAATGTTGACGAGAATACCGAGTCTTTTGGCGTATCTTAATTTACGCTGATCCCACTCCTGGCACACACAAATGGTAAATGAATGCAGACAAGTGTTGGTTTTTAGCTGGACACCGAGATTAGAAATTAAGGCCCTGCAGGTGGACTCGTCAGACACAAACGCTGATGAGAATCCACCATGTCTTTTGGCGTATCCTTATTTACGCTAAAAACTACTCCAGATGCAATAAATGCTAAATGAATGCAGACAAGAGATGTTTTTCTAGGTGGACACTGAGATTAAAGATTAACGCCCTGCAGGTGGAACAGTCAGACATAAACGTTGATGAGAATACCGAGTCTTTTGGCGAATTCTAATTTACGCTACAACCTACTCCAGCTGCACTAAGATGCTAAATTAATGCAGACAAGAGTTGTTTTTAGCTGGACACTGAGATTAGAGATTAAGGCCATGCAGGTGGTCTGGTCAGACCCAAACGCTGAAGGAATACTGAGTCTTTTGGCGTATCCTAATTTACGCTACAACCCACTTCTGGCGCACAAAATGTTAAATGAATGCAGACAAAAGATGGTTTTTAGCTGGACACTGAGATTAGTGATTAAGGCCCTGCAGGTGTACTGGTCAGATAGAAACGCTGACGAGAATACCGAGTCTTTTGGCGTATCCTTATTTACGCTAAAAACTACTCCAGATGCACTAAGATGCTAAATGAATGCAGACAAGAGTTGGTTTTTAGCTGGACACTGAGATTAGAGATTAAGGCCCTGCAGGTGGACTGGTCAGACACAAACGCTGAAGGGAATACTGAGTCTTTTGGCGAATCCTAATTTACGCTACAACCCACTTCTGGCGCACAGAAATGTTAAATGAATGCAGACAAAAGATGTGTTTTTAGCTGGACACTGAGATTAGTGATTAAGGCCTTGCAGGTGGACTGGTCAGACACAAACGCTGACGAGAATACCGAATCTTTTGGCGTATTCTAATTTACGCTAAAACCTATAACAGCTACACTAAGATGCTAAATGAATGCAGACAAGAGTTGGTTTCTAGCTGGACACTGAGATTAGAGATTAAGGCCCTGCAGGTGGACTGGTCCGACACAAACGCTGATGAGAATACAGAGTCTTTTGGCGTATCCTAATTTACGCTACAACCTACTCCAGCTGCAGTAAGATGCTAAATGAAAGCAGACAAGAGTTGATTTTTAGCTGGACACTGAGATTAGACATTAAGGCCCTGCAGGTGAAACAGTCAGACTCAAACGTTGACAAGAATACCGAGTCTTTTGGCGTATCCTAATTTATGCTACAACCTACTCCAGCTGCACTAAGATGCTAAATGAAAGCAGACAAGAGTTGGTTTTTAGCTAGACACTGAGATTAGTGATTAAGGCCCTGCAGGTTTACTGGTCAGATACAAACGCTGACGAGAATACCGAGTCTTTTGGCATATCCTAATTTACGCTACAATCTACTCCAGATGCACTAAGATGCTAAATGAATGCAGACAAGAGTTGGTTTTTAGCTGGACACTGAGATTAGAGATTAAGGCCCTGCAGGTGGACTGGTCAGACACAAACGCTGATGAGAATACCGAGTCTTTTGGCGTATCCTAATTTACGCTAAAACCTACTACAGCTGCACTAAGATGCTAAATGAATCCAGACGAGAGATGGTTTTTAGCTGGTCACTAAGATTAAAGATTATGGCCCTGCAGGTGGAACAGTCAGACATAAACGCTGATGAGAATACCGAATCTTGTGGCGTATCCTAATTTACGCTACAACCTACTCCAGCTGCATTAAGATGCTAAATGAATGCAGACAAGAGTTGTTGTTTAGCTTGACACTGACATTAGAGATTAAGGCCCTGCAGGTGGACTGGTCAGACACAAACGCTGACGAGAATACCAAGTCTTTTGGCGTATCCTAATGTATGCTACAACCCACTCCTGGGACATACAAATGTTAATGAATGCAGACAAGTGTTGGTTTTTAGCTAGACACTGAGATTTGAAATTAAGGCCCTGCATGTGGACTGGTTAGGCACAATCGCTGACGAGAATACCAAGTGTTTTGGTGTATCCTAATTTACGCTAAAACCTACTCCAGCTGCACTAAGATGCTAAATGACAAGAGATGGTTTTTAGCTGGACACTGAGATTAAAGATTAAGGCCCTGCAGGTGGAACAGTCAGACACAAATGCTCATAAGAATACCGAGTCTTTTGGCGTATCCTAATTTATGCTACAACCTACTCCAGCTGTATTAAGATGCTAAATGAATGCAGACAAGAGTTGGTTTTTAGTTTGACACTGACACTAGAGATTAAGGCCCTGCAGGTGGACTGGTAAGACACAAACGCTGACGAGAATACCGAGTCTTTTGACGTATCCTAATTTACGCTACAACCCACTCCTGGCACATACAAATGTTAAATGAATTCAGACAAGTGTTGTTTTTTAGCTGGACACCAAGATTAGAAATTAAGGCCATGCAGGTGGACTGGTCAGACACAAACGCTGACGAGAATACCGAGTCTTTTGGCGCATCCTAATTTACGCTAAAACCTACTCCAGCTGCACTAAGATGCTAAATGAATGCAGACAAGAGCTGGTTTTTAGCTGGACACTGAGATTAGAGATTAAGGCCCTGCACGTGGACTGGTCCGACACCAACGCTGATGAGAATACTGAGTCTTTTGGCGTATCCTAATTTATGCTACAACCCACTCCTGGTGCATACAAATGTTAAATGAATGCAGACAAGTGTTGGTTTTTAGCTAGATACTGAGATTAGAAATTAAGGCCCTGCAGGTGAAACAGTCAGACACAAACGCTGACGAGAATACCGAGGCTTTTGGCGTATCCTAATTTATGCTACAACCTACTCCAGCTGCACTAAGATGCTAAATGAATGCAGACAAGAGTTGGTTTTTTGCTGGACACTGAGATTAGAGATTAAGGCACTGCAGGTGTACTGGTCAGATACAATTGCTGACGAGAATACTGAGTCTTTTGGCGTATCCTAATTTACGCTACAACCCACTCCTGGCACACACAAATGTTAAATGAATGCAGACAAGTGTCTGATTTTAGCTGGACACCGAGATTAGAGATTAAGGCACTGCAGGTGGTCTTTTCAGACACAAACGCTGACAAGAGTACTGAGTCTTTTGGTGTATCCTAATTTACGCTACAACCTTCTCCAGCTGCAATAAGATGCTAAATGAATGCAGACAAGAGTTGGTTTTTAGCTTGACACTGACATTAGAGATTAAGCCTCTGCAGGTGGACTGGTCAGACACAAACGCTGACGAGAATACCGAGTGTTTTGGTGTATCCTAATTTACGCTACAACCCACTCCTGGCGCATACAAATGTTAAATGAATGCAGACAAGTTTTGGTTTTTAGCTAGACACTGAGATTACAAATTAAGGCCCTGCAGGTGGACCGGTCAGACACAAACGCTGACAAAAATACCGAGTGTGTTGGCGTATTCTAATTTACGCTAAAACCTACTCCAGCTGCACTAAGATGCTAAATGAATGCAGACAAGAGTTGTTTTTAAGCTGGACACTGAGATCAGAGATTAAGGCCCTGCCGGTGGACTGGTCAGACACAAACGCTGACGAGAATACCACGTCTTCTGGCGTATCCTAATTTACGCCAAAACCTACTCCAGCTGCACTAAGATGCTAAATGAAAGCAGACAAGAGTTGGTTTTTTGCTGGACACTGAGATCAGAGATTAAGGCCCTGCCGGTGGACTGGTCAGACACAAACGCTGACGAGAATACCGAGTCTTTTGGCGTATCCTAATTTACGCTAAAACCTACTCCAGCTGCAGATGCTAAATGAATGTAGGCAAAAGAATACCGAGTGTTTTTTTTGTGTATCCTAATTTACGCTACAACCCACTGCTGGCGCATACAAATGTTAAATGAATGCAGACAAGTGTAGGTTTTTAGTTAGACAATGGAGGACTTTAAGTTTCAAATTTACCGCTGTAAGTGAGGCGCTATTCTATTGGTCGGCGCCACCACACAGCGACCAATGAGAATAGTGCCTCACTTCCCATTGAGATATAAATGGAGGACTTTGAGTTTCAAATTTACCGCTGTAAGTGAGGCGCTATTCTCATTGGTCGGCGCCAGCACAGCGACCAAGAAATAGCGCCTCACTCCATGGATATAAGAGGACTTATTCAATAGCGCTGTAATGAGGCCATGCTCATGGTCCGCCAGCCACAGCACATGAGCAGCGCCTCACTTACAGCGCTAAGTTTGAAACTCAAAGTCCTCCATTATATCTCAATGGGAAGTGAGGCGCTATTCTCCTTGGTTTCGCTGTGTGCTGGCGCCGACCAATGAGAATAGCGCCTCACTTACAGCGGTAAATTTAAAACTCAAAGTCCTCCATTATATCTCAATGGGAAGTGAGGCGCTATTCTGATTGGTCGCTGTGTGCTGCCGCAGACCAAAGAGAATAGTGCCTCACTTACAGCGGTAAATTTGAAACTCAAAGTCCTCCATTATATCTCAATGGGAAGTGAGGCGCTATTCTCATTGGTCGCTGTGTGCTGGCGCCGACCAATGAGAATAGAGCCTCACTTCCCATTGAGATATAATGGAGGACTTTGATTTTCAAATTTACCGGCTGTAAGTGAGGCGCTATTCTCATTGGTCTGCGCCAGCACACAGCGACCAATGAGAATAGCTCCTCACTTCCTATTGAGATATAATGGAGGACTTTGAGTTTCAAATTTCCCGTTGTAAGTGAGGCGCTATGCTGATTGGTCGCTGTGTGCTGGGCCGACCAATGAGCATAGCGCCTCACTTCCCATTGAGATACATAGCGGTCTTTAGAGCTATGCATGGTCCGGGCCCTTGGTTCTATTTTCGGGCACGGCACTCGGCTCTCGTCAGCCATCGCCGGGGCATGAAACTCGTAAAGGACCTACGTGCCGGAGTTACTGCGGCTGCAACGACTCGCCACCCGGGAGACGACCGGCTACACGGCTAACGCATAGGGCGGCCATCTTGGTCCACCCTGTGCGGGTGGAGCTAGCCGAATATCCGACCACAACACTACGGAAGTGGCTTCGGGTTTGGCCGGAAGTGGCTTCGGGCTTTATATAATAGATAGAAGCGGGCCCAACACTGACCCCTGTGGTACCCCACTGTTAACTGTGACCCATTCTGAGAGTGTTCCATTAATATCCACCCTTTGTTTCCTATCACTAAGCCAGTTCTTAACCCACTTACACATATTTTCCCCTATCCCCATTGCCCTCATTTTATATATCAACCTTTTGTGTGGCACCGTATCAAAAGCTTTTGAAAAGTCCATATACACCACATCCACTGCATTTCTTTGGTCCAGTCCAGAACTTACTTCTTCATAGAAGCTTATCAGATTAGTTTGACAGGAAGGTCCCTCATAAAACCATGTTGATAATGGGTCATGAGGTTATTTTTCTTCAGATACTCCAGTATAGCATCTCTTAGAAAACCCTCTAGGATTTTACCCACAGTAGAGGTTAAGCTTACTGGCCTATAATTTCCAAGTTCAGTTTTTGTCCCCTTTTTGAATATTGGCACCACATTTGCTATACGCCAGTCCTGTGGTACAGACCCTGTTATTATGGAATCTTTAAATATTAAAAATAATGGTCTATCTATGACAGTACTTAATTCCTACAGCACTCTGGGGTGTATCCCATCCGGGCCCGGGGATTTGTCAATTTTATTGATTTTTAGACGATGCCGTACTTCCTCTTGGGTTAAGCAGGTGACATTTAAATGAGAATTTTTGTTATCACTGATCATATTGTCTGTCATGGGATTTTCTTGTGTAAATACTGTTGAAAAAAAGTCATTTAGCATATTGGCTTTTACCTCATCCTCATCCACCATTTCACCCAGACTATTTTTAAAGGGGCCAACACCATCATTTTTTAGTTTCTTACTATTTATGTAGTAAAAAAATATTTTGGGATTATTTTTACTTTCTCTGGCAATGAGTCTCTCTGTCTCAATCTTTGCTGCCTTAATTTGCTTTTTACAGATGTTATTTAAGTTTCTGTATTTATTTAATGCTTCATCACTACCTACTTGCTTTAATTCCCTAAATGCTTTCTTTTTGTCACTTATTGCACCTCTTACAGCTTTATTTAGCCATAGTGGTTTCCTCCTATTTCTAGCATGCTTATTCTCATAGGGTATATATTGTGCACAGGTCCTATTCAGGATGCTAATAAACATCTCCTATTTTCTTTGTGTACTTTTATGTCTCAGGACATCGTCCCAGTTTATTGCACTAAGATCATCTCTCAACCGTTGGAAATATGCCTTCCTGAAGTTGAGTGTCCTTGTAGCCCCTCTACTACACATCTTAGTAAAGGATACTTGAAAGCTTATTATGTTATGATCACTATTATCCAAGTGACCTCCAACCCGTATATTTGATATGCGGTCCGGCCTGTTGGTTAATATTAGGTCCAGCAGTGCCCCCCTTCTTGTTGGGTCCTGAACCAGTTGTGAAAGGTAATTGTCTCTCATAGTTTTCAAAAACTTATCACCTTTGCTGGAATTGCAGGTTTCTGTTCCCCAATGTATTTCAGGGTAGTTGAAGTCCCTCATAATAATGACTTCTCCCTGAGTCGCTGCTTCATCTATTTCCTTTATGAGGATATTTTCCTCCACTTGCATTATTGTTGGGGACTTACAACAAACCCCTATCAGTAATTTATTATTTTTTCCCCCTTCCCTTATCTCCACCCACAGAGACTCTACATTTCCATTAGATTCACCTATATTATCACGCAGGATGGGTTTTAAGGATGATTTTACGTATAAACATACACCTCCTCCTCACTTATTTGTACGGTCATTTCTGAACAGAAAATAGCCCTGTAAATTAACAGCCCAGTCATGGCTCTCATCCAGCCAAGTCTCTGAAATCCCCACCATGTGTATCCTAATTTACGCTACAACCCACTCCTGGCGCACACAATTTTTAAATGAATGCAGACAAGTGTTGATTTTTAACTGGACACTGAGATTAGAGATTAAGGCCCTGCGGGTGGACTGGTCAAACACAAACGCTGACGAGAATACCGAGTCTTTTGGCGTATCTTAATTTATGTTACAACCTACTCCAGCTGCACTAAGATGCTAAATGAATGCAGACAAGAGTTGGTTTTTAGCTGGAAACTGAGATTAGAGATTAAGGCCCTAGTCAGACACAAACGCTGAAGAGAATAACGCGTCTTTTGGCGTATTCTAATTTACACTACAACCCACTCCTGGCGCACACAAATGTTAAAATAATGAATGTCAGACAAGATTGTTGATTTAGCTCAGACAACTGAGAAATTAGAAAATTAAGGCACCTAGCAGGATGAACTGGTCAGACACAAACGCTGACGAGAATACCAAGTTTAAAGCCACGAAACGCGTAGCAAATAAACCAGAACCTGATTAACCCTTTAATGGACTGGAAGTTTCTTGAGGTCAGCGCGGACTACAAAGCCCAGCTTTTTCTTCGGTGGAAATCACAAACCCTGACGAGAATACCGCCTTTTGGTGTATCCTAATTTTCGCTAAAACCTACTCCAGATGCACTAAAATGCTAAATGAATGCAGACAAAAGATGGTTTTTAGCGGACAATGAGATTAGAGATTAAGGCCCTGCAGGTGGACTGGTCAGACACAAACACTGACGAGAATACCGAGTCTTTTGGCGTATTCTAATTTACGCTAAAACCTACTCCAGCTGCACTAAGATGCTAAATGAATGCAGACAAAGTTGGTTTTTAGCTGGACACTGAGATTAGAGATTAAGGCCCTGCAGGTGGTCTGGTCAGACACAAACGCTGAAGAGAATACTGAGTCTATTGGCGTATACTAATTTACGCTACAACCCACTCCTGGCACACACAAATGTTAAATGAATGCAGACAAGTGTTGATTATTAGCTGGACACTAAGATTAAAGATTAAGGCCCTGCAGGTGGACTGGTCAGACACAAACGCTGCCGAGAATACCGAGTCTTTTGGCGTATACTAATTTACGCTAAAACCTACTCCACATGCACTAAGTTGCTAAATGAATGCAGAGAAGAGCTGGTTTTTAGCTGGACACTGAGTTTAGAGATTAAGGCCCTGCAGGTGGACTGGTCAGACACAAACCCTGACGAGAATACCGAGTCTTTTGGTGTATCCTAATTTACGCTAAAACCTACTCCAACTGCACTAAGATGCTAAATGAATGCAGACAAAAGATGGTTTTTAGCTGGACAATGAGATTAGAGTTTAAGGCCCTGCAGGTGGACTGGTCCAACACAAACCCTGATGAGAATACCGAGTCTTTTGTCATATCCTAATCTACGCTAAAACCTACTCCAGCTGCACTAAGATGCTGTCACATCGCCATTGGACTATGTGGCTGGTGTTCCTGCCTCGTCCGCTGGGAGGCGCCGGATTCCGTCGGCTGATGGTGCCGGTGAATGGAGGGCCTTATCCTCATATGGACCTGCTCCTTTGACGTCGGCCTCTGTTGCTGAACGCCGCCGTGTTTCTCCTCTGAGTGATGTTGGTTGCAGAGTAGTGGGCCCTATAGAGGTGTCTGGTAGGCGCAGCCTTCGTTCTTCTGTCTGAAGTGGGGTGGTTGGTGCCAGTCGTGCATCACCATCTGGCCTGGTTCTAGGGGCGGTCCGGATGAGATCATCAGGCTGTGAGCTCCAGCCTATGGGAGGTAACCGC
Organism: Allobates femoralis; assembly: GCA_033576535.1. Classification (NCBI taxonomy): domain Eukaryota; kingdom Metazoa; phylum Chordata; class Amphibia; order Anura; family Aromobatidae; genus Allobates; species Allobates femoralis. The sequence goes on along the minus strand of JARQOC010000007.1, from coordinate 9,352,996 downwards.
GCCCTTCAAATACATTGGAGCCTGTCTTGCAGGCCGCCAGATATAGTTTTGGTTCCCCAGTTGGTAGTGTGTGTGTTGAGTTTTGTCTCTGACTTTTGCCTGGATTTTCGACTCTGTTACTGCCTGATGATTTTGTACCTTCGCTGCCCTCTCGGTTTTGACTCGGACTCCTGACTACGTTCTTCGGATCCTGATTTTTCCCTTCCTTATGACCTCCCTGCTCTGCTGCTCATATAGGTAGCTACCCCCTGGGCTCCGCTGTACTTCCAGATCCCTGTATAGGGGTTTAGGGCCTCGGGGTTTCTCGGGTGCTTCCTTACCAGCAGCTCAGCCTCACAGCGGATGGTCGTCACATTATATCTGGCCATACCATTTTTTATATATATATATATATATATATATAATATAATATATAAAAAAAATTAAAAACTCTGCAGCACTCGGTTACTACCAATGATGTACTATGCTAATAAGCTATATATATATGAGAAAAAAGTTAAAAACGTACGTTTTTTCAAAAAACTCAAAATCTTTTTATTTCTGAAGTTCTTGGTACACACATTGGCCAATGTCTGTTTGCTCGTCGACTGCGACAGTGACTTCAGGTCCGATGAGTCTTACGCTGATATCCCTATCCTCCTTGTCCACCCCCCACCTCTCAGTGGGCAGACTCCATCTCAACCCTAGATCACCTGCAGTCAACAAGGGTGCAAATTGCAGCATGGAGCCAGCCACTCCATAAGATACAAAACAGAAAAAAAACTGCATAGCACTCACAGACTAATGTGAACCGGTGCCAGCAGGGCTGCTGGATCAAATAACTAGAAAAAAATACTCTGCAGCACTCGGTTACTACCAATGATGTACTATGCTAATAAGCTATATATATATGAGAAAAAAGTTAAAAACTTAAGTTTTTTCAAAAAACTCAAAATCTTATCTTTTTATTTCTGAAGTTCTTGGTACACACATTGGCCAATGTCTGTTTGCTCGTCAACTGCAAAGTGACTTCAGGTCCGACGAGTCCTACGCAGATATCCCTATCCTCCTTGTCCACCCCCCACCTCTCAGTGGGCAGACTCCATCTCAACCCTAGATCACCTGCAGTCAACAGCATTCCCTTACCTTTTCTTTTTCTCTCTCCTTTTCCCAATGTTTTTTTTTTCTTTTCTCTGAGCTGTGTCAGCTGCTGATCACTTCCCTCAATGCACTTGTGTCTTGCTTCACAGTCTTGTGAAGGATCATTCCCATCATCCTTTAACACCATGCTGTACAAGCCACGATCTGGAGTCCTCTGTGTGAACCCTGGAGATCTGAAGGCCTCGTACCCTGGATGTCAGCAACTGGGGGGCTATGGCTCTGCCTGCCCAGGTGCCCAGGTATTGCCCGCGGATACGGCCAAAGTTTTGTTACCTATTTCTTTATCTTACCTTAAGAAATCTGTGTGTTTGGAGGCTTATGTAGACAGTGGCTCAAAGGGGAATTTCATAGATCTCCAGGTAGCAAGAACTCTTGGTGAACCTGTTGCGGCCCTGCGGCACGGCCTCCACTGCACGCACTACTGTCCCCCCTGCCCGCTTACCTATCGGGATATAAGGTCCTCATTCACTTCTGGACATTGCCTGGCCAACTTCTACCTTCTTGAAGTTGCTAGTCCAAGTCTTGTTAAGGGTCTCCTGTTGTGTGCTTTTCCTTACCCTTGTTTTGTTCTCTTACAGTTGGATACCTCCGTGCCTGTTCCTGGCTGCCCTCCGTGTTTCCTGGTTTCCCGAAAGGACCCCATTCTGCAACTCGTTTCTCCCTGCTGTCGGTTCCTTCCCTTGGGTCAGTTCAACATGGGTGTCCGCCTCTCTTGGGCCCCCCTTAGCCTCATCCAGGAGAAATCCCTGTATAGGGGTCACTCTTGCTGGACTCCTTTTGAGGTGTTTCCGGTGAGGTGGCCCTGTGGCCTTCCCTTAGGGTGTTTTTCCCACTGCTGTTGTTGTGTGCAAATAAATCTTTGAAAATTACCTTCCTTGTCTGCTTCTCTCACTCATCCTGGTATCAGCATCCGCATTGCCTGCGGTCCAGTGGGTCCTCACATCAGGTCCGTCTGTAGAGCGTGACAGATTTTGCCCAGGCCATGGACCCCGCTGATGCCAGGTTTGATGCCCAAAGAGAGCTTGCCGGTCTCCGTCAGAGCCATGACCACGTCGTGTCCTTCATACAGTCATTGGAGGGCCGCTTAGAGGCACTCCACACCTCTGACCCTTCTTTTTCTTCACAGATATTGGGTCTGTATCAAGAATTGGACCACCAGAGGGAGCTACAGAACAGGATGTTGTCCTATATGACATCTGTGGATGGTCGACTTACCAGCTTACAGAGGGCAACGGCCTCCCAGGGTTCTGGCTCCATGTCATCCTTCGGAGCCACAGCAGGTGCTGTTTCTTCTCCTCGGCTATGCCAGCCCACCAGGTACTCAGGGGATCCTAAGTTATGCCGGGGGTTTCTCAACCAGTGTCAACTTCATTTCCGGCTGTTACCACACCAATACCCTACGGACGAGGCCAAGGTGGGTTCCTGGCGTTCCATCTGGAGTGCGAGGCATTAGCTTGGTTTAATCCGGTACTGGAGAGGGAGGATCCCATTGTGTCAGACCTGAGGGCGTTTTTGGCCACCTTCCGCAGGATCTTCGATGAACCCGGACGGGTCGCCTCTGCTACCGAGGCCCTCTTCAGTCTGCAGCAAGGTAATCTGTCTGTCGGTCAGTACGCGATACAATTCCGCACTTTGGCTTCTGAGCTTCTCTGGTCCGATGAGCCCTTGATCGGTGTCTTCCGTCGGGGGTTATCCGGGCGTGTGAAGGACGAACTGGCGGTACGGGATCTCCGCGGTTCCCTGGACGAGTTCATCACCCTGGCAATCCGGATAGACCGTCGTCTGCAGGAGCAGAACAAGGAGAGGATTCAGGAGAGGATGCAGGAGAGAAGACCTCCCCGCTTGGCTCCCACATTCCAGCGGCCCCTTCTTCCGGTACCCCGGGCTTCCCGTCAGCTCCCGAGCCCATGGAGGTGGATCGCGTCAGGTTAAGCAGTCAGGCAAGGGAGGAGAGGCTCACCCAGGGCCTTTGCCTTTACTGCGGTGGATCCGGCACTTCCGTAGGCAATGTCCCAAGAGACCGGAAAACTCCTCCACCTAGGCCAGGTAAGAGAGGCCAACCTAGGTCAGGGCGACTCCTCTCTACCACTTACTATATTCATCCAGGTGAAGGTCGGTGACAAACGCCATTTGGAGGTGGCTTATCTGGATTCCGGGTCTGCAGGTAATTTCGTACAGCTGGAAACGGCGCAACGTTATGGCATTCCCATACTACCCCTGCAGCATCCCCGCATCATCACCTCCGTCGATGGGAGACCCCTACAGGACATGATAGCGAGCGTTACGAGTGAGGTGGAGATACAGGTCGGAGCACTCCACACTGAGCGGCTCTCCTTCTACGTATTGCCGTCTCTTTCTCCCCCGTTTATGCTCGGCTTGCCATGGCTCCGCAGTCATGAACCAGTCCTGGATTGGCGTACGGGAGAGGTCCTGCGGTGGGGTCAGGCTTGTCACAGTCAGTGTCTGCTCCCCGTTAATCCCGTCCAGATGCCTCCCTCGCCGGCGGCCTTGCCCGGTCTACCATCGGCCTACTGGTCCTACGCTGATGTCTTCGATAAGAAGGAGGCCGAGACCCTTCCTTCTCACAGACCGTACGACTGCCCCATCGATCTGGTACCAGGGGCTTCACTTCCGAAAGGTCGCATCTACTGGTTGAACCCCGCCGAGACCCAGGCAATGGCCGATTACGTTAAAGACAGCCTGGCACGGGGTTTTATCCAGAAATCCACTTCGCCCATGGGTGCAGGGTTCTTCGTAAAGAAGAAGGAGGGGACCTTACGGCCATGCATTGATTATCGGGGTCTCAATGCCATCACCGTGAAGAACAAGTACCGCTGCCCCTCATTCCCGAGCTCTTCGACCGGCTGTGTGGATCCCTGGTCTTCACGAAGTTGGATCTGCGTGGTGCCTACAATCTTGTCCGGATTCGAGCAGGCGACGAATGGAAGACAGCCTTCATCACCCGGGATGGGCACTACGAATGTAAGGTAATGCTGTTCTGATTGTGCAATGCTCCTGCGGTATTTCAAGAATTTGTGAATGACGTTTTCAGAGATCTCCTCTATGTCTGTGTCGTAGTCTACCTAGACGACATCCTGATGTTTTCCCCTGATCTTCCTACACACAGGCGAGACGTCCGGCGGGTCCTACTCCGGTTACGGGAGAACCGGTTGTACGCGAAGTAAGAGAAGTGCCTGTTCGAACAGACTTCCTTGCCCTTCCTGGGATACGTGATCTCCGATTCCGGTCTCGAGATGGATCCAGAGAAGGTATCCGCCGTCCTGAAGTGGCCTCGACCAGTGGGACTTAAGGCCATCCAGAGATTCCTGGGTTTCGCCAATTACTACCGGCAATTCATCCCGCATTTCTCTGATCTGGTCAAACCCCTCACCACGTTGATTCGGAAAGGGACGTCAGCCAAGGTATGGACCCCAGAGGCCGAATCCGCCTTCCTGTCACTCAAAAGTGCTTTCTCCACAGCTCCTGCCCTTCACAGGCCTATGGCGGATAGACAATTCTATCTGGAGGTGGATGCATCCTCATCCGGAGCGGGAGCCGTCCTCACCCAGAAGACCACCACTGGGCGCATGGTAACTTGTGGTTTTTTTCTCCAAGGCTTTCTCTTCCAGTGAACGGAACTACTCCATAGGCGACCGGGAACTGCTTGCCATCAAAATGGTTCTGGAGGAGTGGCGGTACCTCCTAGAAGGCGCAGTACATCCTGTAGTGATCTACACCGATCACAAAAATCTGGCCTACCTACAGTCAGCCCAGAGACTCAACCCACGACAGGCTCGCTGGTCCCTGTTCTTTGCCTGCTTTGACTTCCGTCTTCACTTCCGCCCGGCAGCCAAAAACATCAAGGCTGACGCCTTGTCCCGGTCCTTCCTCATTGATGATCAGGAGGAGGAGCCACGCCCCATCATCGATCCGTCTAATCTCTGCATGGTGGCTCCGCTCCGTTTGTCTCAGCCACCCCCAGGTAAAACGATGGTTCCCGAGCGTGTTCTTCGCTGGGGTCATTCCTCCAGACTCGCTGGCCATGCTGGACTAACGAAGACCCTGCAGCTGATATGTCGGCATTATTGGTGGCCACGGATGCGCCAGAACGTCACCGACTTCGTTTCAGCTTGTTCTTCCTGTGCCTGTAACAAGACACCCAAACGGTTGCCTGTCGGACCTCTCCTGCCCTTACCGGTGCCCTGTGAACCCTGGAGACACATCGCCATGGACTTTATCACCGACCTCCCGCCCTCCTCCGGCAACACCATTGTGTGGGTCGTGGTGGATAGGTTCTCCAAAATGGCCCATTTCATTCCGTTGCCCGGTCTGCCTTCTGTGCCCAAACTGGCTGAGCTGTTCGTCCTCCACGTTCTCCGCTTACATGGTCTTCCCTCTAACATTGTTTCTGACAGGGGTGTTCAGTTCGTGTCCAGGTTCTGGCGGTCCCTCTGCAAGAAGCTCGATGTCGCCTTGGACTTCTCCTCAGCCTACCATCCGCAGTCCAATGGGCAGGTCGAACAGGTGAATCAGGTGTTGTCCGGCTACCTGCGACACTCCACCACGATGATTGGGCAACCTTACTACCCTGGGCGGAGTTCTCCTACAACAATCACACCGGTGAGTTCTCTCGTTCCACGCCTTTTTTCATAGTGTATAGACACCATCCGAGGATCCCGACTCCCGTGGCCATCACAACTCCTACTCCGGCGGCGAAGGCGGTGGCTAGAGACTTCTCCAAGATCTGGGACGAAACACAAGCAGCTCTGGAGAGGGCATCGAGACGGGGAAAGTCCACGCCAACAAGCGGCGCCTGGATGCCCCCATGTTCCAGCCAGGGGACAAGGTATGGCTCTCCTCCAAATACGTCCGCCTCAAAATTCCCTCTTATAAGCTGGGTCCTCGATACATCGGTCCCTTTGAGGTCATTTGCAGGTTGAATGAGGTGTGCTACCAGTTACGGCTACCCCCTACTCTACGGATTCACAACTCTTTTCACCGGTCTCTCCTCAAACCTTTGGTCCTCAACCGTTACTCACAGAATACGATTGCGCAACCTCCACCAGCCTCTGAATCCGACGTGTGGGAGGTCAGCGCCATCCTAGATATGAAAGAGGAGGGGCCGCTATACATGGTACTTGGCTGACTGGAAGGGGTTTGGTCCAGAGGAACGGTCCTGGGAGCCTGCAAAGAACATCAGCGCTCCGCGCCTCCTGCGCAGGTTTCATGCCGGTTTGCTTCCGGGGGGGCGTGGAGGGGGGGTACTGTTGCGTCCCTGCTGCACGGCACCTCCACTGCATGCACTGCTGTCCCCCTGCCCGCTTACCTATGGCTCCGTCACCGGCCCTGGTCCGGGGATTCAGGGTTCCAGCCGGCCGGCGGCGGCCCCAGGGCTCCAGAGTGCATCGCCGCTTGTCAAGCGGCCGGACTTCGGCTTCCACGCTGCTGCATCGTCCTCCTGGGGCTTCTACTGTCTCACTTCCTCCCTGAGCTCTCAGTAGGGGGCGGGTGCGTGCTCTCAGCCACTCTTAAAGGGCCGGGGTTCCAGTCCGCCCTGCCCCGCCTCTCAGCCAATCACTGAGAGGCTGCGGGGATATAAGGTCCTCATTCACTTCTGGACATTGCCTGGGCAACTTCTACCTTCTTGAAGTTGCTAGTCCAGGTCTTGTTAAGGGTCTCCTGTTGTGTGCTTTTCCTTACCCTTGTTTTGCTCTCTTGCAGTTGGATACCTCCGTGCCTGTTCCTGGCTGCCCTCCGTGTTTCCTGGTTTCCCCAAAGGACCCCATTCTGCATCTCCGTGTCTCCCTGCTGTCGGTTCCTTCCCTTGGGTCGGTTCAACACGGGTGTCCGCCTCTCTTGGGCCCTCCTTAGCCTCGTCCAGGAGAAATCCCAGAATAGGGGGTCACTCTTGCTTGACTCCTTTGGAGGTGTTTCCGGTGAGGTGGCCCTGTGGCCTTCCCTTGGGGTGTTTTGCCCACTGCTGTTGTTGTGTGCAAATAAATCTTTGAAATTTACCTTCCTTGTCTGCTTCTCTCACTCATCCTGGTATCAGCATCCGCATTGCCTGCGGTCCAGTGGGTCCTCACATCAGGTCCGTCTGTAGAGCGTGACAGTACCACTACTAAGGCTTAATGCCCCCATTAGAACCATTGCAGTTAATGGCACTCCCCTCATGCAGGGTGGTGTGGAATTTGTCACTGAGGAAGTGTCAATGTTGTGGGGTCATTACATGCTGAAAATGTGTCATTTTTTGCTATTGGTAATTTATCATCTGCAGTAATCCTGGGCATGCCATGGTTATGTAAACATAACCCAGACCATAGACTGGCACCTGGGTGACATCGTGCGCTGGAGCCCAAAGTGTCAGGATAACTGTAAAGGTCTACACAGACTGATGACCATTCATGTAAGCTTAGCCCTATACCCAATTTCCTCAAGATGCCTGGACCACCAGTGCAATAAGCCGCGGCACCTTGTACAACCCCTATCCCGTTGTAGATTGTAAGCTCTTTTGAGCAGGGTCACCTTCATTTCTTGCTTTATTTATTGTATTTTTTTTTCCACATTGATTCTATGCCTATTGTTTTTGTATCCAATGATTGTACTTTATTTGTTCTCTATTGTAATTACTTACTGTATATTTTCTGTACGCTAACCCTACATTGTAAAGCGCTGCGGAATATGTTGGCGCTATATAAATAAAGCTTTATTATTATTATTATTAACTGTATCTCGCTATCTGTAAACCAAGTGAAGGTCAAGCCTCCTCCCTTTGTACCATATGCCTTTAGAGATTTTGAGGATGTATTTTCTATTCAGGAATCAGAGAAATTACCCCCTCACAGAGAGTATGATTGCGCCATAGATTTGATACCTGATTCTCGTCTCCCAAAGGGGAAAATATTTAAGCTCTCTGGTCCAGAACGTCAGGCCATGAAAGAGTACATAGCAGACAGTCTGCGAAAAGGGTATATTAGACCATCTACCTCACCAGTAGGGGTCGGTTTCTTTTTTGTGGGAAAGAAAGATGGCGGCCTCAGACCTTGCATTGATTACCGTGAATTAAACGCGATCACTGTGAAAAACCAGTATCCTCTTCCACTCATCCCTGATCTTTATAATCAGCTGTTGGGAGCCAAATATTTCACCAAACTGGACCTCAGGGGAGCATATAACCTTGTCCGTATAAAAGAAGGCGATGAGTGGAAGACCGCATTTAACACACCTCTCGGCCATTTTGAGTATCTCGTAATGCCGTTTGGGTTAAGTAACGCACCTGCAGTGTTTCAGAATTTTGTCAATGATATATTCAGAGATATCAGTGGTGTATATGTGGTCGTTTATTTGGACGACATTCTGTTTTTTTCTCCTGGTCTTTGGTCGCACGTCCGACATGTCCGTACTGTACTCCAGAGACTCAGAGAGCATTCTTTATTCGCCAAATTAGAAAAATGTGTCTTCATGGAGGAGGAGATAAATTTTTTGGGGTATATAATATCGGCCAAAGGTTTTCGCATGGATCCTTCTAAAATTAAACCCATTAAGGAATGGGTACAACCCAAGTCTCTGAAGGCACTGCAGTGATTCTTGGGTTTCGCTAACTATTATCGCAAATTTATTAAAGGGTTTTCAGAGATAGCCAAACCACTCACTGATTTGACACGTAAAGGGGCGGATGTGGTTAATTGGAAGCCTGAAGCAATTTATGCGTTTACTAAGTTAAAAGAATGTTTCTCCTCTGACCCAATATTGGTTCAGCCTGATCTAGACCGCCCCTTCATTGTATAGAGGTAGATGCCTCTGAAGTTGGAGTGGGAGCAGTACTATCACAAGGCACTGTATCACTCACTCAGCTTCGTCCGTGTGCCTTCTTTTCCCGAAAATTTTCATCTACCGAGATGAATTATGACATAGGTAATCGGGAGTTGTGGGCAATCAAATGGGCCTTTGAGGAATGGCGCCACTTCCTCGAAGGCGCCAAATATAAGATTACCGTAATTACTGACCACAAAAACCTACCAACTTGGAGTAAGCGAAAAAACTAAATCCTAGACCGGCTAGGTGGGTTTGTTCTTCTCCAGATTTGATTTCGCTATCACTTTCCGATCGGGTACTAAAAATGTGAGGGCTGATGCCCTGTCTCGAAGTTTTTGCCACTTACAAGTTGAGGACGTGGAACCGACTCCCATTTTAGCAAAGGGGATTGTTGTTTCGGCTGTGTCTTTGAATCTTATGGAAGAGATTCATGGATCTCCAGAACAGGCCCCTGACAGTACTCCTGCCCAGAAACTATTCGTCCCTGCCAAATTCCGCCTCCAAGTCCTTAAGGAATCTTATGATTCCGTCCTCGCAGGGCATCCTGGTATCAATAACACCATCAGACTTGTAACCAGGAATTTGTGGTGGCCAACCATAGTAAAGGACTGTAAGGAATATGTACTGGCTTGTGAAACCTGTGCTCGCGCTAAGTCTCCCCGCAACCGCCCTGCTGGGTTGCTCCAGTCCTTGCCTACCCCTGAGGGTCCTTGGACTCATATCTCCATGGATTTTATTACTGACCTGCCACTCTCAGAAGGGAGGACTTGTATCTGGGTAGTAGTAAACAGATGCAGCAAGCAGTGTCATTTTGTTCCGCTGTCCGGGTTACCTAATTCCGAGACCCTGAGCAAATTATTTATTAATCATGTTGTGCGATTGCATGGTGTTCCTGTGAATATTGTTTCTGACAGGGGCACCCAGTTCGTTTCCAAGTTTTGGAGGGCATTCTGTAAACAGATTGGAATTGACTATTCCTCTTCTTCTGCCTATCACCCTGAAACCAATGGTCAAACCGAGCCACTAATCAAGCTCTTGAACAGTATCTACGTTGTTATGTCTCTGAGCAACAATCCGATTGGGTGGAACATCTGCCACTAGCGGAATTCGCCATGAATAACCAGTACCAGGAGTCCATCAAGACCACCCCTTTCTACTGTAATCATGGGCTGCACCCGCGCTTTGGTTTGTTTTCTTCTAGACTTTCTGATGTCCCTGGGGTAGAAAGGTCCATAGATCAGTTAAAGACTATCTGGTCTGAAGTGAACAAAAACTTGAAGGGGGCTCAGGCTAGGCAGGCATCTTCTGCTAATAAACGGCGCTCCAAGGGTCCGGACCTGGGAGTTGGGGACAAAGTTTGGTTGTCTACGAAAAATATCAAGCTCAAAGTGCCGTCTGCCAAACTAGGTCCCAGGTTTATTGGTCCGTATGAAATTATTGACGTGATTAACCCTGTAGCCTTTCGTCTGAAGCTCCCTCGATCGTTCAAACTACCCAATGTATTCCATAAATTCCTTCTCAAATTGTACCGATCTCCGATTCGTCCTGACCGGTCCCCTCCTCCTCCGGTCTTGGTCGGGGGTGCCGTGGAATACGAAGTTCAACGGATCCTTGATCCTTAGCGAGAGGATCCATGCAGTATCTGGTACATTGGAAGGGCTATGGTCCGGAGGAGAGGTCCTGGGTTACCTGCCAGTAATATCCATGCCAAGGTTTGATCAGGAAATTACATCTTCTTCATCCCAATAAACTGGGTTTTGTGGGTACGGAGGCCCCTCGTAGAGGGGGGGGGTACTGTCACATCGCCATTGGACTCTGTAGGTGGTGTTCCTGCCTCGGCCGCTGGGAGGCGCCAGATTCCGTCGGCTGATGGTGCTGGTGATAGGAGGGCCTTATCCTCATATGGACCTGCTCCTTCGACGTCGGCCTCTGTCACTGAACGCCGCCGTGTTTCTCCTTTGAGTGATGTAGGTTGCAGAGTAGCGGGCCCTACAGAGGTGTCTGGTAGGCGCAGCCTTCGTTCTTCTGTCAGAAGTGGGGTGGTTGGTGCCAGTCGTGCATCACCATCTGGCCTGGTTCTAGGGGCGGTCCGGATGAGATCATCAGGCTGTGAGCTCCAGCCTATGGGAGGTAACCGCGCCCTTCAAATACATTGGAGCCTGTGTTGCAGGCCACCAGATATAGTTTTGGTTCCCCAGTGTGATAGTGTGTGTGTTTAGTTTTGTCTCTGACCTTTGCCTGGATTTTCGACTCTGTTACTGCCTGGCGATTTTGTACATTCGCTGCCCTCTCGGATTTGACTCGGACTCCTGACTACGTTCTTCGGATCCTGATTTTTCCCTTCCTTACGACCTCCTTGCTCTGCTGCTCATATAGGCAGCTACGCTCTGGGCTCCGCTGTAATTCCAAATCCCTGTATAGGGGTTAAGGGTTTCGGGGTTTCTCGGGGTGCTTCCTTACCAGCAGCTCAGCCTCACAGCGGATGGTCGTCACAGATGTTAAATGAAAGCAGACAAGAGTTGGTTTTTATCTGGACACCGAGATTAGAGATTAAGGCCCTGCAGGTGAAACAGTCAAACGTTGACGAGAATACCGAGTCTTTTGGCGTATCCTAATTTACGCTACAACCCACTCCTGGCGCATACAAATGTTAAATCAATGCAGACAAGTGTTGGTTTTTAGCTAGACACTGAGATTAGAAATTAAGGCCCTGCAGGTGGACTGGTCAGATACAAACGCTGACGAGAATACCGAGTGTTTTGGCGTATCCTAATTTACGCTACAAACCACTCCTGGCACACACAAATGTTAAATGAATGCAGACAAGTGTTGGTTTTTAGCTGGACACCGAGATTAGAAATTAAGGCCCTGCAGGTGGACTCGTCAGACACAAACGCTGACGAGAAAACCGAGTCTTTTGGAGTATCCTAATTTACGCTACAACCCACTCCTGGCGCATACAAATGTTAAATGAATGCAGACAAGTGTTGGTTTTTAGCTGGATACTAAGATTAAAGATTAAGGCCCTGCAGGTGGACTGGTCAGACACAAACGCTGACGAGAATACCGAGTCTTTTGGCGTATCCTAATTTACACTAAAACCTACTCCAGATGCACTAAGATGCTAAATGAATGCAGACAAGAGTTGGGTTTTAGCTGGATACTGAGATGAAAGATTAGGGCCCTGCAGGTGGACTGGTCAGACACAAACGCTGACGAGAATACCGAGTCTTTTGGCGTATCCTAATTTACACTAAAACCTACTCCAGATGCACTAAGATGGTAAATGAATGCAGACAAGAGTTGGTTATTAGCTGGACACTGAGATTAGAGATTAAGGCCCTGCGGGTGGACTGGTCAGACACAAACGCTGACGAGAATACCGAGTTTTTTGGCGTATCCTAATTTACTCTAAAACCTACTCCAGCTGCACTAAGATGCTAAATTAATGCAGACAAGAGTTGGTTTTTAGCTGGATACTGAGATTAGAGATTAAGGCCCTGCAGTTGGACTGGTCAGACGCAAACGCTGACGAGAATACCGAGTCTTTTGGCGTATACTAATTTACGCTAAAACCCACTCCTGGCGCACATAATTTTTAAATGAATGCAGACAAGTGTTGGTTTTTACCTGGACACTGAGATTAGAGATTAAGGCCCTGCTGGTGGACTGGTCAGACACAAACGTTGACGAGAATACCGAGTCTTTTGGCGTATCCTAATTTACGCCAAAACCTACTCCAGCTGCACTAAGATGCTAAATTAATGCAGACAAGAGTTGGTTTTTAGCTGGACACCTAGATTAGAGATTAAGGCCCTGCTGGTGGACTGGTCAGACACAGACGTTGACGAGAATACTGTGTCTTTTGGCATATCCTAATTTACGCTACAACCTACTCCTGCCTATAGAGAGCTAAATTAATCCCTAAAAGCACTGTTTTCTGATGGATGAGCCTGTACACAAGCCCCAGATGTGATGCAGGCTGGTATACTGGCACAACGAAGTTTGCTATATAACCTGCCTCCCTTCCTGCCTGTATACAGCTCTATTAATCCTCAGAAGGACTGTTGTGGTAATTATATTGTCAGCCCTGCGCCTACACTAGCTGAAAGGCCACAAATCTGTCCCTCAATCAGCAGCAGCTCTCCCTACACTGAGTGTCTGTGGAGCAGAGTAAAGAGCACAGCGCGGTCAGGTCTTATAAAGACCTGATGATGCTGTGCGGCCAGCCAATCAATGTAATTCCACAACCAACATGGCTGTGGCATTACAGTGTCTGTCAGCCAATCCTTGCATGCGGGCTGGCTCTGTAAAGAGTGCCAACATGCAGGGAGGTGGACCCCGAGCATAGCAAGAGTATCGCAAGATTACTCGGTACTCGCCGAGTACCCGAGTACCGAGATATTCATGCGAGTACCAAGTAGTGACCACCATACTCGCTCATCCTTAATATTAGGATAACGCACACTAATGTAAAGCACTAGTGGTACCAGTATATAGTAAGTATCTGAGGTGGATCACAATACAGGTCAGTGATAGTATAAGTGTACAGTATGATATAGTATCCAGTGTAAACCACAGTTAACCCCTAGAGGTCAAAATCAATAAACCAGATTAACAGTGGTTGTTACCCATGGTCAAAGATAGGGCAAATTGAGGAGCCAGGCATGTACTGACTACTGGTCAAAGTAGTGGTCGGTGCAGGGATGGTATGCCAACGTGGAACTGGGCAGGGGCGGACCTACTGTGGTGCAGGTGGTTCAGCTGCACCAGGGCCCCAACCATGTAGGGGGCCCCTCAAGCACCTGTAGGGGGCCCACCATGACCCTGTGACCCTTGGCTGTTCCCGCCCCTCCTCTCCTCTGCAGCCCCGGCTCCCAGACCTGCAATGCGCGGCTCGGCGCAGTTAGGAGGTGCTCGCAAACCGCCCCTGCTAACACCCACCCCCCCCCGCTCCTCACCTAAAGCTGGCTGCACCCCAAACCCCCACCACCCTGCTCCTCATCAGCTGCTAGCACCCCCCCTCCCCGCTCCTCACCTAAAGCTGCTAGCAAACCATCCCAACTCCTCACCTACATTTGGGGCATTTAGGTGGCCTGCTAGAGACCAGGTAAATGTGTAATGTGGTCAATACTTTGAACTGATGGGGGATTGTTAATATTGCTATAGCTGGCTTTTATGTTATTACGCGGTGTTAATGCGTATTAATAATTAGAAGTAAGAATTTCACTTGTCTATAGCATATTTATATCCGTGTATTGCCATTTTTATGTTAGTAAGAGGCACATGTAGGCCACGTATAGTCTGGTTATCCATAGATTTTTATTTACTGTTTTTATGATTCAATTTAATAAAGATTTATATATTTGCATTATATACAGCCCCCTTTTTTCTGATTTATTATTTTTGCTGTATGCAATATTACAGTTCCATGATTTTATAGGATACAAATTTTGAATTTTTCATATATTTTAAACAAATTTAGTATCCTTCTGCACGTTTAATTTTGATTTAGCTGCACCAGGGTCCCGCCAGGCTGAAGGTCGCTGGAGCTGGGTGAACAATAGTTACCAATATAGGGCGGTCATCAGCGGTCAGAAGTCAGTCCGAGGTCAGCAGAGCGGTCAGGCTGCGGGAGCACCCAGGCCCCACGCGTATCACTGTTAGGGCTCAGCTTCCTCAGGGGAACTCTGCAGGAGAGCATCAAGCCCAGCAGAAAACACCAGTTCACTGAGGAGACGTCAGTCTCCCGAACACCCAAAGCACAACCAATAGGGGAGCCAGGGACTGCAGGAGAAGTTATAGAGGTAGCCCACACAAAGGTTATCGACACCATGACACAGGTGAGAGAGAGAGAAAGACACAGAGGTGGTCAGGCCTAGTTCTACACATATCAGGGGACTTCACCGAGGGAAAAGAGACAAGGAGGCCTTATCCAACACTCACTGTGGAAATCCAGAAGTGCCTTCCCAACCACCTGGAGTGTACCATATACAGTGCCTGCTATAACACCAGTAAAGGTAGAGAAACGATTCCCAGTGTGTGTGTCATTTTGTTCATCCCTGCACCTGTCCAGCCTAGAGACTGTAGCAGCAGACCAGCTGATTAACTGCCTCCCGGTGCAAATTCCCGTCATCCCAGCACTGCCCTGGGGACCCCACTCCGCCTGCAAGGAGCATTATCAACTGGCTGCAATACCACCATCCCCGGCTGTCTGACTGCAGCGCTGGTGAGATCACCAGAAACTGCAGGTGGCGTCATGAGACTTTCTTTTTATTATGTTTCCCTTTTAACAAGTGACCCTAGGGTACGGGTCCGGGCAGGTCACCAGTGACATCCTCTTACAGTAAACGGCCGGATACCGAGTTCCCAAATACACCTGGGCAAGTCACTATACCATAGCATGGGGGTGGCGCAATAACGATGGGCCTTCACCCTGCTGAGAATACCAGCTCTCAGCCGCCTACTTTAAGGTCTCTTTCCTTGCCAACATATGCCGTAGGCAAGGACAAACAGAGACCAATGTTAATTTATGGACATTTTCACATGTCCATGATTCTGCATGGACCATGTCTCTGTATGAAGCACACAAGTCTCTGTGTGGAGCAGACCCATGCCCTTGTGTTCCAACCGGAGACATGTCCGTTTTTGGCTGGCAGCATGGACCCATTCAGGTCAATGGGGTCGTGCAAAAAACGACCTGCACATGGATGTCATCCGTGTGACATCCGTCTGCATGGACTGTAGCAAAAATTTCTAAGTATAAAAATAACAAATTTTATACTTACCTGACTCCAGCGAAGCTCCTGTCCCTCTCACTTCCGGTGCTGCTCATTAAGCTCATGAATTTTCACTGAACTGTGAGCTGCAGCGGCCCTGAAAGTGAGAGGGATAGGCAGCGCTGGAGACAGGTGAGTTTATAATGACTAGAGATGAGCCAAAACCCTAGTGTTCGAATTCGATTCGATTCGTCGAATTGGAGGTGTGTTCGCCAAATGTTCGTCGAACACTGTCGAACACCGTCAAACACCATTGAAAACAATGGCAGGCAAACACAAACACATACTAACACATAGAAAATAAATAGAAAACACCTTCTAAGGTGTCCAAAAGGTGACAACCTACTCAGAAGATACACAAACACATGGAAAAGTGACAAGTACATATAAAAATGAGAAAAGAAAAGGAGACACAGATATGGGCATGTCATGCCTTTCTAAAATCCTGTTTTACTCCAGTATTTGTAAGGCCTCATTCACACGATGAGTATTTTGTGAGTTTTTCCTCAGTATTTGTAAGGCCTCGCGCATACGATGGGTATTTGGTGAGTTTTACTTCAGTATCTGTAAGGCCTCATGCACACGATGAGTATTTGGTGAGTTTTACTTCAGTATCTGTAAGACCTCATGCACATGATGGCTATTTGATGAGGTTTTTACCTCAGTATTTGTAAGGTCTCGTGCATACGATGAGTATTTGATGAGGTTTTTCCTCAATATTTGTAAGGCCTCGTGCATACGATGGGTATTTGGTGAGGTTTGTCCTCAGTATTTGTAAGGCCTTATGCACACGATATTTGGTGAGGTTTTTACCTCAGTATCTGTAAGGCCTTATGCATACGCTCAGCATTGTGTCACATTTAGGGGACTACTACAAGAGTCTCCATTTTTTCCAAACATTTGGGCACAGACACCACTTAAGTGGCATCAATTGCCCCACAGTTGCAAACTTAAAATGGCGACTTGAATGCAAAAATCCACAAGCCTTTAGTCTCCCCAGGATGACACAGGGGTAGAAAAGTCCTTGCAGATCCATGCCTTGTTCATCTTGATGAACGTTAGTCTGTCCACATTCTGGGTGAACAGACACGTGCACTTTTCTGTCAGCACACCGCTAGCAGCGCTGAAGACACGTTCAGAGAGAACGCTGGCTGCGGGGCACGACAAGATCTCCAAGGCGTGAGTGGCGAACTCAGGCCATTTTTCCAGATTGGAAGCCCAAAATGAGCAAGGCTCCAGTTCCCCAGTCATGGCATCGATGTTAAGTTGGAGATACTCGTGTACCATCCGCTCCAGGCATTGACTATGTGTCAGACTTCTCGTGTCTTCAGGCCTTGCAAATGATGCTCTAAAAAATCGTGAAACGAGGCCACAAAATTGCTGTTACCACCACCAGATACAGTGTTACTGGTATGGTGTAAGTGATGATGACTCGACAGTCCCTCGGTTGACAAGTTAGAATAGTGAGATTCACTCTGTGTACCACTGGTGTTTCGTGGAAAGGCCGATCTGAGATTATGTATCAACTTCTGCTGATACTCCTGCAAGTGTTTACATCCCTTTCTATGGCAGGAATTATTTCAGCAAATTTGGCCTTGTAGCGGGGATCTAAGAGTGTGGCAACCCCGTAGTCGGCATTACTTTTAATTCTAAAAATCAGAGGGTCATGTTGCAGGTAGTGCAGCAAGAAGGCGCTTATGTGACTTGCACATCCAGGAGGACCAAGTCCTTTTTTTGTGTTGGTGGTGGGGAGGTTAGAATCATGTTTCCTTCATCTGCCCTCTCCCCCCAACCTCGCACAACAGAAATGTCATCAAGGTCTCCCTCATCTGTTGACTCTTCCATGCCTATTGCCAGTTTTTCCTCCATTTCTTCCTGGGCTCCTACACCTTCCTCAACAGTTTGGTTGCAACCATGCGCCCTCGTTAATCCCTCTCCCCCACCCTCCCATGCCTGCCACCTTGGTGCTGCCGACCGTCTGGACCTTGGAGATCTTGTTATCCCTTCTGCATAGGACTCCTCCTGTACTTCCTGCAACTCCTCTTGTCCCACCACCTGACTCCGAATATTGTTTAGGTGTGCTCCAGCCTGTAGATGACCAGAATAGTCATGCTGATAATGGCATCATCAGAGCTAAACATCTTCGTCGCCATCTCACAACTATGCAGAGGAGTGCATAGGTCCTTGATCCACTCCCGCAGCATGATCTGCCCCACCTCTGGATTTCGTAGGCGTCATAAAGTATTGCACCAGGGCTTGGCGGTGCTGCCACAGTTGCTGCAACATGTGCAGAGTAGAATTCCATCGTGTCAGCACATCGCATTTCAGCCGGTGAATGGGCAAGCCGAAAGACTTCTGGAGCGAAGCAAGACGTTAAGCTGTGGGATGCGAACGCCGGAAGTTAGCACACAGCGACCATGCCCTCTGCAGGAGCCCATCTAGGCCGGGATAGTGTGTCAAAAATTGCTGGACAACCAGGTTCAACACGTGAGCCATACAAGGCACGTGTGTGACATTGTCCCGGTGAAAGGCCGCACCCAGGTTTGCAGCATTTTCACCCACGGCCTTACCTGGCTGCAGGTTGAGTGGAGACAACCATTGCTGAAACTTGGTCTCCAGAGCGGACCATAATTCTTCAGCTGTGTGACTCACATTTCCCGGGCATTTCAAGGTTAAATACCACCTGATGGCATTGAGCCCAGCTGCCAGCATAGTAAGGAGGTGTGCTGGATTCCTTCTGTGCAGTTACAACATGGGTGGCATTACCAGACAGGCTTTGGGTGGAGGTGGAGGACTGAGACGAGGTTGAGGAGGCAGAAGCAGTGGAGGAACTTCTACCTACAGAGGATTGATGCACAACTCGTGGGGATGGCAAGATTTGTACAGCAGACCCTTCTCCAGCTCTCACCATAGTTAGCCAGTGCACAGTCAACGACATGTAACGCCCCTGTCCATGCTTACTGGTCCAAGTGTCTGTGGTGAAATTCACCCTGTCACACACAGAGTTTCTCAAGGAAGCGGTGATGTTGTCTGCGACATGCTGGTGTAGCGCAGGCACACCTTTCTCAGACAAGTAGTGGCCACTGGGCATCTGGACTGGGGCACTGCGACGAACATAAGGTCTCGAAAATCCTCTGTGTCCACCAGGCGGAAAGGCAGCATTTCTGTAGCCAACAGCTTGCAGATGGTGAAATTCAAGCGCTTAGCTTTCTCATGGCTAGGAGGAAATGGTGTTTTACTTGTCTACATCTGAGGGACGGAGACCTGGCTGCTATGCTGAGATGGGGTTGGGTAGGGTGTCCCCGGCAAACTGCTGATCTGTGAGGGAGGTGCAGACGAAGATGTAATGTTGCCTTCATCCAAAGGTGGTGCTCTCAATGTTTGAGAGAGCTCAACATTAGCAGCATTATGCACTTGAAAACCAAGTGACGACCTGCCAACCACACTGCCTGTTGCGGGTAAAAAGGTGGAAGGTCTCCGTCCAAAAGCATGTGTAACAGCTGTCCCCACAGTCACAGATGATGAAGAGCACACGGATGCACTTGATGGGGCAGACGGTGGTAGGCCCGCGCTGCTAGCCTGCATTTTAGCACAGTGAGCTTCCCACTGCGACTTGTGCTTCATATCCATGTGGTGGTTCATGCATGAAGTACTCATGCAGTTGTTGACATGCTCCAGTACTCCGTCTATGTCCAGGAAGGCGCAACCTAACCTTGTCGTCAGAAGCATCCTCCTCCACATCCTCTGCCGACCTCATCGACTGGCTAACTGTGAGTTGACAGTAAGTGGAATCTGTGGCGCCCCTGTGACTAGGCGCCACAGGGTAGTATTGCACCTTAATAATAATGTGTTAACCCTGTAAAGTTGTCAGTTCAAGGTTCACTTTATGGGTCTATTCTTACATCCACCTAGGACCACACCACTTAGAATAGGGGGGCCAGTAATTTAGTAGGTCCCAAAAAGGGGGGTGGAGCGTAGGATAGAGTAGTAGGAGGGAAAGTTTTAGTTAGACACTTAATGCTGGGAAGGCAGTCAGCAAAGACGAGCCTGACAGCAACGCTGCCGGGAGGAACCCCAACCTTCAAGGGGGGAACCAGGACAGAGGGCAACAGGCCAAGACTGGTTGGAGCCAGCTGGGCACGTTGGGGAGGCATCGGCAGTGCGGGTAGCCATAGCGGTCAGACGTTTATCTCTGGTCGCAGACCGACAAGTTTCAGACCCATCACTAAAAGTGTAGCTGACAGCACCACAAGGTACCTCCCCCCTCAGGACCAAAAAGTAGATCCAAGATCACAGGAGCAACGGCCCGAGTACCGGTGGCGGGGGTAGTAGCGACCCCATCAGAACCGACAAAGGAAACCCGTGCCCCACCGTGGGAGATCAAGGGACTGGCTGGAGAGCTCTGCGAGGGTGGTAGAGTTAAAAGAGCAACTGAGACCCAGAAAGCCATAGAGGGAAGAACATCTAGAGACTCCATAACAGGGAACCTGGAACTGGTGACAGACCCTCGGTAAATCAGACTGTACCGTATACCATCATCATCTATCGGTACCCATTAAAGTGGAGTTAAAGTTGAATTGGACTCAGTTATCCTTATTGAGGTGCCCGGAGAGCTCAGCACCATCAGCAGCTCAGCAGAGGGGTAAGAACTGCAATACCAACCATCACTACAGCTTCCCTCATCCACATTACATCCCTGCTGCCCTGAGGTAATAGCTCCACCTGTAGGGAGCTGGACCACTCTTTGCTGCACCCACCATCACCTCAGCGGCCAGCTTGCAGTGCCGGTACCATTTTACCGGGAACTACAGGTGGCATCATGATCCCCTATAAATACTCCCTTCTCCCCCACCATCTATTCAAATGATAACCTGGGCACGGAACCAGGATCCAAACCACCCTTGATCTCCCCATCCAAGCCGCCATCAGTCCTGGTGTCCGAGTACCCCTAGCCCTGGCCACATCATTTTTTGGCGTCACGAACAGGATAGAACCGACCTGGTGGAACCAGGTAAAGTGCGCCCAAAAGACTTGATTATTGAATGCTTGTGTGGCCGCCATTACATCGCCTCAGGAATTACAACTGCGTCATAGCGAAGGAAAAGAGCGGGAAGATAAGCCCCGCCCCTTCATTCTGCTGAGGGTGAAGAGAATAGTGGCGGGCTCACGAATGTAAACAGACTATGTGCTGGCCCAGGTACGTGCCTCGACCCCTTGCTACAGATGGGCCAAGAAAGAGGCGCCAAAGTGTCTCCCCGCCCCCCTTACCATCAAACAAGCAAGGGGGAGGGTCAAGAATATGCCGATGCCAGGTCCGGACTATAAAAACCAAATAGGGCGCGGCCGGAGGGCAGAGCGAGAACCAGTGCCAGACTCTGGACCCGTTACCCGCAAGTGAGCTGGTAGTGATGGCGGTACCAAGAATAGCAGATGTTATCGTG
Organism: Allobates femoralis; assembly: GCA_033576535.1. NCBI lineage: Eukaryota > Metazoa > Chordata > Amphibia > Anura > Aromobatidae > Allobates > Allobates femoralis. The sequence continues at coordinate 9,331,821 of JARQOC010000007.1, read as the reverse complement.
AGGTGGAGGAACAGATAAGGGCTGACCAAGCCACCCCGGGCATCCCAACCCTAGAGACTGTTGGCGATGATTTGATTTTCTGGGGAACGGCGCTGCGAGACCTACGGGCCCGTCTGCAGGAGACCACAGACTGGACCATCTGGCACTAGAGTGCTGAAATGGTCCTAACAGTGGACCAGCGTGCAGAGCAGCGAAATGCCCAGCGGCAGAACCTGGAACCAGGGTGACGGTGGCTACCCAAACCGAGCACCTAGTGACCGGAGATGCCTCTACCAATACCGAGTTAACACGGCTGGTGCAGGAAGACCGGAGATGCAGCACCGTAACCGCTGAGGAGGCCGGACAGGAGGAGATCACCGTGGGAGACCTCATCCCCTTCCCCGAGGAGCCGGCTGACGAGAGAGATGACGAGGTCAGTGTCGGAGAGAAGGAGGGATCGGAGGAGGAAGGAGCCGTCGGAGGTCCAGAGGAGGCCAGACCCTGCGAGTTATGGAGGGTTCCAGTACCAGCAACTCGAGTCGCGGGAAGAGAGCGGTGCAGTCTGCGAGCGAGTCGTCGCTGCCTTGGCAACAAGTGGGCCGTCCCCAGTCCATACCATCGAACCCGGCCGACGAGGCTGAAAGGCAGAGGCGCCGTGAAGCCTGGTGGGTTAATGAGATGGAGACCCAGTTCGCAATCAACCCACACAACCCCTTAGTCAACGGAAGAAGGGAGTGATTACTATTTTCAATCTGAATACCGGGTATGGGTTCGCCCGGGAGGAGGGCCTGCTTGCAGAGGTTTTTGTTGGGCGAAGGGACGTAGAGGCCCGCCTTCCCCAGGGCCACCTGGACAGGGATCTGTACAGTGGGGACATCATTACCTATGAGCACCACGCAGGACCTAGAGGATGGTTCCCATTCGGGTGAGCCGACACTACAGGTAAAGAGGAAATGGTAACCGGTAACGTGTTCAGTACTTTCTTTTATGTTTCCTTTACTGTACATGAACGTAAATATACGGCATGTGTTTTCTATTGAGCCTGATGAACATTAAATCAGTGACTTGGAACCCAGTCCCTGTGGACAGAAGGTGGACTAGACTAACAATAAGTGTTAATGCAACGTTATAAGAAATGAACCTCCCGCAAGGGAAGATTATGAATAAGCGTACAAGTTACTGTTATAAATGTTTGAACCTTACCTGTTTGATTGCAAATAAAAATGTCAACTAATACCGGTTTGGTTTAACACCCGCGGATGGGTTTTACCAAGGGGGTGTGTAGTGCCCCTGTGACTAGGCGCCACAGGGTAGTATTGCACCTTAATAATAATGTGTTAACCCTGTAAAGTTGTCAGTTCAATGTTCACCTTATGACATCTATTCTTACACCCACCTATAGGTCCACACCACTTATAATAATTTAGTAGGTCCCAAAAAGGGGGGTGGAGCCTAGGATAGAGTAGTGGGAGGGAAAGTTTTAGTTAGACAGTTAGTGCTGGGAAGGCAGTCAGCAAGGACGATCCTGACAGCAACGCTGCCGGAGGAACCCCCCAACCTTCAAGGGGGGAACCAGGACAGCTGGCAACGGGCCAGGACTGATTGGAACCGGCTACTCACATTGGGGAAGCATCGGCAGTCCCGGTGTCCGAGTACCCCTAGCCCTTGCCACATCAAATCTCCAACCTCATCATCACCCTCTGTGTTCTCACACTCTTAAGGATCACAATTGTTAAAGGACTCCTTGTAAGAGTCCTTTAAGGTGTCACAGACCCACCGACATTCCTTTAGGAAGGTCCACTGCACATGTGCATTTTATCAATGTGCTGGATGTTTGGCACAGTTTTAGATAGCAGTCTGCTGCCAGATGGTCTTGAGGGGGTCTCCCGGGATACTCCTCTCGGCGCATTCTCTGTTATCACCTGCCCCTAGTACACTCCATCATTGCCACAGCTGGAGAGGATGATGGATGAACTAGGCGATGACCACCCCCTTTAGGACAGAGAGGACCAGGACCATCTTGGGGAACATGTCCATGACCTGTGGTTTGGGTGCATCTGACTGACCAACCAAGAGAGATTTTGGCCACACCCGATGGCAACTTCTCTCTAAGTCAACCCGGAATATTCTAACCACAGACCACACCTTCATGCCCCGCATGTTCATAAATGTGACCTCATCCCCAACAGGCATGGTGCATAGTCTTTGGGGAAGATCGTCACACTGCAGGGTGGTGCGGTTGACGTAGCACCGATGTTTGGTGCCATAGAATCCCATACCCCCTATCCTGTTTAAATGCCACCACCTTGCCATTCGTGCTTTGGTCGATGAAGTCATTTGCCTTAGGCCCATTCAGCCAGTCCCAGACGATGGCATCTGCATTTTGATTAACCGCGACAAATGACATAGAAGAACGGGGTGGTTGATACCTTGTTGGATAAGTGCTTGGAGGGGGTTAGGGGTCCCCACATGGCATTGCCACAGTTAAATGCCTCCGGAGGTGGTGAGGTTGATCCAGATAGCTGGGACACATTGCCTTGTAGGTGGTCCTTGTCCCCATCCTGGTCCAAGTGTTCTTGGGTAATGGGATCCAGGAGCTGAGGCTGCAACACTGGCTGCAGCCCGAATATAGATAGACATACAGCCAAATCATTTGCAGTCTCACATTTGCTGCTCCCGGGCCCAGATGCCGTATGGTAAAAATCACCTGACTGCTGGAACTCACTCCTCGGGTCAGCGGCTTGCATCAGGACCCAAAACTGGACCTGCACGCACCTCATTACAAATGATGCCCAAATCGGAAGTCCAAGTGACATAGGTGCCCATGTCCTCTCCATGATGCCACTCTGGATCTGGTTTGGCTGACTCACCTTCTGCCCCCGGGATGCTCAGGTAGATTATATCCTCTAATTCGAGGTCAGCCATGCCTTTCAGGGGATCCATGAAGAAAGAACTGCAGTGTGGGAACCAGACAAAGTACCTGCGTGTCTAAGGGAGTGCACACACAGTGGAGCTGCAGTGCCAAGAGAGCGGAGCTGCGTGCCTATGGGAGTGCACAGATAAGATGGCGGGAGACGCTATTAAAGTTTCCCAGCTTTGGGTGTGTTTTGCTTGTTTTCCCTAAGGGCCCCGCCTCTTGCATTGTGTGCCAGGATACAGACCCAACAAACAAGAAGGAAAAGAAGCGCACATAGAGTAATACCTTCGGGTTTGATGGTCACACGGACTCCCACAATACAGACTCACCTGGTCTGGTTGTGAATGGTCACAACTCCCTTGGACAAGCACGTATGGTCGCAGCAGCCTCCCGGCAAAAAGAAAGGATCCACTTGGAAAAATTAGAACCGGATGGATAGAAGCCGCGCTGACCACAATAAGAGTAACAGAGTAACACACACACTCTGTTTATTCAGCCTACAGTGTTTCGTGGCAAACAGGCCACTTCATCAGGGCAGTGCCCTGATGAAGTGGCCTGTTTGCCATGAAACACGCAGGCTGAATAAACAGAGTGTGTGTGTTACTCTGTTACTCTTATTGTGGTCAGCGCGGCTTCTATCCATCCGGTTCCAATTTCTCCAAGAGGATACAGACCCAAGCAATCAGTACTGGAGTTGAATGTTTGCACACTATTGTTAACTAATGCCTAGCTGCTAATTAACACCGATATGTCAGGCCACAAAGTACATAAACTGGTTGCAGATACTTAGGGTGCCGTCATACACAGCGATGCTGCAGCGATCCCAACAGCAATACGATCCTGGTAGAGATCATTGGTGCGTCGCTATGTGGTCACGTGGGAGATGTCAAGCAATCAGAACTTCCCAACGATACGGCTACCCGTAGCCTCCTATACAACGATGTCGGCGGTCGTTGGGACTGTTTCACGCGGCAGCTATTCTGACGATTCACACCTCGATGAGGGACGTACTGTGTCACACAGCATGCATTTACATTGCCTTTTCCGTGCCCCCTCAGCTCTGATTGGTGGTCACTACTGCGTTCTGATTGGGTGGCCTTGGTTTAAAAGCAGGGAACATAGTAGCAATTCCATCCTTTGTTCCTGACGTCGTGCTGGTTTGCAGATCGTAGTAGCGTTCTCCGGCTGTGACTCCGTATTCGTTCATCTGTCCTTTGTTCCTGACTGCATCCTGGTTTGCGAATCATAGTAGCATTCTCCCGGGTGTGACTCCGTATCCATTCATCTGTCCTTTGTTCCTGACTGCGTCCTGGTTTGCAGATCGTAGTAGTGTTCTCCGGCTGTGACTCCGTATCTGTTCATCTGTCCTTTGTTCCTGACTGCATCCTGGTTTGCGAATCGTAGTAGCATTCTCCGACTGTGACTCCGTATCTGTTCATCTGTCCTTTGTTCCTGACTGCGTCCTGGTTTGTGGATTGTAGTAGCGTTTTCCGGCTGTGACTCCACATCGATTTCTCTGTTCTTCAATGGTTCTTCTGACACCTTTACTCCATCTGCACGGTAGGTATTGTTTGGGGTCTCAAATGCGTTTTCATTTTTACTTTACTTTTATTTTTACTTTATTCATAGGACACCACCTATTAATTATCTGCTGTCATTGCTCTGGAGGGAGGGCTTAGCTTCTATCTATATACATTTGCTTTTGCATGGGCAGCCATTTTAGAGGGGTTTCTGCCAAACCCAACAAGTATACATATGCTTATGCATGGGCAGCCATTTTAGGGGGTTTCTGCCACACCCAACAAACAGCAGTGCGGTTCAAACGGTATTTTTTACTTTTTTAACATATTCCATGTATGCTGCTCACTGTATGCTATTCTTTGTTTCAGATGTCTTTTAATAGCAAAGAATTTATCTGTGAATTGATTGACATGTATCGGTTCCTGCCCTGCCTTTGGCAGACTAAATCAGCCGTGTACAGCAATCGAAATTAAAAAAGGGAGGCATATGAGAAACTGATTGCCCTCTTTAAGCGGCATGGCCCCAGCGAGAAGATGGATGAGGATGTTGTCAAAAGAAAGATCCAGAGTCTACGCACCGTGTATAGTAAAAAGCTCAACAAGGTGGAGAAGTCAAGGAAGTCTGGTGCTGGCAAGATGAGGTTTATGTGCCCTTGTTATGGTACTATGACTTGCTTGGCTTCACCTGTGACCACAAGCTACCTCGGCCAATGGTCTCTTCGTTGCGGCCGACCCTGGAACAAGACCCTTAGATTCGAACGGACTCCTCTGTTGGAGATGTAAGTACCTTCTTTGCTTCCCTGTAAATAGCATTTAAACTTTGTATGTACATGCCATAGTTGAATAAAAAATATTAACTAAGGTTTTGCATGATTAATTCTGCAGTTTACAAAAGTTATCCCTTCCAGTTCAGAAAAGTACACTCCTTTACTATTTTCACCACACTCAGTTCTCATAACGTTTAATGACATTTATTATCCTGTACTGCTAGTGCCGCCCAGGGCCGGCTCCAGGTTTCTGTGGGCCCCGGGCGAAAAGGTCTCAGTGGGCCCCCTTTAAGTACATATCGCGGACTAATATATATATATATATATATTATATATATATATATATATATATATGTATATATATATATTGCCGCACACTTACCGCAAGCCCCATAGACAATGCATGGGGCTTGCCGCAAACGTGCAGCAAGTGCAGCCGCTAGACGGAAAATGCGGCAGATGCAGGTTTTTTTTACCGCAACTGCCACATTTTAAAAAAAACTCCTATGTGAAGGCAGCCTTACAGGAACAGTGACTGCTGAAACCAGCAAGAGCTGCTCCTGACAGTGAGTATATTACACATTGTTAGGGGTGGGCTAAAATGCGATTGCATTCCCTTGCGCTTTTTAAAAATACCCTTCAAATGCAAAATGTTGCATTTTTGTGCGTCTGAGGATGCTTGGTATATACACAAGCATTCTCAAGCACACAAATAATGCAAGCAGCTCAATGGAGCCGCACTGCTATATGGTGGCACCGCAGCCAAGCGGAGTGTCAGGCCGTCCAGATCTCTCTTTCTCCTCACCGTTCTTCTCGCTGCTCCGGTCTCCTCCGGTCGCTCTGCACATATCAGCACAGTGATGACAACATCGTGCCCCTCCATGCTGAGCTGCAGAATGCAGACAGCGGCAGAAGAGACTCTGGAGAAGAATGCTGCTGGCAAAGGTGGCTGAGACTATAGGAGTGGAATCCGCGGGGGCTACCACTGGTACACATACTTCGTACACACGCGGCTCTGCTCCGTACACTTCGTACACACGCGGCTCTGCTCCGTACACTTCGTACACACGCGGCTCTGCTACGGACACCTCGTACGCACAGGGCTCTGCTCCGTACACCTCGTACACACACGGCTCTGCTCCGTACACCTCGTACACACACGGCTCTGCTCCGTACACCTCGTACGCACGCGGCTCTGCTCCGTACACCTCGTACACACACGGCTCTGCTCCGTACACCTCGTACACACGCGGCTCTGCTCCGTACACCTCGTACGCACGCGGCTCTGCTCCGTACACCTCGTACACACACGGCTCTGCTCCGTACACCTCGTACGCACACGGCTCTGCTCCGTACACCTCGTACGCACACGGATCTGCTCCGTACACCTCGTACGCACGCGGCTCTGCTCCGTACACCTCGTACACACAGGGCTCTGCTCCGTACACCTCGTACACACACGGCTCTGCTCCGTACACCTCGTACACACACGGCTCTGCTCCGTACACCTCGTACGCACGCGGCTCTGCTCCGTACACCTCGTACACACAAGGCTCTGCTCCGTAAACCTCGTACACACAAGGCTCTGCTCCGTACACCTCGTACACACACGGCTCTTCTCCGTACACCTCGTACACACACGGCTCTTCTCCGTACACCTCGTACACACACGGCTCTGCTCCGTACACCTCGTACACACACGGCTCTGCTCCATACACCTCGTACACACAAGGCTCTGCTCCGTACACCTCGTACACACACGGCTCTGCTCCGTACACCTCGTACACACACAGCTCTGCTCCATACACCTAGTACACACTCGCCTCTGCTACATTCACACTGTAAATCCCTCCTGACCCCACACATAACCTTCACCTAATTGCCATACACCTAGTACACACTCACCTCTGCTACATTCACACTGTAAATGCCTCCTGACCACACACAAACTTCACCTTATTTGAGCATCATTGATGGCCAGCAGAGTCCTGGATACACTGAGGAGCTGATCATGAGACCCCTGACTCCTCCCCTCCATGTGACATCATCGCAGGTCCTGTAAGCACAGAGTGTGTGCAGCTCTGTCGGCTCCCGTGGAGGGGGGAGGAGGGAGACATCCGGTGCTGCAGCCTGCAGGAGCCTGAAAATGACCCCCCAGCTGCCCCCTGGATATGGCTCTGGCTGTGGGGGCAGTGCTCAGGGGCCCCTGAAGCTAGGGTCACACTTGCATTGTGACCATAGCCTTATGCAAGTATTGTATGTTGCAACGCTGCTATGCGCTGGAAGCAGCCCATAGAAACCCGACGTTTACCGTGACAACCACTGGTTGTCAATGTAAACTGCGGGTTTCTATGGGCTCAGTTGCTGGCAGCGCATAGCGTTAAACGCTCTGCGCTGCAGCAGACAATACTTGCGTCAGGCTAGGGTCACAACACAAGTGTGACCCTAGCCCTCAGGGGCCCGGTGGGCCCCCCTCCAAGCCGTCGGGCCCCGGCACTTGCCCGGGTACGCCGGGTGCTGACGCCGGCCCTGGTGCCGCCACTCACATTTGTTTCCAGTGCACGTGTACCCATGCTGGTCTTGACATATCCAATGCCAACACATTTCTGTGGTGTGGTGCAGGGTGTTGTAAAAAAAATTTTAACATTAATTTTCTGTTCCTGCAGCACCGTCAGCAAGATGTGTCAACCCCAAGAAGCAACATAGTAATATAGTAACATAGTATTTAAGGTTGAAGGAAGACCTTCAGTCCATCTAGTTCAACCCATAGCCTAAGTGACGACATCCTGGGTAGTGAACCTACTATGGAGGAGGCTAGTGAGGAGGCGAGTGAAGACCCTGTGCCTCAACCCTCAATTGTAACCCGGCATCTAAAAAATTGCCGCAAAAGAAAGGCCACCTTGCCGCCATCACCAGATCTCATCTCTTTGGCGAACCAAATATTAATTCATCAGAACAACACCAGCATGGACAGCTTTGCTAACTTTGCTGCTGATAGACTTCGGAGGCTGGATGACAGACAGAGGGTCTACGCTGAAAGCATCATGTTTGAAATTGAGTAAAGTGGCAGCCGGTCAACTAGATGAAACGTCGACCGTACATAGTCGGATTGACCATGATACTTTTTCACAGCATTCATGGACCCATATGCTGGAGCCACTTCGTAGCACACCTGTCCGGAGGATTGTGCCTCCGCAAGACCTTCCGCTTGGGCCACCCCGCCCCCACATTATCCCATGTTTTCTCAGTCTTTCCTTTCACAACTATCTTCTCCGGCCAGGCAAGGATATGCGAATGCAGACAACCACTATGAAGATGTGTAGTGATGTTTTACTTTACTTTCAGTTTTTAAGTTTAATTGTCAAATTGTTAAGTTGTTGTTAATTTAAGTTATTTTAATTGTTAAATTGTTAAAATATTTGTTTTATTGTAATAAAAATGTTTTTTGCTTAACCCCTTCCCGACCCGTGACACAGCGTATGCGACATGGAAACAGGTGTGTTCCCGACCCGCCGTGACACATATGCTCTGTCATCTGGGGATTCCGTTCCTGCATTTCTGTTAACCGTGGTCACTAAGGGGTTAACAGAGCCGCAGGTGGGGAAGGATCTGTACTATACCCAGGGGGGGGACCACTCCGATTGGCAGTTTAAAAGTGAAACTGCTAATCGGAGCGATTGTCATATCTCAACAATGAAACTTGGTGAGATATCACAATCCAGCCAAGGCCTGATGCTGGATAGCATTAGGCATTGGCTGGAGAAGGAGCCATGTGTCACCCCCCTCAGATCTGATTGGAGAGAGCGTCTCTCTCCAAACGGATGTGGGGGTGGCGTGAATGGTGGGTCCCCTCCCTCCTCAGCCACCGACTGCACTGCCAATCCTGGGCCCTCCGCTCTCTCCCCTTGGCTGACAATGTGCCCCCTGCCCTCTGATCTCCCCTCCCCACCCTCCGTTCCCTCCCCCTGCTCTCCGGTGGTGATCACCGCTGCCTGCGGTGATCACCTCTTCCCCTTCTCCTCTTCCCACTTCAGGCTTCCTCACCTGTCTTCTGTCTTCTCCCTCTGTCCTCCGTCTTCTCCCTCTGTCCTTTGGCCTTCTTCCCCGCTGGTCTTTTTCTGGTCCTCTTCCTGCTGTTTCTGTCAGCTTCTCTGAACCCTCATTTCCAAGCATGGAGCTGAGGGTGCATAGGAGCGGTGTCAAAGCCAGGGCACAACACCTGTCTGTGTTAACCCCCTAAGTGCTGTGATCACAGCGATCACAGCAAATAGGAGCCAATCATTATTAAAATGATCGCCCAGCGACTACAACAAGGGAACACTTGATCCCTTGTTGTAGTCTTTGGGGTCAGAGCCATGGTGCACAGTATAGCAGATCATTGCCATAAAGTGCACAATCACCATGACTCAAGAGACTACAACAAGAGGACACTTAATCCCTAGGGGTTACTCTTAGGCCTGAGACTGGGACAAGGGGGCATCCTCTACGTCTGGAGGAAAGAAGGTTTAATCATAATCACAGACGCGGATTCTTTACTGTAAGAGCAGTGAGACTATGGAACTCTCTGCCACATGCTGTTGTAATGAGTGACTCACTACTAACATTTAAGAAGGGCCTGGATGCCTTTCTTGAAAACTATAATATTACCAGTTATATATACTAGATTCTTTGATAGGGCGTTGATCCAGGGAATTAGTCTGATTGCCATATCTGGAGTCAGGAAGGAATTTTTTCCCCCAATGTGGAGCTTAGTGTTGCCACATGGGTTTTTTTTTGCCTTCCTCTGGATCAACATGTTAGGCTATGGGTTGAACTAGATGGACTTAAAGTCTTCCTTCAACCTTAAAAACTATGTTACTATGTTAGAGTCATGGTGCATGGTATCAATCTTCTGGACAAAGTACCTCAAGGTCCGCGCTGCTGCCAAGGTGAAAGGTGCAAAAATCAGAATTGCTCACCTGATAAGGTTGTGTCACACACAACCAGCTTGATCGCTCAGAAAATGCAGCTGCTGCTGGGACCGTACTTCCACAGGTCACTGTGGTTATCAATCAATCTTCTGGACAAAGTACCTCAAGGTCCGCGCTGCTGCCAAATGGATACAGAATACACCAGAAACAACGGAATGTGTGGGTCAAGTTGATGACTTGGTTTATTATCCGACGCGTTTCAGAGCCACATATCGAGCTCCTTCCTCTGGGAACATCAAGAATACACTGAACATAATCGTATTTAACAACGAAAAGGCGAAAAAATATGATGTGGACATGATTGCCGTGACCTCAGCAGATAGGGAGGATCCATACATTACATCACAATGTATATCCATTAGTCACATATAAGTAAAATCATTAGGCAAATGCATTTCTCTATAAGGCAAATATACAAACATATATTGTAAAATGCATTAAAAAGATAAAAATATTATTTTTCAAAAAGTAAAGGAAAATAAAATCGATGTCAAGCATAGAGTAGCTAGAACCTGCAAATAAAAACAGTGATCCATCTCATGGATCGAAATGTGTTCTATCTTTTCTGTTGTGACGATTGTCTATTCTTATTTTTCTTTGTTTATTCTTTATATAACCTTATCGTGTTTATCACTACAATAGAATTCTATTTGTTATTTTCAACTTAAAAGATTCAAACTCTGTATTTAATGCAATGTTTGCTTGTATATATTGTGTGTTCCCCCACCCTTCCCTTCCCCTTTTTCCCCCTTTTTTATTATGTAACCTTTCCTCCCTCCCCTTCTTTCCATTTTTATCATTATACCCTAATAAAAATATTTTGATGAAATGTGTTCTATCTGTTGTGCTAAATGTCCACATATTTGTCTTTGAGGAACATTGAGGGACTAATTCCAATAGAAGAAAAGGAGGGGAGTGGAGGGGTGAAGAGAATGCCTTAAAAAAATCGTATAAAAATGTGTTTTTAATAAAAATTAGCTAAATAAGAAGAATTAGTAATGTGTGATAATTATTGTGATAAAAGGAACAAAGGTGGGACAATAGGGATTGAACTCATAATAAAAATTCAGTAAATGGAATGTGTATTTGATAAACAGTATGTACTAAACTGTCAGTGCTGAAACCATATACAGTTAGGGCCAGAAATATTTGGACAGTGACACAATTTTCGCGAGTTGGGCTCTGCATGCCACCACATTGGATTTGAAATGAAACCTCTGCAACAGAATTCAAGTGCAGATTGTAACGTTTAATTTGAAGGGTTGAACAAAAATATCTGATAGAAAATGTAGGAATTGTACACATTTCTTTACAAACACTCCACATTTTAGGAGGTCAAAAGTAATTGGACAAATAAAAATAACCCAAATAAAATATTTTTATTTTCAATATTTTGTTGCGAATCCTTTGGAGGCATTCACTGCCTTAAGTCTGGAACCCATGGACATCACCAAACGCTGGGTTTCCTCCTTCTTAATGCTTTGCCAGGCCTTTACAGCCGCAGCCTTCAGGTCTTGCTTGTTCGTGGGTCTTTCCGTCTTAAGTCTGGATTTGAGCAAGTGAAAAGCATGCTCAATTGTTTTAAGATCTGGTGATTGACTTGGCCATTGCAGAATGTTCCACTTTTTTGCACTCATGAACTCCTGGGTAGCTTTGGCTGTATGCTTGGGGTCATTGTCCATCTGTACTATGAAGCGCCGTCCAATCAACTTTGCAGCATTTGGCTGAATCTGGGCTGAAAGTATATCCCGGTACACTTCAGAATTCATCCGGCTACTCTTGTCTGCTGTTATGTCATCAATAAACACAAGTGACCCAGTGGCATTGAAAACCATGCATGCCCATGCCATCACGTTGCCTCCACCATGTTTTACAGAGGATGTGGTGTGCCTTGGATCATGTGCCGTTCCCTTTCTTCTCCAAACTTTTTTCTTCCCATCATTCTGGTACAGGTTGATCTTTGTCTCATCTGTCCATAGAATACTTTTCCAGAACTGAGCTGGCTTCTTGAGGTGTTTTTCAGCAAATTTAACTCTGGCCTGTCTATTTTTGGAATTGATGAATGGTTTGCATCTAGATGTGAACCCTTTGTATTTACTGTCATGGAGTCTTCTCTTTACTGTTGACTTAGAGACAGATACACCTACTTCACTGAGAGTGTTCTGGACTTCAGTTGATGTTGTGAACGGGTTCTTCTTCACCAAATAAAGTATACGGCGATCATCCACCACTGTTGTCATCCGTGGACGCCCAGGCATTTTAGAGTTCCCAAGCTCACCAGTCAATTCCTTTTTTCTCAGAATGTACCCAACTGTTGATTTTGCTACTCCAAGTATGTCTGCTATCTCTCTGATGGATTTTTTCTTTTTTTTCAGCCTCAGGATGTTCTGCTTCACCTCAATTGAGAGTTCCTTTGACCGCATGTTGTCTGGTCACAGCAACAGCTTCCAAATGCAAAACCACACACCTGGAATCCACCCCTGACCTTTTAACTACTTCATTGATTACAGGTTAACGAGGGAGACGCCTTCAGAGTTAATTGCAGCCCTTAGAGTCCATTGTCCAATTACTTTTGGTCCCTTGAAAAAGAGGAGGCTATGCATTACAGAGCTATGATTCCTAAACCCTTTCTCCGATTTGGATGTGGAAACTCTCATATTGCAGCTGGGAGTGTGCACTTTCAGCCCATATTATATATATAATTGTATTTCTGAACATGTTTTTGTAAACAGCTAAAATAACAAAACTTGTGTCACTGTCCAAATATTTCTGGCCCTAACTGTAGGTAAAAGAAAGTGTAAGTTTCAATGACTGTTTGTTTTCTATTTATTTATGTTTTTGTAGGTATCATCGTTTTTGAGAACAAATGGAGAGGAAGAAGGAATAATAACCAGTCACCAATGACAACAATTTATGTCTATGATATATGTATCAAACAAAAATTTCCATATATATTTAGAGAGAGCTGTAGCTCAAGAATATTTAAAAATAACTTTAATTTTAAAACAATTTATGTGTGATTATATAATAAAAATAGATATATATTATTGAATAAAAAATGAATAAAAAGTGATTAAATATCAATTAATCAAGGCTGGGGGATAAATAAAAATTAAAAAATTTCATACAAGTGTGTATTGAATTATTTAATAAAAATATATATAATGAAATTTCAAATAATCATACTTCTAATAATGATACTTTCTGTATCATGAAATGAAAGAACTATATTTTATGCATGAGTTTTTCACAGGAGGGTATTAGTAGGAATAGAACCAGATTAGACTGGTCCGGTTATTGTGTGACCCACATTCTGTGTTATTCAATGAATGTAAAAAAAACGGTCCAGGCTAAACCGGGAACCGGCACAGTCGGGTGATGTGATGTTATTTATTAGCAGGTACAAGATTTTTTTAGAACAAGGAGGAAAAGGTGTCAGAAGATATATAGCATTTCAAACAGAAGAAAGCTATGAGGGGGGAAAAAATATGTATATATATTTGAAATTATTTTCAAATTTTTTAAATGCCTGGGATTTCCATCAGGTACAACAGTGCTAAACTATAGTGGAGAGGAATAAATAGTGGAGAGGAAGAATTAAGCTGTATAAGGATTAGCGCGTGTCAGTGTTAAATTGTGAAAGCTGGCATGTGCCAGTGACTAAGTTTAATAGCGTGTGCTATAAATAAAAAATGTGAGGGCTTGTGTGCGCCAGTAATCATCTCTGAACTTCAGGGTGTGCCTGTAATTAGTTTTTTTTAAAAACTTATATGTGTCTACAATGAGCAGTACATATAGTTAATTTAGATTTCTGGCATGTGTCAGTGATAAATATGTCAAAAGTGTATTCACTGACAGTGAAAACTGGCTAAAGCTCATGAATTACATCGTGGAGAAAAGAAAGAAGACCAAACAACTGTCTGAGGACTTGAGAAACCAAACTGTGAGGAAGCATGAGCAACCTCAAGGCTCAAGTCCATCTCCGAAGACCTGAATGTTCCTGTGTCTACTGTGCATAGTGTCATCAAGAAGTTTAAAACCCATGGCACTGTGGCTAATCTCCCTAGATGTGGACGGAAAAGAAAAATTGCCAAGAGATTTCAACGCAAGATTGTGCGGATGGTGGATAAAGAACCTTGACTAACATCCAAACAAGTTCAAGCTGCCCTGCAGTCCGAGTTTACAACAGTGTCAACCCGTTTTTCCATCGGCGTCTGAATGAAAAGGGACTGTATGGTAGGAGACCCAGGAAGACCCCACTTCTTACCCCGAGACATAAAATAACCAGGCTAGAGTTTGCCAAAACGTACCTGAGAAAGCCTAAAATGTTTTGGAAGAATGTTCTCTCTTTTTGGGCAAAGGTATCAACATAGAGTTTACAGGAGAAAAAAAAGAGGCATTCAAAGAAAAGAACACGGTCCCTACAGTAAAACATGGTGGAGGTTCCCTGATGTTTTGGGTTTGCTTTGTTGCCTCTGGCACTGGACTGCTTGACCGTGTGCATGGCATTATGAAGTCTGAAGACTACCAACAAATTTTGCAGCATAATGTAGGGCCCAGTGTGAGAAAGCTGGGTCTCCCTCAAAGGTCATGGGTCTTCCAGCAGGACAATGACTCAACACATTTCAAAAAGCACTAGAAAATGGTTTGAGAGAAAGCACTGGAGACTTCTAAGGTGGCCAGCAATGAGTCCAGACCTGAATTCAAAGAACACCTGTGGAGAGATCTAAAAATGGCAGTTTGGAGAAGTTTGACCCTTCAAATATCAAGGACCTGGAGCAGTTTGCCAAAGAAGAATGGTCTAAAATTCCAGCAAAGCATTGTAAGAAACTCATTGATGTTTACCGGAAGCAGTTGATCGCAGTTATTTTGGCTAAAGGCTGTGCAACCAAGTATTAGGCTGAGGGTTCCAATACTTTTGTCTGGCCCATTTTTGGAGTTTTGTGTGAAATCAATGTTTTGCTTTTTGCTTCATTCTCTTTTGTGTTTTTTCATTGAAGACAAATTACGGTAAATGAAGATAATAATACCAACGAATTTGTGATTGCAATCATTTTCAGGAAGAAACTGAGTATTATCTGACAGAATTGCAGGGGTGTCAATACTTTTGGCCAACACTGTATATATTCCCCTCTATTCTGCATTTGAGGATAAGAAATCTCCCTTCCTGGTCAGAGAAATGGGCCACCTCCTCAAACTGTAGTGTGTCTCTAATAATAAAAGCCACTCCTGTTCTTTTTTTTGGATTAGACGCCAGGATCACCCTGGAATAAAACTTATTCTCTAATTTGGGATGATGTTTATTTGAGAACTAGGTCTTCTGTATTCCAGCTATATCTATTCTGAGTTTGTGAAGTTCCCTCCAGAGTAAAAACCTCTTCAGGGGAAAATTTAACCTATTGACTTTATGTGACAAGAAGTTGTTAGCCAGAGTCAATCAACAAGATTAGCAAAAGAGTTTTAGTATTTGCCACAGTATTTTTTTGGGCTAATTACCAAAACACTCTCCATAAAATTAACTAAAAGGATTTCTATGTTCGAGAAAATATTTATTATTAATAAAAGAAAGGGAAAAAAGAAAAGAAAGGGAATAAAATACAAAGAGAAGAGTGAATAAAAAACTAGCTAATCGGAGAGGTTACAACTAACTGTTCTTTATAGCTCCGTCAGGGCTGAACTTCAATAGAACAAGAACACAAGATCCGGCCTTCCACTATCTGAAGTGAAGTAAAAATATTGCAATGACCACACTGCGATCTATTCAGGTGTCCCCCAAAACTACAAGGTTCAAGTCCCTCAGTATTTTGAGACCCTCCTCCACTTCGCCAATCAAGAAATCCTTTTGAATTACTTTGAAGTTTATCTTTGAATTAGAAACAATACCATTAGCACAGAGGATTTCTGAAACCGGTTTAAGAGTCTTACATTTTGTTAATTCTTCTTTCAAAATATTTGTTAAGATTTTTATTTTTCTGTAAGGTTCTGGTAAAAATGTATTTTTCCCTCATGTAATCCATAAGTAACTGTTTAGTTCTTAAGGAACAAAAAGTTACCAAAGTATCCCTAGGAATTTCTTCTGGAATTGACTTAGGCTTAGGAATTCTGAAAATTATCCCAATCAGAAAATCCATCTCCGAGAGCTCAGGTAAAGTTTTCTTTAACAATGCTCCCATATATGGATAAATATCTGCTCTAGTGATCTTCTCCGATATACCCCTCAATTTAAGGTTAAATTGTCTAGTTAGGTCTTCTTTATTTTATCTTCTTTCACTGGCTATTTTTAGATCCTTTTTTATTTTTATCCGTTCTTTCTGTAAGGCACTATTTGTTTTAGACATTTTAACAATTTCTTGCTCCGCTTTATCTACTTTAACTATTAAAGAGGTTATGGCAGCTTTAACTTCCTCAAATTCAAATTTGATTTTATTATTAGAGCAGAGAAGCAGTGGCGTAACTTGAATTTTATGGGCCGTGATGTTAAAGCTCCTATGGGGCGCCAATTATAGCAAATCTTTAATAGCAATAGTCTTTTTCTATAGGCCACAGGGACTTTAGGGGACCCCCTGGCACCAGGGCCTGGGTGTGATCGCAACCCCTGCACCTGTTGTAGTTACGCCCCTGTAGAGAAGAGTTCAAACAGAAACTCCCTCCTACTGGGAAATTACTTTTCTGCCCTGTACCACTAGTACCTTCTGCATAGTGAAATCTCAGTCTATGTTTTGCCGGTGTTAAAGAAGGACTAGAGTTATGTTCTGTAGTAGATTTCCCTAGATTTCCTAGATTTACACTCCTGATATGTAAGCGTATTATCACGTGGACCAGATTGAGCTGCTGCGCTTTTTTTTATCAAATTTCTTTTTAGGTCCCAAAACTTCTGAACCTTTAGGGCCGCTTTACACACACAGATATCTGTGACCAACTTCTGAATGGAACTCTGGTTGCAGTGAAATCATGGACACATTGTTCCATTTTGTGGCTGTGTACAAATGGAACAATGTGTCCATGAGTTCACTGCAACCAGAGATCTGTTCAGAAGTTGGACACAGAAGTTGGTGTGTAAAGCGGCCCTCTCTCACAGTCGATGCTGGTTTAGTGGCAGGAAGGATTTTATTGTTTGCAGACATGAGTAAGTTATAAGCCATTATATTTTTAATTTATAGTAAATTTACTTTCACATATAAAAGCACTCCATCAAGGAACAAGTCACTAAAAGGATATAAATATGGATATTATATGACTCATATTTGCTTATGGAAGACTTAATAAATATATAAAGGTCAAGGCTTCTATCATAAATGATCAAATATTATCCACTAGCTGTGAGCCCGATGCGATTGCATCGGGATTCTAGAATCTGTGTATAGTTTATGTATTAAGAGTTTAAAATAATAATCCAATTCTTCCATGATATCTTTCCATTAACTACATATGTTTGTATGGTGGATATCATTTGTGGAAAATTGAACTATTATGTTGTAAGGGTCTTAGAACACAAAGTAGCAATACGTGTTAATTTCTCAACCGGTTTCTTTGAGAAATCAATATTAGAATTCTGCCTATTGGCCAGTTTGTGTCAGCCCACCAATCGCGGCAAGATGCCCTTACGTCTGGTGGGTCCCTACTCTAACTAAATCCGAATTGATATTACTTTGATATTTTTTACGGCTGCTTTTTTCTTATATTTTTAGAGGATGTAGATTTAAATAATCCAATTTTCAAATTTGATACTGAAGGAGTTACCGACAACAGACTTGCAGCAATTTCCATGCAATGACTAAATAACTTGCAGTTAACCTGCTGTAAATGGAGCGAACGTGGCTTCGGCAGGTGCAGCAAATACAGCCACTAACTAACCACAGGTGACTGCAGTTGATGTGGCTGACACTGCCGCAACTACGTTGTCTGCACACACTGCAAGTAAACTACAAATTGCATACATGCAATAATAGAAATTACAGCAAGTATGTTGTAGGTTAGTCTTTAGTGATCAACTGTTAAAATTTAGAATATTCCTCAAAAATATACAAAAATATGAGAAAAAAGCCGCAGTAAAATGTAATTTTAAAGATGTAATGTCCCTATCTATCTAAATGTGCAGAACACACCTTAAGATGGAGATGTGTGTGAACAGCCATCCCACGCGTCTCTTAGCTGTTCACAAAAACCTCTCCCTATGCAAAAAGAGAAACAAATTTCTCAGCACCTATAGTGCTGGAATTTAAAACAGTGGTTTCTATCATCCAGTGCAGAAATTTGGATGATACTAGTGATGGGCGAATCCTAAATTACTCGGAATCGCTTGACTCTAGCGAGTCCGAGCCCGGGACTCACTACTCGTTGCGAGTCTAGCGAGTCCAATGTTAATGAATGGGGAAGCGAGTAATAGCGAGTAGTGTGCGATTTACAAATCACAGATGTGTCTCGGAAGATTCAGCCTGAAGCAATCCTAGTTTTGTCAGAGTCTCTGCCATTGATTTGCATTGGACTCGTTTACTGTGCAAGTAATCGCTGGGAAACTCGCACAGATAAGAGTCCGGCTGTCTGCTCTGTGTGCAGGCTGCTGCAGCTCCAGGGTCCTAGAGCCCGCCTGCTGCCTGATGTAGCAGAGCTGAGATTGTTCTCAGTCTGCTCATTCCCTGTGCATAGACATCTATATCTATGCACAGGGGATGTAGCAGAGAGGACATCGCGTTTTGGACTGCGTCGGACGGAAGAGGATTTTTTTAATTAAAGATGGAGTCCCTAATGGCTTTTTTTTTTATTTCTAATAAAAAATTTTCTCTGTGTTGTGTTTTTTTTAAAACAATTTAACAGAAATTCATGGCAGTCATGTCTAATATTGGCGTGACCGCCATAAATTTCGGGCTTAGGGCCAGCTGATAATACAAAGCTGGCCCTAACCTCTTTATTACCCAGCGTGCCACCGCCACCAGGGCCGCTGGAAGAGCGGGGTTCAGCGCCAGAGGATGGCGCCCATCCCTAGATGATACACATCTCTGAAGTTCTTAGAAAAGTGTGTTCATAACAATATAGTATGAAGAATGGAAGTAAAAGAAGAAATTTCTAAAAGACTAAGCTAATTTTTTTTTTTGTATAAAAAAAGATAATAAGTATATTAAAAGTCAAAAGTTCAATCTAAAATATTCTTGTAGACAATATTTTTGGTAAAGACTTTCTCAGAATTAGGCAGCAATTTGCCTTGAATGGGTGTATCCAGCACTTTGACCTTTACATTGCATCGTCTTTTGACTCGTGAAAAAGCCACATATAATTGTCCATGTCCAAAAACTGGTTCTGGCAAATAAATCCCTACTTTGTCCAGTGTTTGGCTTTGGGATTTGTTGATGGTCATGGCAAAAGCAGGCTTCACGGGAAATTGTCGACGTCTTAACTTAAAAGGTAAGTCAGTGTCTGATGGAGACAAATCAATCCTTGGAATGAACACCACATTTCCTTCGGCAGACCCACTAATGACTTTTGCTTGAATCATATTGTCAAACAAAGCGATGACAATCAAGCGAAGTCCCATTGCAAAGACCTTTTCTGCTGTTGAAGTTTCGCAAAAGCATGACAATGGTGCCGATTTTTAATTTGAGGCGATGAGAAGGCATTCCCGTCGGTGTAAGTGAATTTAAAAATTCAACCGGATATTGGTCTGGGTCTTCAGTCTCATCAGGATCAATGGAATCATCACTAATGTATTCACTGTATTCACCAGCAATGCAATCCATGACCTTAGAGTTGACCAAATCCACATCGTCCTTTTTAGGGCAAAGAATGGCATGTGATGCAGCAATTTGAATGCTTTCGTTGTTATTTACATCAATTAAAATGTTTTCACGAAATATATCAAATATAAGTGAGCCAGTGCAGATCATGTCTTGCGGGATTTCAATGATATCATCTCCAAGGTTGAAATTATTGGACAAATCACCATTTCCCAGTTGAAGTAACCAACTGCTATAATCGGGATCAATAGAGCGCATGTTGCTGATGAGCGGCAATTGAGTAAAAAGCTGCCATTGTCGTGAGTATTTAATGCATCTCTCTACAATGTCTGTTCTTCTACCATGAGGGATGATAGGGAGACACTGTCGAAAGTCTCCTCCCAGAACAATGACTTTACCTCCAAAAGGTGTTTTATTTTTCTTAGAGATATCTGTTGTCATGAGATCTCGTAAAAGTTGATCTATGACATGCAGTGCATATTTTGATAACATAGTTGACTCGTCAATAATGAAAAGTTTTGTACTTTTCAAATGTTGTGCAGCATCAGTATCAGTTTTAATTTTGGAAACCGATGTTTCATTGATTGGAATTGGTATTCCGTAAAGCGAATGAATGGTTCTTCCTCCTTGCAGTAAGTTAGCTGCAATCCCTGTACTGGCTGCAGGTGACACAATTTCTCCTTCTCCTCTTAGTTCATGAATTAATAAATCATAGAGGTATGTTTTCCCACTGCCACCTGGACCGTCGATGAAAAAGCGATTAGGTTGTAGACTTCTATCTTCTAAAGCTTGATGTATAGCATTATAGGCTAAAAGTTGTTGGTCATTTAAAGTAGCTTTCATTTCCCGAGCTCTTCTTAACTCGTCATCCTTGTTGTATTGTGGGCGGATTTGTGGTTTTCTTTTGGGGCGTGGTAGATTATAATCAGTAAAACTTTTGGCATGAAATTTTAAAACATTTTGGACATCTGTCATTGCATATCCTTCACAATTCTCACACTCCTCAGTGTTTGAGTGGTATGCATGGCAGTAGTCTTGTATGAAGTCTTGTTTAAATTCTTGCCACAACTCCAACGGATGAGCAGGAGGACCAAAAATACATATATATGCAAACATATCATGAAGCTGTGCAGGCATGTTTAGAACACAGGCATCCAATAAAGTATTTTTCCAAACACTATCATTGAATAGCAATCCAAGGGCTAATGCCGCCTCTTTAAAAGTTGGGTATGTAACTTCATTAACAGTTTTAATGTTGTTAAAACTTGTTGCTCCTTTGACATGCAGTAACAACAACCTTAAATAGTACCTTTCTTGTTCTTTGATACTGACAGTGTACATTCTTCCAATCACTGAAGCACCTCCTCGCTTTCTAATTTCCCATGCACCTTCTTTCCAAACATAGTGCTCAGGAATTTGGCGGTATAAGTAATCATGAGCATGTGGGTCATTTTCATTGAGCTCAAAGTAGCCCATAAGAGTGGGTTTTCTGTGCATTGTGTAACTGATGTTGTCAACAGAGTCATTCTCATGAAAATATAGTGGTTGAGAATGTGGGAGATGTACTGCAAGGCGAATAATGCTGTGAGATTGTCTATGCATTGGGTAAGCAAAGATTCGCCAAGCTGCCTCCGGTGCACTTACATACCTTGTATCCATGAATTGGTGTGTTTCATCATGTTGGATGTTGGTTTGACAAATTTCCAGGTTGGCTTTATCATGTCCTTTGTAGACATATTTGAATAGGTATTTGACACTTTGAATGGAAGCACATACTTCCACATTAATATGACATTTGTATTTTAATAGTAGGAAAGGGTTATAGGGAACAACCCAAGAATTATCAATCATCTTGGAATGGTGTGGAAAGGATGGTCCTAAATTTCTTTGATAAGTAGGATAGGCATCCTTAGTTATGACTGTTTTCGGCTGGAATTTTTTTGGAAAAGCTTTTTTACACTTTCCAAAATCCATACAGGGCGAATTGGGGTTGTGTTGTCCACAGGGCCCATGAATCATGTGTTGCATCACAATTTGATGGAGCAGAGGGTAGTACGCAGGATCGGGAATTTCAGCCCACACTGTATTGTCTACTTGAACCTCAGTTCTTAATTTGGAATTGGTATGTAGAATAATCAAAATGTGAGCGTGTGGTAGGCCACGCTTTTGGAATTCAATGACATGAACCATTGCACAAACTTTGCCAAATAATCTGCTGTTAATGTCTTTTAATAGGGCTTCAAGTTTAATTCTGAAGACACGGGCCACTAAATCAGGTCTATGTTCCACACGCTGCCATGGCTCTAAATTGTTTATAATCTCACTCCATTTTGGATTACAGGTCATGGTTACAAAAAGATCCGGTCGTCCAAATTCAGTTACAATAGCCATGGCATCTTGATATCGTTGCTGCATGTTTCTTGGACTGCCTTCAAAGGAAGATGGTAAAATGACCGTTTTGCCAATGGGGATACCTTTTTCTATAGATTTTTTTTGTAGATGTTCTTGGAGTACACAATAATCCTCCACTTTTAAATCCTTTTGATGCTGACGAATAAAATTTAGGCGATTAGCCTCGATCTTCACATACGCATCAACTACAGTTAGGGCCAGAAATATTTGGACAGTGACACAATTTTCGCGAGTTGGGCTCTGCATGCCACCACATTGGATTTGAAATGAAACCTCTACAACAGAATTCAAGTGCAGATTGTAACGTTTAATTTGAAGGGTTGAACAAAAATATCTGATAGAAAATGTAGGAATTGTACACATTTCTTTACAAACACTCCACATTTTAGGAGGTCAAAAGTAATTGGACAAATAAACATAACCCAAACAAAATATTTTTATTTTCAATATTTTGTTGCTAATCCTTTGGAGGCAATCACTGCCTTAAGTCTGGAACCCAGGACATCACCAAACGCTGGGTTTCCTCCTTCTTAATGCTTTGCCAGGCCTTTACAGCCGCAGCCTTCAGGTCTTGCTTGTTTGTGGGTCTTTCCGTCTTAAGTCTGGATTTCAGCAAGTGAAATGCATGCTCAATTGGGTTAAGATCTGGTGATTGACTTGGACATTGCAGAATGTTCCACTTTTTTGCACTCATGAACTCCTGGGTATCTTTGGCTGTATGCTTGGGGTCATTGTCCATCTGTACTATGAAGCGCCGTCCAATCAACTTTGCAGCATTTGGCTGAATCTGGGCTGAAAGTATATCCCGGTACACTTCAGAATTCATCCGACTACTCTTGTCTGCTGTTATGTTATCAATAAACACAAGTGACCCAGTGCCATTGAAAGCCATGCATGCCCATGCCATTACGTTGCCTCCACCATGTTTTACAGAGGATGTGGTGTGCCTCAGATCATGTGCCGTTCCCTTTCTTCTCCAAACTTTTTTCTTCCCATCATTCTGGTACAGGTTGATCTTTGTCTCATTTGTCCATAGAATACTTTTCCAGAACTGAGCTGGCTTCTTGAGGTGTTTTTCAGCAAATTTAACTCTGGCCTGTCTATTTTTGGAATTGATGAATGGTTTGCATCTAGATGTGAACCCTTTGTATTTACACAAAAGGTTGATACATAAAATGAGGGCAATGGGGATAGGGGAAAATATGTGTAAGTGGGTTAAGAACTGGCTTAGTGATAGGAAACAAAGGGTGGTTATTAATGGAACACACTCAGAATGGGTCACAGTTAACAGTGGGGTACCACAGGGGTCAGTGTTGGGCCCGCTTCTATTTAATATATTTATTAATGACCTTGTAGGGGGCATACAGAGTAGAATCTCAATATTTGCAGATGACACTAAACTCTGCAGGGTAATCAATACAGAGGAGGACAATTTTATATTACAGGAGGATTTATGTAAACTAGAAGCTTGGGCTGCTAAATGGCAAATGAGCTTTAATGGGGATAAATGTAAGGTCATGCACTTGGGCAGAGGAAACAAAAGGTATAATTATGTGCTTAATTGTAAAGCACTGGGCAAAACTGTCACTGAAAAAGACCTGGGTGTATGGGTAGATGACAAACTCACATTTAGTGGCCAGTGTCAGGCAGCTGCTGCAAAGGCAAATAAAATAATGGGATGCATTAAAAGAGGCATAGATGCTCATGAGGAGAACATAATTTTACCTCTATACAAGTCACTAGTGCGACCACACTTAGAATACTGTGTACAATTCTGGTCTCCGGTGTATAAGAAAGACATAGCTGAACTAGAGCGGGTCCAGAGAAGAGCGACAAAAGTCATTAGAGGACTAAGGGGTCTGCAATACCAAGACAGATTATTAAACTTGGGGTTATTTAGCTTGGAAAAACGAAGGCTGAGGGGTGATATTATAATAATGTATAAATATATGAGGGGACAGTACAGAGACCTTTCTAATGATCTCTTTACTCTTAGGCCTGAGACTGGGACAAGGGGGCATCCTCTACGTCTGGAGGAAAGAAGGTTTAATCATAATCACAGACGCAAATTCTTTACTGTAAGAGCAGTGAGACTATGGAACTCTCTGCCACATGATGTTGTAATGAGTGACTCACTACTAACATTTAAGAAAGGCCTGGATGCCTTTCTTGAAAACTATAATATTACCAGTTATATATACTAGATTCTTTGATAGGGCGTTGATCCAGGGAATTAGTCTGATTGCCATATCTGGAGTTAGGAAGGAATTTTTTCCCCCAATGTGGAGTTAAGTGTTGCCACATGGGTTTTTTTTGCCTTCCTCTGGATCAACATGTTAGGCTATGGGTTGAACTAGATGGACTTAAAGTCTTCCTTCAACCTTAAAAACTATGTTACTATGTTACTATGTTACTGTCATGGAGTCTTCTCTTTACTGTTGACTTAGAGACAGATACACCTACTTCACTGAGAGTGTTCTGGACTTCAGTTGATGTTGTGAACGGGTTCGTCTTCACCAAATAAAGTATGCGGCGATCATCCACCACTGTTGTCATCCGTGGACGCCCAGGCCTTTTAGAGTTCCCAAGCTCACCAGTCAATTCCTTTTTTCTCAGAATGTACCCAACTGTTGATTTTGCTACTCCAAGCATGTCTGCTATCTCTCTGATGGATTTTTTCTTTTTTTTTCAGCCTCAGGATGTTCTGCTTCACCTCAATTGAGAGTTCCTTTGACCGCATGTTGTCTGGTCACAGCAACAGCTTCCAAATGCAAAACCACACACCTGGAATCCACCCCTGACCTTTTAACTACTTCATTGATTACAGGTTAACGAGGGAGACGCCTTCAGAGTTAATTGCAGCCCTTAGAGTCCATTGTCCAATTACTTTTGGTCCCTTGAAAAAGAGGAGGCTATGCATTACAGAACTATGATTCCTAAACCCTTTCTCCGATTTGGATGTGGAAACTCTCATATTGCAGGTGGGAGTGTGCACTTTCAGCCCATATTATATATATAATTGTATTTCTGAACATGTTTTTGTAAACAGCTAAAATAACAAAACTTGTGTCACTGTCCAAATATTTCTGGCCCTAACTGTAAGTACTGCTGCGTTAGTTTGCCACCATTTAGGACAGGATTGAACTGAGTACGTACAGACAGCAAATAGCAGTAATATTGCAATTGTGTAACCCTGCATGGACTTTGGCCTTGATGCTTGAGTCCCTCATGCCAGCCTTGTTCTCCATGAGGAAAAAATAAGGGATAGAGTATTGCATCTAAATTGCTATGTAGAATACTGACTTGCTGTGTTTTAGGGGCCAAGGGGTTATTTGGGTCAGGTTTCAAATGAATTAAAATGTCTCTATTGAATGGTGGCTCTCCATTGTCATTATCAAAAACCACAGCGACTTCATTCACAGTAGGATTGTTATACCGTCTTGGGTCTTGATGTCTATCTTGTTTAATGGCCATGACGGTGCCATTTTCTACTGCCTTCTGTTGTTCCTCTAATTCAACGTCACGTAGCATTTTGTAGGCCGAAACAAAGGGATTAATACTATCCAATTGAAGAGCAATGATACTCATCAACATAGGATGACATTTTAAATTTTCAGGAGACTGTAGCCGTTGTTCAATAGCGCTTGCAGTATCCAAAATGTACAGTTGTGCATATGCTGGAACTTGATCTTGAGCGGGATGGAGTGTTCCAGTGCGATGATAAATTTGCCCATGAATACGAAAACAGTAAGGGCCGTGTCCAGGTGGTGGAGAAACATTGGCACCCATGGAGGCAAAAGCAAAAGAACTATTAATGCTCCGGATGTTCTCCATGAGATTTTTGCTATATTCACTCTGTCCTTTGAGCAAACGTTGGAAGACCTCAGGGTATTGAGGTAAGGGTACATTGACTTTTCCCTTGTGACAACAGAGAGTGAAATGTTGATCAGCTGGGCGTTCGGCCGAAAAATGTAGAGCTTGACAATGTTCACATACGAACTTCATGGGACCACAACTATGTTCTAAAATAGCAGTATCATCATCCGTAAAGCCCATAGGATTTAGAAGAATAGTTGAAGGTAACAAAACTGGCCTTTTTTTCTGTAAGCCTACATAGATCAGGCGTTGAATGGACGAACTGTCGACACTTTCAATAAATGAAGAAGTGGAAGGTAGATTCAACGCCGGCTCTTCAAATGTTGAAGTGGAAGCTGTCTGTTTGCGTAGTTGATGACAATATTTAGCAAGATGGGTCAAGCGGCCTTGTTTCGACTTTGGAGACTCATTGCGTCTACGTATCTGTAAAGCAGTTTTACGCTTCATAATATCACAGCGTTTGGTGTATGGGGTGTCTTCAGCACAGTGTTTGCGCTTACATGTGGCCTTGCGAGGTGGTAAAGGCTGTTGAGTAGGCGTTAATTGAGTAGAAGAAGAGATGGAAGCAGTATGATGGGCAGACGGTTCTCCTAAGGGCATGACCTTTTGTTGTTTGCGTCTTTCACGGGCAGCCATCGCTTTTTTGGCCAATCGGTTCCTTCTTTCTTCCAAAGACTCTTTTGAAATGTGTCTTTTAAAAGCAGCCTTTCCATGATCCAACCAAAGGCGCCTATCTTCGGCGCTTTTCTCAGCACGCTTCTTGCGCATACGTGAAGCATCCTTGGACACATCAGCCTTGTTTTGTGCCTGTGAGCTCATGACCTTTTGTTGTTTGCGTTTTTCACGCTCAGCCATAGCTTTTTTGGCCAATCGGTTGGTTGTTTCTTGCGAAGACTCTTGTGAAATGCGTCTCTTAAAAGCAGCCTTTGCATGATCCAACCGAAGGCACCTATCTTCGCGCTCTCCTCAGCACGCTTCTTGCGCATACGTGCAGCATTCTTGCCCACATAAGCCTTGTTTTGTGCCTGTGAGCTCATGTTGGTCATTAGGCAGTGCAAAAGATGCAATATGAGCTACAGTAAGTTAGTTAAGGAAGCAATCAATAGTGAGTGTGTATAGATAGGCAATAGCAATAAAGTAATAGCGTGATTGTTGGCGAAAGAGTAAAATCAAAGCACACACTTATTGGTATTGACAATGAAGCAGTTACGTATAGATAGTGTAAGTAGGTGTAAATAGAAATGAGTGTGCGTTCCAATGACATAAAATGAGACTTGAAGGCAAGCGATATGGATCTAAGTAGCATATATAGGTAAAAATGTCACTGTAGCAATATTTAACAGGTATAGAATGACTTAATGTCCCTGTGCCACAACTATAACCCACTGGGAAGTTAGACTAACATGCAAAGAGGTGTGAAAGGGGTCAATTTGTTAAAGACATTAGAACTACAGAGTAATAATTTGGCAGTGTATCCCTAATTGGATAAAAGGTGTTAATGTACCCCTGGCAATACTACTACACACTCATAAGTAGGAGTTAGATGGAAAATGGTATGTAAGGGGTTAATGTAGCACTGCTATTCTTACTACACAGTATGAAAGAGAAAGATAGTAAAAAAAGGCATATAAGAGGTTAATGTCCAAATGCCATTAGTACTACCCATTGTTACAGATGAATGTAATGGAAAATGATAATAGAAGGGGTTAATATCATAGTGTTAATACAATGAAAGACTGTCCAATTGTTATGAATAGAAATTTGTTATAGAAGGGGTTAATGACTTAACTGGCCTTATTAATCTAAACTCAAAAGTTACATTTTAATACCAAAAAAGATATATTAGCTTATATTGTACAGTAAACGATCCGGACCTTGCTTCCCGACGTCCCTCAGAAACAATGAGCAAAGCAGGAATGATGTGTGAGGGAAAAATGCAAATTTTGCGGTGTAAAATAGCGGCCGCAAAATTTGAATTCATAAAATGGCGGCAGGCGCGAGGCGATCTTCTGATTGGCTGCTGGCTCAAGGCGCCGACCAATCACAATAGCGGCGGATGCAATGCTGCCATATTTGAAATACACTGACTACAGTGTATTTGAAGAATGGCGCTACAGAGCGCAGCGCTCTTCTGATTGGTCACCACGTTCAGCGTGGCGAGCAATCAGAATACCGGCGCGCTGTATGGCGGCATGCTTCAAATACAAAGTACTCAGTGTATTTCAAATACGGCGGCATAGCGGCCGCCGCTATTCTGATTGGTCGGCGCGCTGAAGGCGGCGACCAATCAGAAGAGCACCGCGCTCTATGGCGCCATACTTCAAATACATGGAATATTTTGAATTTCACATTTACCGCTTTAAGAGAGACGCTATTCTGATTGGTCGCTGTGTGCTGCCGGCGACCAATCAGAATAGCGCCTCACTTTCCATAGAGATATAATGGACGACTTTTTGTCCATTATATCTCTATGGGAAGTGAGGCGCTTTTCTGATTGGTTGCCGACAGCACACAGCGACCAATCAGAATAGTGCCTCACATCCCATAGAGATATAATGGACGACTTTGAGTTTCAAATTTCCGCTTAAGTGAGGCGCTATGCTGATTGGTCGCTGTGCACTGCGCCGACCAATCAGCATAGCGCCTCACTTCCCATAGAGAATAATAGCGGTGTTTCAAGCGAAGTATAGCCGGGCCCTTGGTTCTATTTTCGGCCACGGGTCTCGGCTTTCGTCGGTCGTCGCCGGGGCGGGAGACTCGCAATCTATCTATCTATCTATGTATCAATTTCTATCTATATATCTATCTATCTATATAACGAAACACACTGGTCTGTGAGTGCAGTGCAGCTTTTTTCGTTATATATTCTATAGAGTTGCAGATACTCTGCTGCAATTGCACGCTCATCGCCTACAGGTGATGGAGGGTATAGATGGAGTCTGCCCACTGAGAAGTGGGGGAGCGGAAAAGGAGGACTTGGGTGTCAGCGATAGGACTCATCGTGCCTGAAGTCACTTTGTCGCAGTCGATGAGCAAGCAGACCTTGGCCAATGTTTGTACTAAGAACTTCAGAATTAAAAGATAAGATTTTGAGTTTTTTCAGAAAAACGTAAGTTTTTAAACTTTTTTTCAATCACATGGCTTATAGCATTATACAACATTGGTAGTAGCTGTGTGCTGCAAGGAATTTTTTCTGCTTTATCTATCTATCTATTTATCTATCTATCTAATTCTATCTATCTATGTATCTATTTCTTTCTATCTATCTATCTATCTATCTATCTATCTATCTATGTATCTATATCTATCTATCTATCTATCTATCTATTTCTATCTATCTATGTATCTATCTATCTATCTATCTATCTATTTCTTCTATCTATCTATCTATCTATCTATCTATCTATCTATCTATCTATGTATCTATCTATCTATCTATCTATCTATCTATTCTATCTATCTATGTATCTATCTATCTATCTATCTATCTATTTCTTTCTATCTATCTATCTATCTATCTATCTATCTATCTATCAATCTATCAGATAGATAGATAGATAGATAGATAGATAGATAGATAGATAGATAGATAGATACATAGATAGATAAAACAAAAATTGAAACAGCACTGTAATATACAGACGGGTGCAAGGCCCTCCTACCACTTCACTGGCACTTGTTAGGATGAAAAAATGAAGGGCAGCACTTCCTTTAGTGTATCCATGTGGGTTTATTTGTCCTAGGACTGCAACGTTTCGGCACACAGCCTTCCTCAAGCAGTGACTGCTTGAGGAAGGCTGTGTGCCGAAACGTTGCAGTCCTAGGACAAATAAACCCACATGGATACACTAAAGGAAGTGCTGCCCTTCATTTTTTCATCCTAGATAGATAGATAGATAGATAGATAGATAGATAGATAGAAATAGATACATAGATAGATAGAAATAGATACATAGATAGATAGATAAATAGATAGATAGAAATAGATACATAGATAGATAGATAGATAGAGATAGATAGATAGATAGATAGAAATAGATATGATAGATAGATAGATAGAAATAGATAGATAGATAGATAGATAGATAGATAGATTGATAGATAGATAGATAGATAGATAGATAGAAATAGATACATAGGTAGATAGATAGATAGATAGATATAGATACATAGATAGATAGATAGAAATAGATACATAGATAGATAGATAGATAGATAGATAGATAGATATAGATAGATAGATACATAGATTGAAATAGATACATAGATAGATAGATAGAAATAGATACATAGATAGATAGATAGATAGATAGATAGATAGATAGATAGAATAGATAGATAGATATAGATACATAGATAGATAGATAGAGATAGATAGATAGAAATAGATACATAGATAGATAGAAATAGATACATAGATAGATAGATCGAAAGAGATCCATAGATAGATAGATAGATAGATAGATAGATAGATAGGAAAAAATGTGAGCAGCGATTCTCAATTAGCATACGCTCAGTGCTTAGCAGTCCTTTGGAGTGGTATCCAACCACTAACTCCAGACAAATAGATAAATAAGGCTGCAGCACACGACTTTAGATAATTCCAGCCTTTATTGGCTTCCTATGGCATTAGATTAGCGACGTTTCGGTCCTCAGACCTTCCTCTGACTGCCAGAGGAAGGTCTGAGGACCGAAACGTTGCTAATCTAATGCCATAGGAAGCAAATAAAGGCTGGAATTATCTAAAGTCGTGTGCTGCAGCCTTATTTATCTATTTGTTTAGATAGATAGAAAGAAATAGATAGATAGATAGATAGATAGATAGATAGATAGATAGATACATAGATAGATAGAAATAGATAGATAACAAAAAAAAAAACGAAACAGCACAGCAGCATACAACGGGTGCAGAGCCCTCCTACCACTTCACTGGTTTTTGTTAAGATGAATAAATGAAGGGCAGCACTTCCTTTAGTGTATCCATGGGGGTTTATTTGTCCTAGGACTGCGACGTTTCGGCACACAGCCTTCCTCAAGCAGTGACAAACAGATCTAGTGCTCACATATATATAGCTCCCATGCAAGGGGCTCATAATAATATAATTAGTGCAAAATAGTACAAAATTTCATATACATATATAATTATACATACAGTGCATAATGGTCAGTGCAAAATAAAGTGCATACAGTGATATTAAACAATGCTGACAACCATATTATAGCTAATATCGGAAGTTTTACTTCAATTGATAATTTCTAACACAGATGTCACTTATCTCTTAATTAGAGGACCCCACGTTGCAACTATGTACCGCCACTTCCGCCATCATAGTCTCGGCGTTCATCTCATCCAATTGGGCATGCTCCGTGTGAAAAAAACTTCAGTCCCTTCCTAGATCCCGCGCATGTGCACAGCGTAACGGGATCTACACATACACCCACTGCAGTTGCACAGTAGTGTATATGAAGTCACTAATACCAGTTCCACTCTCACGCCTGCGCTCTCTCCTCCGTGAATCTCTGGCGCCATCTTTATATCTTAGCGATTGCGCAGTAATGCAAGCATTTATACTTGTGCATTCAACCTAATTATATGGAGAGTGTAAGCGCACATTATCTGCTGTTACGCAGTAATACAGGGAGCATGGAGCTTTAATATAAATGTCTATATCCATCTACTTCCATATTACCCAAATCACTTCTGTATCTCAATATAAGTGTACACATTGGGCAATTGAAAAATAACCAGGAAAAAGATCTAAGTCCAATATAGGAAGTTCTTTTCTGGTCCATACTAAGGGTCACCGCCCGGTGGGCTTTTTACAGTTTAGTATGTTGATCTACATACAAATAAACACTGAAGTGTCATTCTGTTTAGGTGACCAGACCAAACTTCCAACAAGAACATTATTCACAAATGAACTTGATCATAGAAAATATACTTTATTCAGTTACTCAATAGACAGGGGCACTTCTATAAACAGGACATCGGATATCACACTAGATAACAATTTGCAATAGGACAACATGTATACAATCAAGTTGTAGCTTGTAGAGTCCTCTGTACAAATCTGCAGAGTAAAAGAAATATTTTTTAGTAAAAACTCAAGAACATTTTTTTAAATTTTTTTAAAAAAAAAATACAAGATCATGCTACTACTTATGTTCATCACCCACACCTGTGGTTGATAAGAATCGAATACCAAGGGGATATTACAATAGACTATGTATTTTGTAATCCACGTTAAGACCATTAGGTCGCAATGTATTAAGTCTATGGATCCATTCCATTTCTCTTTTTAGCAACAATTTCTGTCGGTCACCACCTCGTCTCTGTATGGGGATTGTATCTATCAGACGAAACCTCAAATCTTTTTCCGTGTGCCCCATAGCCACAAAGTGTTTGGGGACTGGCAGATCTTTCCTTTTTTCTTTATGGTATGTCGGTGATGAGCAATACGTGTCTTAAAATCCCACGTTGTCTCACCGACATACCACAAAGCACAAGGACATTCAATAAGGTAAACAACGTAGTCAGAAGAACAGGTCAAATAATGCTTAATTTCAAATCTTTGTCCCGTTTTTGGATGAACAAAATGTGAGCCTTTATTCATTAGCCTACAGTTAATACATGAGAGACACGGGTAACACCCCACTCTCTTTGTACCTGTCAAATACACTTGTCCATCCTTTTTCATAGGACCAATATCCGAGTGTATCAGCTTATCCCTCAGACATTGATTCCGTCTGTATGAAAAAAGTGGTGGTTCATTAAATTCTCTTACATGAGGTAAGCATCTCCCCAACATATTCCAGTGCTTGCGTATTATCATCGCAACCTCTCTACTCTCTTCACTATAAGTAGAAACAAACGGCACTCTTTTCAATTGTTTCTTATTATTTTTCTCTGCCAAAATATCTGACCTGGCCAATTTCAGCACTTTATTTTTCTGTTCACCCAATAGTTTTTTTGGGTATCCCCTCGCATAGAATTTATTCATCATTTCATTTAGTGCTGTTTCCTGTTCTTTCTCATTACTCACTATTTTTTTGACCCTTGTCATCTGGCTAAAGGGAATAGATTTAATGGTATTTATCGGGTGCTGACTACTAAAATGTAACAGGTCGTTCTTATCTGTCTCTTTCACATACAATTTGGTTGTAAACTCATCATCCTGATATAGAACCTGCACATCCAAAAATTGTAAGGAGGATTTTGACCATACCAAGGTAAACTTTATTGTCTCATCTATTTCATTTAAATAGCTATGGAATTGATGTAATGCATTCTCTGTTCCTGTCCATATGAGGAAGACGTCGTCTATGTACCTCCACCACGTAGCAACATACTCATAGTGGTGGGATACATAGACGAAGTCCTCCTCAATTACCCGCATAACAATATTTGCATAGGCTGGGGCCATATTGGCCCCCATTGCTGTACCTCTGCACTGTAAGAAATAATCATCCCCAAATAAAAAATAATTATTCCTCAAAACTAGTTCTAGAAGGTCCAGCACTAAATGACAGGCTTTATCGGAAACTCCGTTTCCTTTAATTTTTTCTTTATGGCAGCCAGGCCTCGTTCATTATCTATGGAAGTGTAAAGTGAGACGACGTCAAAAGACGCCAATATCACGTCCCCACTTACTGACAGAGAGTTCAGCTTACGTAGGAAATCCCCCGTATCCTTCACATACGAGTCAGCTTCTCTTGCTATAGGATGCAACACTTTGTCGAGAAAAACTCCTATGTTAGAAAGGACAGAGTTCGTACCTGAGACTATCGGGCGACCCGGAGGGTCCACCAGAGACTTATGGATCTTAGGGAGCACATATAGTACAGGTGTTGTAGGATATTGTATTGTCATAAAATCAAGGAGATCCTGATCTATTAAACCCCCATGTAATGCTTTTGTCAGGACCACCTCGATCCTATGCGCTATTTCAAATTTCGGATCCCTATCCAGTCTCCGGTAGACCCCCGGGTCATCCAACTGCCTCCTGATCTCTTTAATATACATGGCCTTGTCCATGACGACAACAGCTCCTCCTTTATCTGCTTTTTTTACTATAATGCTGTCGTCACGGACAAGGTCATTAAGTGCTATTACCTCCTCTGTCTTGATATTGGGCTTTCTAAACACTTCACTCTTTTTATTCTTTAATATGTCCACTTCCTTAGTAACGGCCGTAATAAATGAATCAATTACAGTAGAATTACCTGGAGGAATAAATTTACTCTTTTTCCTAATACCTAGGCATCCCATATCAAAGTCACATGTCATTGTTTTAACCTTATTCTCTTTAGTACTGAACCATTCCTTCAATTTTAATGATCTAAAGAAATACTGCAGGTCTAATGACAATTGGAAAAAATCAGTATGTGCATTTGGACCAAAGCCCAAACCCTTATTTAGGACAGACTTCTGCATCTCAGTTAATACCTTACTCGACAGGTTCACCACTAAGTCCTCTTTCAATTTTTCAGTGGGGGTTTCCTCTGTTTCCCTTTTCCACGCTTGTCTTTTTTGTTGCCGTAGTGTCTCCTTCCTCCTCTTCTTTTCCTCCGTTTTTCTTTAGATCTATATCTATGAACAAAGTCCATTATAGGATAAATTTTACCACATGTGCATAAAAGATTAGACCTATTACCACCTGTGTTTCGCCACTTCCCCACACCCTCAAGTTGCCAGTTGTATATGTTTCCACTGGAATAGTCCTCTGTGTCTCTCAACCACTTTCTCCTTTTCCCTTCCTCTAGATCTGAACGTAATTTGGTTATACGTGTATTGACCTGTTCTTTAAACTTTATCATCTCCTCCTCCTTCAGAATGTCTTGTAACTTGGTATCTATACCTTCTTGTTCAGTCAAAACTCTCTTTAATTCATGTTGTAAAAAATCGATGTTGACCAATAACAAATCCATACCATACTTGTTTGAAATTTTGCAAAATTGAGAACAAAAAAACAAATCACCAAACATCAAATTTGGTCTAACATTAGACCTCAGGCCTCGTGGTATCATCTTTGCCTTGTAATATTCTGACATAGTGGATAAGTGCAGTTGTATTGTCAAAACCTTCTTGGCTAAGCTTTCATATTTCTGTTTCAGATCAATTATCGAAGGAATACTTAAAAAAACCGCATCCACGTCAATACCCTTAAATATACGATCCTCATCTTCCACTGTGTAGCTCAAAGTCCCAGGTTCATAATTATTCTCCATAACCCACTTCCAGTAATAAAAAAACAAAAATTAATAACAGTGCAGATTTTCGTGAGAAAAATAGAAAACCAAAAAAAAAACTAAACAGCACAGCAGCATACAACGGGTGCAGAGCCCTCCTACCACTTCACTGGTTTTTGTTAAGATGAAAAAATGAAGGGCAGCACTTCCTTTAGTGTATCCATGTGGGTTTATTTGTCCTAGGACTGCGACATTTCGGCACACAGCCTTCCTCAAGCAGTGACAAACAGATCTAGTGCTCACATATATATAGCTCCCATGCAAGGGGCTCATAATAATATAATTAGTGCAAAATAGTACAAAATTTCATATACATATATAATTATACATACAGTGCATAATGGTCAGTGCAAAATAAAGTGCATACAGTGATATTAAACAATCCTGACAACCATATTATAGCTAATATCGGAAGTTTTACTTCAATTGATAATTTCTAACACAGATGTCACTTATCTCTTAATTAGAGGACCCCACGTTGCAACTATGTACCGCCACTTCCGCCATCATACTCTCGGCGTTCATCTCATCCAATTGCGCATGCTCCGTGTGAAAAAAAACTTCAGTCCCGTCATAATCGAAATCGCGTGCCCCTTCCTAGATCCCGCGCATGTGCACAGCGTAACGGGATCTACACATACACCCACTGCAGTTGCGCAGTAGTGTATATGAAGTCACTAATACCAGTTCCACTCTCGCGCCTGCGCTCTCTCCTCCGTGAATCTCGTGCGCCATCTTTATATCTTAGCAATTGCGCAGTAATGCAAGCATTTATACTTTTTTTTTTGGTTTTCTATTTTTCTCACAAAAATCTGCACTGTTATTAATTTTTGTTTTTTTATTACTGGAAGTGGGTTATGGAGAATAATTATGAACCTGGGACTTTGAGCTACACAGTGGAAGATGAGGATCGTATATTTAAGGGTATTGACGTGGATGCGTTTTTTTTAAGTATTCCTTCGATAATTGATCTGAAACAGAAATATGAAAGCTTAGCCAAGAAGGTTTTGACAATACAACTGCACTTATCCACTATGTCAGAATATTACAAGGCAAAGATGATACCACGAGGCCTGAGGTCTAATGTTAGACCAAATTTGATGTTTGGTGATTTGTTTTTTTGTTCTCAATTTTGCAAAATTTCAAACAAGTATGGTATGGATTTGTTATTGGTCAACATCGATTTTTTACAACATGAATTAAAGAGAGTTTTGACTGAACAAGAAGGTATAGATACCAAGTTACAAGACATTCTGAAGGAGGAGGAGATGATAAAGTTTAAAGAACAGGTCAATACACGTATAACCAAATTACGTTCAGACCTAGAGGAAGGGAAAAGGAGAAAGTGGTTGAGAGACACAGAGGACTATTCCAGTGGAAACATATACAACTGGCAACGTGAGGGTGTGGGGAAGTGGCGAAACACAGGTGATAATAGGTCTAATCTTTTATGCACATGTGGTAAAATTTATCCTATAATGGACTTTGTTCATAGATATAGATCTAAAGAAAAACGGAGGAAAAGAAGAGGAGGAAGGAGACACTACCGGCAACACAAAAGACAAGCGTGGAAAAGGGAAACAGAGGAAACCCCCACTGAAAAATTGAAAGAGGACTTAGTGGTGAACCTGTCGAGTAAGGTATTAACTGAGATGCAGAAGTCTGTCCTAAATAAGGGTTTGGGCTTTGGTCCAAATGCACATACTGATTTTTTCCAATTGTCATTAGACCTGCAGTATTTCTTTAGATCATTAAAATTGAAGGAATGGTTCAGTACTAAAGAGAATAAGGTTAAAACAATGACATGTGACTTTGATATGGGATGCCTAGGTATTAGGAAAAAGAGTAAATTTATTCCTCCAGGTAATTCTACTGTAATTGATTCATTTATTACGGCCGTTACTAAGGAAGTGGACATATTAAAGAATAAAAAGAGTGAAGTGTTTAGAAAGCCCAATATCAAGACAGAGGAGGTAATAGCACTTAATGACCTTGTCCGTGACGACAGCATTATAGTAAAAAAAGCAGATAAAGGAGGAGCTGTTGTCGTCATGGACAAGGCCATGTATATTAAAGAGATCAGGAGGCAGTTGGATGACCCGGGGGTCTACCGGAGACTGGATAGGGATCCGAAATTTGAAATAGCGCATAGGATCGAGGTGGTCCTGACAAAAGCATTACATGGGGGTTTAATAGATCAGGATCTCCTTGATTTTATGACAATACAATATTCTACAACACCTGTACTATATGTGCTCCCTAAGATCCATAAGTCTCTGGTGGACCCTCCGGGTCGCCCGATAGTCTCAGGTACGAACTCTGTCCTTTCTAACATAGGAGTTTTTCTCGACAAAGTGTTGCATCCTATAGCAAGAGAAGCTGACTCGTATGTGAAGGATACGGGGGATTTCCTACGTAAGCTGAACTCTCTGTCAGTAAGTGGGGACGTGATATTGGCGTCTTTTGACGTCGTCTCACTTTACACTTCCATAGATAATGAACGAGGCCTGGCTGCCATAAAGAAAAAATTAAAGGAAACGGAGTTTCCGATAAAGCCTGTCATTTAGTGCTGGACCTTCTAGAACTAGTTTTGAGGAATAATTATTTTTTATTTGGGGATGATTATTTCTTACAGTGCAGAGGTACAGCAATGGGGGCCAATATGGCCCCAGCCTATGCAAATATTGTTATGCGGGTAATTGAGGAGGACTTCGTCTATGTATCCCACCACTATGAGTATGTTGCTACGTGGTGGAGGTACATAGACGATGTCTTCCTCATATGGACAGGAACAGAGAATGCATTACATCAATTCCATAGCTATTTAAATGAAATAGATGAGACAATAAAGTTTACCTTGGTATGGTCAAAATCCTCCTTACAATTTTTGGATGTGCAGGTTCTATATCAGGATGATGAGTTTACAACCAAATTGTATGTGAAAGAGACAGATAAGAACGACCTGTTACATTTTAGTAGTCAGCACCCGATAAATACCATTAAATCTATTCCCTTTAGCCAGATGACAAGGGTCAAAAAAATAGTGAGTAATGAGAAAGAACAGGAAACAGCACTAAATGAAATGATGAATAAATTCTTTGCGAGGGGATACCCAAAAAAACTATTGGGTGAACAGAAAAATAAAGTGCTGAAATTGGCCAGGTCAGATATTTTGGCAGAGAAAAATAATAAGAAACAATTGAAAAGAGTGCCGTTTGTTTCTACTTATAGTGAAGAGAGTAGAGAGGTTGCGATGATAATACGCAAGCACTGGAATATGTTGGGGAGATGCTTACCTCATGTAAGAGAATTTAATGAACCACCACTTTTTTCATACAGACGGAATCAATGTCTGAGGGATAAGCTGATACACTCGGATATTGGTCCTATGAAAAAGGATGGACAAGTGTATTTGACAGGTACAAAGAGAGTGGGGTGTTACCCGTGTCTCTCATGTATTAACTGTAGGCTAATGAATAAAGGCTCACATTTTGTTCATCCAAAAACGGGACAAAGATTTGAAATTAAGCATTATTTGACCTGTTCTTCTGACTACGTTGTTTATCCTTATTGAATGTCCTTGTGCTTTGTGGTATGTCGGTGAGACAACATGGGATTTTAAGACACGTATTGCTCATCACCGACATACCATAAAGAAAAAAGGAAAGATCTGCCAGTCCCCAAACACTTTGTGGCTATGGGGCCCACGGAAAAAGATTTGAGGTTTCGTCTGATAGATACAATCCCCATACAGAGACGAGGTGGTGACCGACAGAAATTGTTGCTAAAAAGAGAAATGGAATGGATCCATAGACTTAATACATTGCGACCTAATGGTCTTAACGTGGATTACAAAATACATAGTCTATTGTAATATCCCCTTGGTATTCGATTCTTATCAACCACAGGTGTGGGTGATAAACATAAGTAGTAGTATGATCTTTAGTGATGGGCGAATCCTAAATTACTCAGAATCGCTTGACTCTAGCGAGTCCGAGCACAGGACTCGCTACTCGTTGCGAGTCTAGCGAGTCCAATGTTAATGAATGGGGAAGCGAGTAATAGCGAGTAGTGTGAGATTTACAAATCGCAGATGTGTCTCGGAAGCTTCAGCCTGAAGCAATCCTAGTTTTGTCATTTATTTGCATTGGACTCGTTTACTTTGCAACTGTAATCGCTGGGAAACTCGCACAGATAAGAGTCCTGTCTGCTCAGTGTGCTGGCTGCCACAGCTCCAGGGTCCTAGAGCCCGCCTGCTGCCTGATGTAGCAGAGCTGAGATTGTTCTCAGTCTGCTCATTCCCTGTGCATAGACATCTATATCTATGCACAGGGATGAGCAGAGAGGACATCGCGTTTTGGACTGCGTCGGACGGAAGAGGATTTTTTTTAATTAAAGATGGAGTCTCTAATGGCTTTTTTTTTTTATTTCTAATAAAAAATTTTCTCTGTGTTGTGTTTTTTTAAAACAATTTAATAGAAATTCATGGCGGTCATGTCTAATATTGGCGTGACCGCCAAATATTTCGGGCTTAGGGCCAGCTGATAATACAAAGCTGGCCCTAACCTCTTTATTACCCAGCGTGCCACCGCCACCAGGGCCGCTGGAAGAGCGGGGTTCAGCGCCAGAGGATGGCGCTTCAATGAACGCGCCATCTTCTGGGGCGGCTGCGGGCTGCAATTTGCAGCGGGGGGTGCCCAGAAAGCTTGGGCATCCCTGCGCTGCGGATTCCAGCCCCCAGCTGCTTAGCTGTACCTGGCTAGAAATAGAAATTGCGCGGAGCCCCACGCATTTTTTTTTAATTATTTCATGAAATTCTGAGACTCTGACTCTGAGACTCTGACTCTGAGACTCTGACTCTGAGACTCTGACTCTGACTCTGAGACTGACTTGACTCTGACGAGACTCTGACTCTGAGACTCTGACTCTGACTCTGAGACTCTGACTCTGAGACTCTGACTGAGACTCTGAGACTCTGACTCTGACTCTGAGACTCTGACTCTGAGACTCTGACTCTGAGACTCTGACTTGACTCTGATGACTCTGACTCTGACTCTGACTCTGAGACTCTGACTCTGAGACTCTGACTCTGAGACTCTGACTCTGAGACTCTGAGACTCTGAGACTCTGACTCTGAGACTCTGAGACTCTGAGTCTGACTCTGAGACTCTGACTCTGACTCTGAGACTCTGACTCTGAGACTCTGACTCTGAGACTCTGACTCTGAG
The DNA here is from genome assembly GCA_033576535.1 of Allobates femoralis. NCBI lineage: Eukaryota > Metazoa > Chordata > Amphibia > Anura > Aromobatidae > Allobates > Allobates femoralis. The sequence continues at coordinate 9,291,175 of JARQOC010000007.1, read as the reverse complement.
ACTCTGATTCTGACTCTGAGACTCTGACTCTGACTCTGAGACTCTGACTCTGAGACTCTGACTCTGAGACTCTGACTCTGACTCTGAGACTCTGACTCTGAGACTCTGAGACTCTGACTCTGAGACTTTGACTCTGACTCTGAGACTCTGACTCTGAGACTCTGACTCTGACTCTGAGACTCTGACTCTGAGACTCTGACTTTGACTCTGAGACTCTGACTCTGATCTGACTCTGACTCTGAGACTCTGACTCTGACTCTGAGACTCTGAGACTCTGACTCTGAGACTCTGACTCTGAGACTCTGACTCTGAGACTCTGAGACTCTGAACTCTGAGACTCTGACTCTGAGACTCTGACTCTGAGAATCTGACTCTGACTCTGAGACTCTGACTCTGAGACTCTGACTCTGAGACTCTGACTCTGAGACTCTGACTCTGACTCTGAGACTCTGATTCTGACTCTGAGACTCTGACTCTGACTCTGAGACTCTGACTCTGAGACTCTGACTCTGAGACTCTGACTCTGAGACTCTGACTCTGACTGAGACTCTGAGACTCTGAGACTCTGAGACTCTGACTCTGAGACTCTGAGACTCTGAGTCTGACTCTGAGACTCTGACTCTGAGACTCTGACTCTGACTCTGAGACTCTGACTCTGAGACTCTGACTCTGAGACTCTGACTCTGACTCTGAGACTCTGACTCTGAGACTCTGACTCTGAGACTCTGACTCTGACTCTGAGACTCTGACTCTGACTCTGAGACTCTGACTCTGACTCTGAGCGACTCTGACTCTGAGACTCTGAACTCTGACTCTGAGACTCTGAGACTCTGACTCTGAGACTCTGACTCTGAGACTCTGACTCTGACTCTGAGACTCTGAGACTCTGAGACTCTGGAGACTCTGACTCTGAGACTCTGACTCTGAAATTCATGAAATAATAAAAAAAAAATGCGTGGGGCTCCGCGCAATTTCTATGTCTAGCCAGGTACAGCTAAGAAGCTGGGGGCTGGAATCCGCAGCGCAGGGATGCCCAAGCTTTCTGGGCACCCCCCGCTGCAAATTGCAGCCCGCAGCCGCCCCAGAAGATGGCGCGTTCATTGAAGCGCCATCCTCTGGCGCTGAACCCCGCTCTTCCAGCGGCCCTGGTGGCAGTGGCACGCTGGGTAATAAAGGGGTTAATACCAGCTTTGTTATACAAGCTGGTATTAAGCCCAAGATTCTTAATGTCAGGCCAAGTTTGACCCAGCCACTAAGAATCTCCAATAAAGGGTTAAAAAAACACAGAGAAAATTTTTTATTTGAAATAAAAAAAAAAGCCATTAGGGACTCCATCTTTAATTAAAAAAATCCTCTTCCGTCCGACGTAGTCCAAAACGCGATGTCCTCTCTGCTACATCCCCTGTGCATAGATATAGATGTCTATGCACAGGGAATGAGCAGACTGAGAACAATATTAGCACTGCTACATCATCTCTGTGAGCAGGCGGGCTCTAGGACCCTGGAGCTGCACAGAGAAGACAGCTGGACTCGGCTCGCAATGTAACAGCAGTTATTTGCGAGTTTCCCTGCTATCACTGGCACAGTAGCCGAGTCTAATGCAAACAATGGCAATCCTATTTTTGTCAGCGTTTGCAATTGATTTGCATTGGACTCGTGCGAGTAAACGCTGGGAAACTCGCAGAGTACCGAGTCCTGCGAGTCCCTTACTACTTGCCGAGTAACGAGTCCTAGCGAGTAGATTCGCCCATCCCTAATGATCTTGTATTTTAAAAAAAAATTTTTTTTTTTAAATGTTCTTGAGTTTTTACTAAAAAATATTTCTTTTACTCTGCAGATTTGTACAGAGGACTTGTTGGAAGTTTGGTCTGGTCACCTAAACAGAATGACACTTCAGTGTTTATTTGTATGTAGAACAACATACTTAACTGTAAAAAGCCCACCGGGCGGTGACCCTTAGTATGGACCAGAAAAGAACTTCCTATATTGGACTTAGATCTTTTTCCTGGTTATTTTTCAATTGCCCAATGTGTACACTTATATTGAGATACAGAAGTGATTTGGGTAATATGGAAGTAGATGGATATAGACATTTATATTAAAGCTCCATGTTCCCTATATTACTGCGTAACAGCAGATAATGTGCGCTTACACTCTCCATATAATTAGGTTGAATGCACAAGTATAAAAGCTTGCATTACTGCGCAATCGCTAAGATATAAAGATGGCGCCCGAGATTCACGGAGGAGAGAGCGCAGGCGCGAGAGTGGAACTGGTATTAGTGACTTCATATACACTACTGCGCAACTGCAGTGGGTGTATGTGTAGATCCCGTTACGCTGTGCACATGCGCGGGATCTAGGAAGGGGCACGCGATTTCGATTATGACGGGACTGAAGTTTTTTTCACACGGAGCATGCGCAATTGGATGAGATGAACGCCGAGACTATGATGGCGGAAGTGGCAGTACATAGTTGCAACGTGGGGTCCTCTAATTAAGAGATAAGTGACATCTGTGTTAGAAATTATCAATTGAAGTAAAACTTCCGATATTAGCTATAATATGGTTGTCAGCATTGTTTAATATCACTGTATGCACTTTATTTTGCACTGACCATTATGCACTGTATGTATAATTATATATGTATATGAAATTTTGTACTATTTTGCACTAATTATATTATTATGAGCCCCTTGCATGGGAGCTATATATATGTGAGCACTAGATCTGTTTGTCACTGCTTGAGGAAGGCTGTGTGCCGAAACGTCGCAGTCCTAGGACAAATAAACCCACATGGATACACTAAAGGAAGTGCTGCCCTTCATTTTTTCATCTAGACAGATAGATAGATAGATAGATAGATAGATAGATAGATAGATAGAGATAGATATAGATACACTAGCTGTGAGCCCGATGCGATTGCATCGGGATTCTAGAATCGGTGTATAGTTTATTAAATTAGAGTTTTAAGTAATAATCCTATTATTCCATGATAGATGGCGGCACAATGTTAAAGAATCAGGAATGTAGCATGCATATATACATTATTAATTCAAATTTGACAATAATGCACATAAGACATGATATCTATCTATCAACTACCAATATTTGTATGGTATATGTCAGTGTAGTACATGTCATGATTCTAAGGCAAGGCTTTTCGTACAGATACTGGCACTGATGTTTTCTACAGATTACGTATATTCAATTTATATATGAATATTAATAATCTATGATTGAGCCAGTACATGTTTCCCCACCAACCACGGGAAGGTAGCCTTACAGCTGGTGGGACCTACTCTACTCTATCCCTAATAATTAAAAGTTAGACTCCTTTTAAAGCAGATATTTTTTGGCTATTTGCAGAAAGTATGGAATTACCAAATACAATTTCTGAACTTGGCACAAAAGGGACTACCTACAGCTCACTTTCAGCAAGTAACATGTAATAAATATGGAACTTGCACTTAGCTTGCAGTAAATACGGCAAGCAGAGCTTTAACAGCTTGACAAAATGCAACCACTAAAAATAAGAGCTAACTGATTTTAGCAATTGAAACTGTCGAAAGCACATGTGCTGCAACTACTGCAAGTAAACGACAAATTCCATAAACATTTTATGCAACTTACATTAAGAGTACTGTAGGTCACCATTAGGCAGCAAGTGGCAAAATTGTTTTTTTCAAACTAAAAATTCAACAAATAGCAGAATAATTCAGATTTAAAATCAAAATGTCTATTCTTTCCCTATGTGTCTAAATATGTACCTATGTGTCTAAATATGTACCTATGTGTATATATGTATTTATATGTACAGAACACACTTCAAGATACAGATGTGTGTGAACAGCTGTCCCACCCATCTCTTAGGCTGCCTTCAGACTTGCAGATGCATCTGCAGCATTTTGCAAATGCATCTGCAAGCATGTGCATGCAGACAACAGTCCATATCTTTATAATGGAACACACGGTGTCTGCAGATTCTTGCAGACAGCCGTGCGCAGCCATTCACTCCTATATGTGATCTATGCGCAGGCAGATGCTTTTGTACAGATCACAGACTCTCCTCCACACCAGGGACGCAACATGTTGCATCCCTGGTGCAGGTGGCATTATGTGATTTGTATGCAGGCATGCGCCTGTGCAGAGATCACATATCAGAGTAAATGGGTGCGCACGGCTGTCTGCAAGCATCTGCAGAGACCAAAAGTCCCATTGTAAAGATAGGAGTTGCCGTTTGCATGCAGATGCATCTTTAAAATGCTGCACATGCATTTGCAAGTCTGAAAGCAGCCTTAGCTGTTCACAAAAACCTCACCCTGTGTAAAAAGAAAATGAAATCTCGCAGCAGCTATCCTGCTGAAGCTTCAGGTTCTTATCACTAAATGCAAGCATTTAGATGATACACATCTACAATCTACAAAAAAAATGTGTGTTTACATACATATACAATGAAAATTAAAAAGAAATTTTCTAAGCTAATAAAGTCATTACTATATATTTTAAATAACTATTTTATATCTAAAAAGTAATTATAATATCTTTATAACAAAACTAATATTTTTGGTATTTTTGTATATTTGTATTCCTATACATCTATAGCTAAATTAATTTATTGTAATATTTGTGTTTAATTAGAAAGTAACTATGTATCTAAATGTAATATGTATCTAAAGAATTGAAAGTAAAATATTTTTACACACTATATTTTTAGAGAAAAGTGAAAATAACGACTATATATCTGAAATAACGTTTATATCTAATAAGTAATTATAATGTCTTTATCTATAAGTAAACTAAGTTTTTAGGTATTTTGATTTATTTATATTGATATACATCTATTGCTAAACAAATTAATATAGTAATATTTGTGTCTAATCTAAAAATAACTATGTATCTAAATGTAACATGTATCTAAAGAATTTTAAGTAAAATATTTTTATACACTATATTTTTAGTAAAATTGAACAGTAACAACTATATTTCTTAAATAACTATTTTATATCTAATAACTAATTATAATATCTTTTTCTATAACTAAAATATTATTTTTGGTCTTAATTTTTTTTCTATTCTTATACATCTATGGCTAAACTAATTTATTATAATATTTATGTTTAATTAGAAAGTAACTATATCTAAATCTAATATGTATCTAAAGAATTTAAAATAAAATTAGAGAGATTATTTTGAGTAAAGAGTATTTCACTACTGGGCAGCAATTTGACTTGAATGGGTGTATCCAGCACTTTCACCTTAACATTGCATCGTGTTTTCACTCGTGAAAAATCCACATATAACTGTCCATGTCCAAAAACTGTTTGTGACAAAAAAATCCCTACTTTCTTCAGTGTATGGCCTTGGGATTTGTTGATGCTCATGGCAAAAGTAGACTTCACAGGAAATTGTTGACGTCTTAACTTGAAAGGTAAGGCAGTCTCTGATGGAGATAAATAAATCTTTGGAATAAACACCACATTTCCTTCTGCAGACCCAGAACTGACTTTTGCTTGAATGAGATTGTCAAACAAAGTGATGACAATGAAGCGATTCCCATTGCAAAGACCTTTTATGCTGTTAAAGGTGTGCAAAAGCATGACAATGGTACCAATGTGTAATTTGAGGCGATGATAAGGCATTCCCATTGGTGTGAGTGAATTTAAAAATTCCACTGGATATTGGTCTGAATCTTCAGTCTGAATGGAATCATCACTAATGTACTCAGTGTATTCACCAGCAATGCAATCCATAACCTGAGAGTTCACCATTTCCACATGGACATTTTTAGGACAAAGATTGTCATGTGATGCAGCAATGTGAATGCTTTCATTGTTATATCCATCATATATGTAAATGTAATATATATCTAAAGAATTTAAAATAAAATATTCTTATAGGCAATATTTTTTGTAAAGACTTTTTCTGAATGAGGCAGCAACTTTCCTTGAATGGGTGTATGCAGTACTTTCACCTTAACAATACATCTTCTTTTCACTCGTGAAAAAGCCACATATAAGTGTCCATGTCCAAAAATGGGTTGTGGGGCAAAAAATCCCTACTTTCTCCAGTGTTTGGCCTTGGGATTTGTTGATGGTCATGGGAAAAGTAGACTTCACGGTAAATTGTCGATGTCTTAACTTAAAATGTAAGGCAGTCTCTGATGGAGATAAATCAATCCTTGAAATAAACACCACATTTCCTTCTGCAGACCCAGAACTGACTTTTGCTTGAATGAGATTCTCAAACAAAGTGATCACAATGAAGCGATTCCCATTGCAAAGACCTTTTATGCTGTTAAAGGTGCGCAAAAGCATGACAATGGTACCAATGTGTAATTTGAGGCGATGATAAGGCATTCCCATTGGTGTGAGTGAATTTAAAAATTCCACTGGATATTGGTCTGAATCTTCAGTCTGAATGGAATCATCACTAATGTACTCAGTGTATTCACCAGCAATGCAATCCATAACCTGAGAGTTCACCATTTCCACATGGACATTTTTAGGACAAAGATTGTCATGTGATGCAGCAATGTGAATGCTTTCATTGTTATATCCATCATGTATGTAAATGTAATATATATCTATAAGAATATTTTATTTTAAATTCTTTAGACAATATTTTTTGTAAAGACTTTTTCAGAATGAGGCAGCAACTTTCCTTGAATGGGTGTATGCAGTACTTTCACCTTAACAATACATCTTCTTTTCACTCGTGAAAAAGCCACATATAAGTGTCCATGTCCAAAAATGGGTTGTGGGGCAAAAAATCCCTACTTTCTCCAGTGTTTGGCCTTGGGATTTGTTGATGGTCATGGGAAAAGTAGACTTCACGGTAAATTGTCGATGTCTTAACTTAAAATGTAAGGCAGTCTCTGATGGAGATAAATCAATCCTTGAAATAAACACCACATTTCCTTCTGCAGACCCAGAACTGACTTTTGCTTGAATGAGATTCTCAAACAAAGTGATCACAATGAAGCGATTCCCATTGCAAAGACCTTTTATGCTGTTAAAGGTGCGCAAAAGCATGACAATGGTACCAATGTGTAATTTGAGGCGATGATAAGGCATTCCCATTGGTGTGAGTGAATTTAAAAATTCCACTGGATATTGGTCTGAATCTTCAGTCTGAATGGAATCATCACTAATGTACTCAGTGTATTCACCAGCAATGCAATCCATAACCTGAGAGTTCACCATTTCCACATGGACATTTTTAGGACAAAGATTGTCATGTGATGCAGCAATGTGAATGCTTTCATTGTTATATCCATCATGTATGTAAATGTAATATATATCTATAAGAATATTTTATTTTAAATTCTTTAGACAATATTTTTTGTAAAGACTTTTTCAGAATGAGGCAGCAACTTTCCTTGAATGGGTGTATGCAGTACTTTCACCTTAACAATACATCTTCTTTTCACTCGTGAAAAAGCCACATATAAGTGTCCATGTCCAAAAATGGGTTGTGGGGCAAAAAATCCCTACTTTCTCCAGTGTTTGGCCTTGGGATTTGTTGATGGTCATGGGAAAAGTAGACTTCACGGTAAATTGTCGATGTCTTAACTTAAAATGTAAGGCAGTCTCTGATGGAGATAAATCAATCCTTGAAATAAACACCACAATTCCTTCTGCAGACCCAGAACTGACTTTTGCTTGAATGAGATTGTCAAACAAAGTGATCACAATGAAGCGATTGCCATTGCAAAGACCTTTTATGCTGTTAAAGGTGCGCAAAAGCATGACAATGGTACCAATTTGTAATTTGAGGCGATGATAAGGCATTCCCATTGGTGTGAGTGAATTTAAAAATTCCACTGGATATTGGTCTGAATCTTCAGTCTGAATGGAATCATCACTAATGTACTCAGTGTATTCACCAGCAATGCAATCCATAACCTGAGAGTTCACCATTTCCACATGGACATTTTTAGGGCAAAGAATGGCATGTGATGCAGCAATGTGAATGCTTTCATTGTTATATCCATCATGTATGTAAGTGTAATATATATCTAAAGAATTTAAGATAAAATATTCTTATAGACAATATTTTTAGTAAAGACTTTTTCAGAATTAGGCACCAACTTTCCTTGAATGGGTGTATCCAGCACTTTCACCTTAACATTACATCGTCTTTTCACTCGTGAAAAAGCCACATATAACTGTCCATGTCCAAAAACGGGTTCTGGCAAAAAAATCCCTACTTTCTCCAGTGTTTGGCCTTGGGATTTGTTGATGGTCATGGCAAAAGCAGGCTTCAAGGGAAATTGTCGACGTCTTAACTTGAAAGGTAATCCAGTCTCTGATGGAGATAAATCAATCCTTGGAATAAACACCACATTTCCTTCGCCAGACCCAGTAATGACTTTTGCTTGAATCAGATTGTCAAACAAAGCAATGACAATCAAGCGAGTCCCATTGCAAAGACCTTTTCTGCTGTTAAAGTTGCGCAAAAGCATGACAATGGTACCAATTTTTAATTTGAGGCGATGAGAAGGCATTCCCGTTGGTGTGAGTGAATTCAAAAATTCCACTGGATATTGATCTGGATCTTCAGTCTCATCAGGATCAATGGAATCATCACTAATGTATTCAGTGTATTCACCAGCAATGCAATCCATGACCTTAGAGTTCACCATATCCACATGGTCATTTTTAGGGCAAAGAATGGCATGTGATGCAGCAATTTGAATGCTTTCATTGTTATCTACATCAATGACAATGTTTTCACCAAATATAGCAAGTATAATTGAGCCAGTGCAGATCATGTCTTGTGGGATTTCAATGGTATCATCTCCAAGGTTGAAATCATTGGACAATTCACCATTTCCCAGTTGAAGTAACCAACGGCTATAATCAGGATCAATGGAGCGCATATTGTTGAAGAGTGGCAATTGAGTGAAAAGCTGCCATTGTCGTGAGTATTTAATACAACTCTCTATAATGTCAGTTCTTGTACCATGTGGGATGATAGGCAGACACTGTCGAAAGTCTCCTCCCAGAACAATGACTTTCCCTCCAAAAGGTGTTGTATTTTTCTTGGAGATATCTGTTGTCATGACATCCCATAAAAGTTGATCTATCACATGCAATGCATATTTAGATAACAGAGTGGACTCGTCAATAATGAAAAGTTTTGTACTTTTCAAATGTTGTGCAGCATCTGTATCATTTTTAATCCTTGAAAAGGAAGTTTCATTGATTGGAATTGGTATTCCTTGCAGTAAGTTAGCTGCAATCCCTGTACTGGCTGCAGGTGAGACAATTTCGCCTTCTCCTCTTAGTTCATGAATTAATAAATCATACAGATATGTTTTGCCACTGCCACCTGGACCGTCAATGAAAAAGCACTTAGCTTGTCCACTTCTATCGTGTAAAGCTTGATTGATCGCATCATATGCCAAAAGTTGTTGGTCATTTAAAGTAGCTTTCATTTGCTGAGCTCTTCTTAACTCATCATCCTTGTTGTATAGTGGAGCGATGTATGGCTTTCTTTTTGGTCGTGGTAGATTAAAATCAGTAAAAGTTTTGCCATGAAATTTTAGAATAGTTTGGACATCAGTCATAGCATATCCTTCACAATTCTCACACTCCTCAGTGTTGGAGTGATATGCATGGCAGAAGTCTTGGATAAAGTCTTGTTTAAATTCTTTCCACAACTCCAATGGATGAGCTGGAGGACCAAAAATACATATATATGCGAACATATCACGAAGCTGTGCAGGCATGTTGAGAACACAGGCATCCAATAAAGTATTTCTCCAAACAGTGTCATCGAAGAGCAATCCAAGGGCTAATGCTGCCTCTTTGAAAGTTGGGTATGTCACTTCATTAACAGTCTTAATGTTGTCAAAACTTGTTGCTCCTTTGACATGCAGTAACAACAACCTTAAATAGTACCGTTCTTGATCTTTCATACTGACCGTATACATTCTTCCAATCACTGAAGAAACTCCTCGCTTTCTAACTTCCCATGCACCTTCTTTCCAAACATAGTGCTCTGGAATTTGGCGGTAGAAGTAATCATGAGCATGCGGTTCACCCTCATTCAGCTCAAAGTAGCCCATCAGAGTAGATTTTCTGTGCATTGTGTAACTGATGTCGTCAACAGAGTCATCCTCATGAAAATAAAGTGGTTGAGAATGTGGGAGATGTACAGCCAGGCGAATAATGGAGTGCGATTGTCTATGCATCGGGTAAGCAAATATTCGCCAAGCTGCCTCCGGTGCACTCACGTATCTTGAATCCATGAATTGATGTGTTTCATCATGGTGGATATTGGTTTGGCAAATTTCAAGATTGGCTTTATCATGTCCTTTGTAGACATATTTGAATAGGTATTTTACACTCTGAATGGAAGCACATACCTCAACATTAATATGACACTTGTATGTTAATAGTAGGTAAGGGTTATAGGGAACAACCCAAGAATTATCAATCATCTTTGAACGGATTTGAAAGGATGATCCTTCCTTTCTTTGATAAGTAGGGTATGCATCCTTAGCTATGAGTGTTCTTGGTTGGAAATCTTTAGGAAAACCTTTCTTACACTTAAGAGTTGGGGGAAAAAGGGATTTGGAGTTTTAGTGCTCACCGAATTCCACAGACCGGTTGGTGCCAGGAAAAACGTCCCGTACGTTCAGGATGAATAAACGTGATGATGAATCCAGCACCGGACAATTTTCCAATTTTTCAAGTTTATTATTGATTAAAGTGAAGTCATAAAATCAAGCGACCTGGGGAGCGCAGTCCCGCTGGACGCGTTTCGTACAAAGTACTTCCTCAGCAGCTAAAACCAGAATGAACAATGATCCTATATATATCATATAAAACCCCACCCCCCCATTAATCAATAAATAGTATTCAGCTGATAGGCTGGAAAAACCTATATCTATCCCTCATGAGGAAAAGCCAAACCAAACATGAACCCATGACAAAATGCACAGATATTAGTGCATGAATTGTGACAAAACTCTGACTGTGTGTACACACCAACAACATACATTATTACAATACATACATGTATACATTCTGATATTAATGTGTCACACTTTCATGAATCATCCCCATTTAATAGAAATAAGAACAGTCAGTGCGATAGTTCAATCCTAAAGGGGCCCTTGTTTCCAAATTCAAGATCCAGAAGAACTCCTTTGTTAAAACCGCACGCCCCCAGTCTCCGCCCCTTTTATTGCGATTTACTCTTTCCACTCCTTGTACTCTGAGAGAGGACAAGTCGCCATTATGGGTGTCTCTGAAATGCCTAGAAAGACCTGACAAGTTCCTGCCCACAGATCTAGGGTTTGGGATTGAGCCCGTTATATGTTCCCCAAGCCTTTTCTTTAGGGGTCTGATGGTGCACCCCACATAGTTCTTCCTGCACGTTACACATGAAGCCATGTAAATCACATGGGCAGTATTACAATTAACATACCCATTGATTCCATGGCTTCTGTTGTTAGTGTAACTTTGGACTGTTTTAGTTTTCACCATATATTTGCATAGATTGCACCTCATCCCCCCACAAGGATAACTACCTTTAGTATTAAGCCAAGTCGGGGGAGCGCTATTCAAGGAGAACAATGACGGAGACAAGATATTGCCTATTGTCATTGCCCTCCTAGGCACGCATCTATACCCCTTCTGCAAAATTTTGTGGGGGATGGGATCCTCATGTAGTATGGGAATGTATTTATGGACAATCCTCACAATATCATTATAGTCTTGACTGTACGCGGTAGAAAATGTTGGTACATGTATATGTGGTTGTCTTAAGCCGACCTTCTGATGTTGTGTACCACCGTTATCTGGTGTAATAGCCGCAGTCTGCACTGTCACTGGTTCAAGCAGAGAATCTCTTGATCTTGCTCCCACCTCCTGTAAGGCGTCATTCACATGACGGGGTGAATATCCGCGCCTACAGAGGCGTTTACTGATGTTAAAAGCCTCCTCCTGAAATGCTTGATCTAATGTGCAGGCTCTTTTCGCTCTTATCAGTTCACCCCGTGGCAAGTTTCTTACCACATGTCGGGGGTGACTACTTGCAGCATGGAGGAGTGTGTTACCTGCAATCGGTTTACGATACAGGGAGGTTACTATTTCTCCTGTTACACTGTCACCCATTAGCATGATATCAAGATAATGTGCCTTTGTTCCATGTACCTCATAGGTGAAATGGATGTTAAAATCGTTATCATTTATGTAGGTAACAAACCTCCCAAACTCGGATTCCCGGGGGGGAGGCACCACGACGTCTCCCTTCCAGATCAGTATGACGTCGTCGATGTACCTCCCCCACCAGAGAACGCGATCAAGATGTGGGTTGGTCTCAACATGGATGTACCGCCTCTCCCAAGCAATCATATACAGATTTGCTAGAGAAGGTGAAAAATTGGACCCCATAGGGCAGCCGCACTTTTGGAGGTAGTATTTGTTATCAAAAAGGAAATAGTTGTTAACTAATAGATGTCTAAGACACATTATAATGAACTCCTTCTCCTCACTTGTATACACATTGATATTTAGCAGGGTATCTGACAGTACTTGAATGGCCCGATCATGAGGGATACACGAATACAATGAAATTACATCACAGGTTATCCACTGATGGTCGGGCTGCCAGTTCATGTGTCTTATCTCGCTCAACAGCTGTTTGGAATCACGGATAAATCCCGGTGAACCCTGCAGCAGAGGCTGCAGCTTGGAGTCCAGCCAGCTGGAAAGCCTCTCATTAACCCCTCCGATACCAGCAACAATAGGCCTCAGAGGGGGAGGAAAGGCAGGCTTGTGCACCTTAGGTAGTGCATGGAAGATAGGGCATAGGGGTTTATCAGGCAACAAGTATTCTTGAGATCTACTAGAGATGACACCCAGTGTTTGGCCTTCTTTTAATAGTTGTGCTAGTTCCAATTGGACTCTAGCTGTGGGGTCAGCAGTCAGTTGTTCATATGTTGTACGGTCTGCGAGCAAGGAAAGAATTTCCCTGTGGTAAAGAGTGTTGTCCATAATAACCACAGACCCACCCTTGTCCGCAGCACGCACAACTATATGGGGATTATCCCTCACAATCTTTAAGGAGGTCCTCTCCAAATGAGTGAGATTGTCACGTCCAGCAGTGCGGGAGAGGAGAAGGCATTTGATCTCCCTCTCCAACACATGCTGGAAATTGTCCATTGCAGGAACTCTGGAGTTAATAGGGTAGAATTGTGGGTTGGGGATGGAAGAGTGAGATGCATGAGATTGACTTTGCTCTAGGTCCTGATTGTTAGCTAAATAGTTTAAGTCACATAGGGCTATTTGATCCCTTAAGGGAGCTGACAGGGGGATAATAGGAGACGTGGAAGAACCATTGGTATATGCATCCTCAACGTCCTCATCTGATCCCTCATTGAAAAAATGCTTTCTTACAGTAAGTGCCCTGACAAATTTGTTCACATCACATAACGTCCTAGTAATGTCACCTCTACATGCAGGTGCATAATTTAAACCTTTACTCAACACTTCCAATTCCATATCTGAAAAAACACATGCAGACAAATTGATTACATTACAATGATAGTCTATACTTAGCGTTTCCTTCTCAGGGAATACGGATGATTTCTGCCTCCTCCTCTTCCCCCCTCCTCGTCCTCTGTTTTTTGGTTGAGGTTGAGGGTGGGAGGTCAGTTGTCCCGTTTGTATGGGGGCATATGGGGTACTGGTGTTGAAAAAAACTGAATCAGAGTCTCTGCTCAAGGGTGTTGAGAAGCTAACATGTGCCCCTCTGCCAGTGCTTTGGCTGTTCCGTAGGATTGATCTGGGACGCCTCGGTGTAGACCTCCTCCAGACATATACAGCCTTGTCCTCATAATCCTTACAATCCCTCATAAATTTCTTCTTCTTTATGTCTATGATGGTTTGTTCCACATCTTTGACATTTTGTTGAAGTTGAATGTGGAGGGAGTCGAAGTCAGGATGTTTATTAAAAGTGTTGAGTGACACTTCCATTTCTTTAATTGACTCCTCAAGCATATTCAGTTTCACCCCTTCCTCCTCCATAATGAGTTGCATTAATCTTATCGATGCATCCGTTAGAATAGCTTGCCACTTTTGAGTGAAAACATCACTATAAGTGGTGGTGGCAAACTTTTTTAGCCTCAAACCGCGAGGTATCATTGAATGTCCGATATATTTCTCAAGTGTGGTATAGTCCCACCATGTTTTGAGGTGCTGAATCATTGACTTCTCCAGACCTGTGAAGAGCCCCCTCATATCCGACAAATCCACACTAGGTCCTGCCACAGGTTCCTTTGAGAAAAGATTGGCGGCTTTGTTTGCACGCAATTCCAGCTGCAAAATTGCTAGTCCCGGTCATTATCTTTAGAAAGAAATTACTGTTTGGTTACGGGAGCACTTCACGGGTATAGATAAGAGTTGGGGGAAAAAGGGATTTGGAGTTTTAGTGCTCACCGAATTCCACAGACCGGTTGGTGCCAGGAAAAACGTCCCGTACGTTCAGGATGAATAAACGTGATGATGAATCCAGCACCGGACAATTTTCCAATTTTTCAAGTTTATTATTGATTAAAGTGAAGTCATAAAATCAAGCGACCTGGGGAGCGCAGTCCCGCTGGACGCGTTTCGTACAAAGTACGAAACTCCTCCATGCTGCAAGTAGTCACCCCCGACATGTGGTAAGAAACTTGCCACGGGGTGAACTGATAAGAGCGAAAAGAGCCTGCACATTAGATCAAGCATTTCAGGAGGAGGCTTTTAACATCAGTAAACGCCTCTGTAGGCGCGGATATTCACCCCGTCATGTGAATGACGCCTTACAGGAGGTGGGAGCAAGATCAAGAGATTCTCTGCTTGAACCAGTGACAGTGCAGACTGCGGCTATTACACCAGATAACGGTGGTACACAACATCAGAAGGTCGGCTTAAGACAACCACATATACATGTACCAACATTTTCTACCGCGTACAGTCAAGACTATAATGATATTGTGAGGATTGTCCATAAATACATTCCCATACTACATGAGGATCCCATCCTCCACAAAATTTTGCAGAAGGGGTATAGATGCGTGCCTAGGAGGGCAATGACAATAGGCAATATCTTGTCTCCGTCATTGTTCTCCTTGAATAGCGCTCCCCGACTTGGCTTAATACTAAAGGTAGTTATCCTTGTGGGGGGATGAGGTGCAATCTATGCAAATATATGGTGAAAACTAAAACAGTCCAAAGTTACACTAACAACAGAAGCCATGGAATCAATGGGTATATTAATTGTAATACTGCCCATGTGATTTACATGGCTTCATGTGTAACGTGCAGGAAGAACTATGTGGGGTGCACCATCAGACCCCTAAAGAAAAGGCTTGGGGAACATATAACGGGCTCAATCCCAAACCCTAGATCTGTGGGCAGGAACCTGTCAGGTCTTTCTAGGCATTTCAGAGACACCCATAATGGCGACTTGTCCTCTCTCAGAGTACAAGGAGTGGAAAGAGTAAATCGCAATAAAAGGGGCGGAGACTGGGGGCGTGCGGTTTTAACAAAGGAGTTCTTCTGGATCTTGAATTTGGAAACAAGGGCCCCTTTAGGATTGAACTATCGCACTGACTGTTCTTATTTCTATTAAATGGGGATGATTCATGAAAGTGTGACACATTAATATCGGAATGTATACATGTATGTATTGTAATAATGTATGTTGTTGGTGTGTACACACAGTCAGAGTTTTGTCACAATTCATGCACTAATATCTGTGCATTTTGTCATGGGTTCATGTTTGGTTTGGCTTTTCCTCATGAGGGATAGATATAGGTTTTTCCAGCCTATCAGCTGAATACTATTTATTGATTAATGGGGGGGTGGGGTTTTATATGATATATATAGGATCATTGTTCATTCTGGTTTTAGCTGCTGAGGAAGTACTTTGTACGAAACGCGTCCAGCGGGACTGCGCTCCCCAGGTCGCTTGATTTTATGACTTCACTTTAATCAATAATAAACTTGAAAAATTGGAAAATTGTCCGGTGCTGGATTCATCATCACGTTTATTCTTTCTTACACTTGCCAAGATCCATACATGGAGAATTGGGGTTGTGTTGTCCACAGGGTCCATGAATCATGTGTTGCATCACAATGTCATGGAGCAGAGGGTATTCTTCTGGATCAGGGATTTCAGCCCAAACTATATTATCCACTTCAACCTCAGTTCTTAGTTTGGATTTGCTATCCAGAATGATCAAAATGTGAGCGTGTGGTAGGCCACGCTTTTGGAATTCAATCACATGAACCATTGCACAAACTTTGCCAAATAATCCAGTGTTAATTTCTTTTAATAGGGCTTCCAGTTTAATTCTGAAGACACGGGCGACTAAATCAGGTCTATGTTCCACACGCTGCCATGGCTCTAAATTGTTTGTAATCTCCCTCCATTTAGGATTACAGGTCATGGTTACAAAAAGATCTGGTCGTCCAAATTTAGTCACAATAGCCATGGCATCCTGATAGCGTTGCTGCATGTTTCTGGGACTGCCTTCAAAAGAAGATGGTAAAATGACCGTCTTGCCAATGGGAATACGTTTCTCAACAGATTGTTTCAGGAGATGTTCCTGGAGTACGCAATAATCCTCTACTTTTAAATCCTTTTGATGATGACGGATAAAATTTAAACGATTAGCCTCGATTTTCACATACGCATCCACTAAGTACTGCTGTGTTAGTTTGCCACCATTCAAGACAGGATTGAACTGATTCCGTACAGACAGCAAATAGCAGTAATACTGGAGCTGTGTAACCCGGCGTTGACTTTTGCCTTGATGCTTGAGTCCCTCATGCCAGCCTTGTTCTCCATGAGGGAAAAATAAAGGATAGAGTAATGCATCTAAATTGCTGTGTAGAATACTGACTTGCTGTGTTTTTGGGGCCAAGGGGTTATTTGGATCAGGTTTCAAATGAATTAAAATGTCTCTATTGAATGGTGGCTCTCCATCAGCATTTTCAAAGACTACAGCAACTTCATTGGCAGTAGGATTGTTATAGCGTCTCGGGTCTTGGTCTCTGTCTTGTTTAATGGCCATGATAATATTTGGCATGACAGTGCCATGTTCTCTTGCCTTCTGTTCTTCTTCTAATTCAACATGACGTAACATTTTATATGCCGAAACAAAGGGATTAATATTATCCAATTGAAGAGCAATGATACTCATTAAAGTAGGATTACATTTAACATTTTCTGGAGACTGTAGCCGTTGGTCTGTAGCGCTTAGAGTATCTAAAATGTACAGTTGTGCATATGCTGGAGTTTGATCTTGAGCAGGATGGAGTGTTCCAGTGCGATGATAAATTTGCCCATGAATACGGAAGCAGTAAGGGCCGTGTCCAGGTGGTAGAGAAACATGGGCACCCATGGAGGCAAAAGCAAAAGAACTATTAATGCTCCTGATATTCTCCATCAAATTTTGACTGTACTCACTCTCTCCTTTCAGCAATCGTTCGAAGACGTGCGGGTATTGAGTTAATGGTACCTTTACTTTTCCCTTGTGGCAACAAAGAGTAAAGTGTTGATCTGATGGGCGTTCAGCAGAAAAATGGCGAGCCTCACAATGTTCACATATTACATTCATGAAACCACAGAAATGTTCTACAATAACATGATCCTGATCAATAAATCCCATTTGATGTATGAGAGGTGAATAGAATAAACGTAGAAGTTTATTATGTAATCCTACATATATGAGACGTGGAAGGGATGTAGATTCCAAACATTCCATAAATGAAGAAGTGGAATATATATTCCGTTCTGACTCTTGCAATGTAGAAGTGGAAGAAATAATTTGGCGTTGTTCACGACGTAATGTAGCCAAATTGGCCAAGTGGACTTGTCTAGACGTAGGAGAATCTGTATCTTGACGCATCTGTCTTTTCCTTTTAAGCCTCAAAATTTTACACTGTTTGCTGTATGGCGTCTCCTCACCACAGTGTTTTCGTTTGGATGTGGCCTTGCGATGTGTTAAAGGCTGTTCAGTTGTAGTTAATGTAGTAGAAGAAGAAGTGGCAGCAGTATGAGGATCAGACGAACAGGTGGCAGCAGTATGATGGTCAGACAAAGAGGTGGCAGAAGTCTGAGGATGAGACGAAGAGGTAGCAGCAATCTGAGAATGAGACGAAGAGGTGGCAGCAGTCTGAGGATCAGACGAAGAGGTGGCAGCAGTCTGAGGATCAGACGAAGAAGTGGCAGCAGTCTGAGGATCAGACGAAGAGGTGGCAGCAGTCTGAGGATCAGACGAAGAGGTGGCAGCAGTCTGAGGATCAGACGGATCTCCTGCAGGCATTAACTTTTTCTGTTTGCGTCGTTGAGGCAGAGTCATTGATTTTTTGCCTAATCGTTCTGTCCTTCCTTCTAAAGACTGTATTGAAAGTGGTGTTTTTCAAAGCAGACTTTTCCTTGTCCAAGGGAAGTCGTCTTTCTTCAGAACTCTCCTCCACACCCTTCTTGCGCATACGCACAGACACCTTGCGAACCTTTCCTTTTTTGATTTCCATTGAGGTAATGGGAGGTGTTAAAGGCAGTTCACTTGGTAGAATGTCAGTACACGAAGAGGCTGGAGTAGCATCTGTGTCAGACGGTTCTTCAGTGACTGGAATTTTTGTTTGTTTGCATGTGGAACGCGCAGTCATGGCTCTTGTTTCCATTCGTTGGCTTGTTTTTTCAGGAGACACTTCCGAAATACGTGTATGTAAAGCAGTCTTCGCAGCATCCAACCGAAAACGTCTCAGTGGAGAAGAGAGTTTAGCAAACAGTTTGAGTTTAGCAGCCTTAACCCTATCTAACCGAATACGTCTCTCTGCAGAAGTCTCATTTGCAATACGTTTGGCGTAAGCAGCCTTAAGACGATGTAAGCGAATACGTCTCCTTTCTAAGGTCTCTTCAGCAAGGCGTTTCGCCTTAGCAGCCTTATCACTATCTAAGCGAAGACGCCTCTCTTCTGAAGTCTCCTTTGCAGTACGTTTCGCCTTAGCAGTCTTACGCAGATGTAACCGAACACGTTTCTCTTCCACACTCTCCTCTGCAATGCGTTTAGCTTTAGCAGCCTTATCACGATCTAACCGAAGACGTCTCTCTTCCAAAGTCTCGTCTGCACGCTTCTTCTTAGTTGTAGATGCAGCCTCCTTGGCAAGAGCGATATTTTGTGTTGGAGAGCTCATCTTAGTAAGAATAAGCAGTGTTTGAAATCCAAAAAGAGCTAGAGTGTGTTAGTTAAGGAACCAATGAATAATAACTGTGTAAACATACAAAAACAATAAAACTAAAGTATGTATTTCCAAAACCTGTTAGAATGAAATGATAGACTTCTTTAAAGTAACAAACAAAGATGTAATGATGTTTACTGTATGGAGTATTGAATGGAAATGAGTGTGTTAAAATTCTTTAAAAACTGCCGTGAAGGCAAAACAAATGGATGTAATGGCCCTTTCCGATACGCGGTATGAAAGCAAATGTTCAACATTGTAAAGCGTTAATACAACCAAGATGACGTCAATTTCTGCATAACCACCAGCAAGGTTGTTGTTGCATAAGGTGTTGAAAAATGGCAGAGTTAGGGTTAATTTTTACCAAGAACTGAAGTTTTTGGTATTATAGCAGAAGTAGTGGTTTTTATATTTGTTGCTGGAGTAGGGGAAAGAGCGGCCTTAACGTGAAGTATGAAATGGCAGAATGTGACAAAGCAGGGTGAAAAAAGAAATAAAGCAACTTGCGTATGAGATATTGAAAGAGGCAGGTCAATGTAAAAAGTAACGTAAATGCGGTGATGTAGTGTAACGTTACGCAACTGCAGCCCTGGTGACAGGTATTGAGAAGTTGCATTTAAAATTTAAATCTTAGCCCATGTTATGGAAGTATGTAAATGTGCATATACAATGGACGTGTGAAAGGGGACCCAGTCAGTAATAGAGTGTAAAATATTAGGTATGTAAAAGTAGTTAATGTCCTACTGGGATGACAGAGACTTTGACATGAGCGTTAATTTCAAATAGCATCATAACAGTTGGAAAAACAGCATCTGCCGCATGTGGCGCATAGACACAGCATAACTGCAGGACTTGGGGGCGGTTGCATGAATCCCCATAGTCATTATAATCGCCATAGTAGTCAGTATCTATTTATTTGCAGCAGGTGCAGCAATTTGTGTTTTGCAGTTGTGGCAGGTGCTGTATGGAAAAAAAACGGAGGGTGACCGCGCTTTTTATGGTGGCAGGACCTGCGGCAAGTTCCCCTATACTTACAATGGGGATTAGCGGAACCACACCGCAAGTGCAGCAGTTATGCGGTGGCAATGCAGCAAACAGATCTGATGCTATTCTGTCAGGACATCTGGTGCGATTTCAAATAACCGCTGATGTGAACTGGTCAGGTAGCATTACCACCAAACTGTTAAATATAAGACAGGTAGTAGTGCTACAGAGTAATGACTATGAAAAATATCACAAATTGACATATAATGGGTTAACGTTCATCGTAACCGTGTGATGACTGACTCCTAACTCCAAAAAAAAATCAAAGAGCCTGTAAGTAGTTAATGTAGCATTGGCACGCATAAAAAATACTGGACGATTAATAAAAATAAAAATAGTATTAAAGTGTTTAGTAATGAAATGCCAGTAGTAGACCACATAGTGACATAGACAGTGAATAGGCAAAACAATAGAAGACGTTAATGTACCACTTACATGCTATAAAACAGTGTGGATGAGAAAATAAATAACAAATAGTATAGAAGAGGTTAATTTGCAAATGTCATGAGTACAGCACCTAGTAACACACTTAGTGAATAGCAAACGGAAAGTAGGGGGTTAATGTAGCATTTTGAACCCTATAAAACATAGTGTCGGAAAACAAAATGGCAAATGGCATAGAAGAGGATAATGTATAAATGGCCTTAGTGGACCACATAGTGAGATAGGAAGTGGGGCAGAAATAGAATAGAAGGGGTTAATATACAAATCGCTTTAGAGCCCTATCACATGAGCTCTTTCTATAAAATTGCGGTAGATGGAGCGAAAAAAAAGCATCTGCTGCGATAGCCACATTAACATTGCACTTGCGGGGCGGTAGCGGTAATCCCTATAGAAAGCATAAGGGGACTTGCGGCAGGTGCGGTTTTGCACTTGCGGCAAGTGTTGCCAGAAAAAAAAACGAACTTGCCGCACCTGCCGCAAGTGTCCCTATAGTTTATATGGGGATTCCCGCAACAGCGGCGCAAGTGCAAGGTTTAATCGGCAATCGCAGCAGATGGTTTTTTTTAATCACTTGTGGGGTGAAGTTGTAAAATCGCAGATGTCCAGCACATAGTGACACAGTTATTGAATAGCAAACAGAATAGAAGGGGTTAATGTATGAGTTTAAACCCTATAAAATAGTCATGCTGCAACTAAAATAGAAAAGGCATAGAAGAGGTTAATGTAAAAATGTCCTTAGTACAGCAGATAGTGAGATAGCAAGTGGAGGACAAATAGAATATAATGGGTTAATATAAAAAAGGCCGTACTACAGCACATAGTGAGATAAAGAGTGTAGCACAAATAGAATGGGTTAATATAAAAAAGGCCGTAGTACAGCACATAGTGAGATAGGCAGTGTAGCACTAATAGAATAGAAGGGGTTAATATAAAAATGGCCTTAGTACAGCAGATCGTGAGATAGGCAGTGTAGCACTAATAGAATAGAAAGGGTTAATATAAAAATGGCCGTAGTACAGCAGATAGTGAGATAGGCAGTGTAGCACTAATAGAATAGAAAGGGTTAATATAAAAATGGCCGTAGTACAGCAGATAGTGAGATAGGCAGTGTAGTACTAATAGAATAGAAAGGGTTAATATAAAAATGGCCGTAGTACAGCAGATAGTGAGATAGGCAGTGTAGCACTAATAGAATAGAAAGGGTTAATATAAAAATGGCCGTAGTACAGAACATAGTGAGATACGCAGTGTAGCAGTAATAGAATAGAAAGGGTTAATATTAAAAAAGCCGTACTACAGCAGATAGTGAGATAGGCAGTGTAGCACTAATAGAATAGGAAGGGTTAATATAAAAATGGCCTTAGTACAGCAGATCGTGAGATAGGCAGTGTAGCACTAATAGAATAGAAAGGGTTAATATAAAAAAGGCCGTAGTACAGCACATAGTGAGATAAGCAGTGTAGCACTAATAGAATAGAAAGGGTTAATATAAAAAAGGCCGTAGTACAGCACATAGTGAGATACGCAGTGTAGCACTAATAGAATGGAAGGGGTTAATATAACAATGGCCTTAGTACAGCAGATCGTGAGATAGGCAGTGTAGCACTAATAGAATAGAAAGGGTTAATATAAAAATGGCCGTAGTACAGCAGATAGTGAGATAGGCAGTGTAGCACTAATAGAATAGAAAGGGTTAATATAAAAAAGGCCGTAGTACAGCACATAGTGAGATAGGCAGTGTAGCACTAATAGAATGGAAGGGGTTAATATTAAGATGGCCTTAGTACAGCAGATAGTGAGATAGCAATTGGAGTACAAATAGAATCTAAGGGGTTAATGTGAAAATGGCCTTAGTACAGCACATAGTGAGATAGCAAGTGGAGCAGTATTAGAATAGAAGGGGTTAATATAGTATGAAAAAAGAGGGCAATATGGTGAAATGTAGCTAATATTAAATTAGTATAAAGAAGGGGTTAATATAAGCCTAGGCATTAGGAATATATAGTCTGATGTGAGATTGTACTGTAAAAACAGCTTTTTCACTTTTACATTGTTCACAAATTCAAATTTCGCGCTCTAAGATGGCGGACGCGAAAAGTTCATTCATAAAAAGGCGGCAGCCGCCAGCCGCGGTGTGATTGGTCAGCGAAAACTTCATAAACATGGCGCCGTGAATCCGGTTGGTCGGCGCTATTGTGTGAAGATGCCGCTGCCCAATCACAACTCAGCGGGGCGGAGCTACAAACTTCCAGCCGGCCGAACGGCATATCCGAAAATCGCACCAGGCGCTCGGCAAGAAAAGTTCCGAAGTCCCCGCTGTTCGCTGACCAATCGGAATCAAAGCGCCATAAAGAACAACCAATCACAATCGCGCCTCATTTATCAATGGATGTCTATGGGAAGTCGGCATCCAATGACAATCGCGGCGCCAATTTTGAAAATGCACGGAACTTTCCTTGCCGAGCGCCTGGTGCGATTTTCGGACACGGCGTTCGGGAGACTGGAAGTCTATAGCTCCGCCCCGCTGAGTTGTGATAGGACAGCGGCATCTTCACACAATAGCGCCGACCAACCGGATTCACGGCGCCATGTGTATGAATTTCCGCTGGCCAATCACACCGCGGCTGGCGTCTACCAGCATTTTATGAATGAACATTTCGCGTCCGCCATATTACAGCGGCGAGTTGTACGGTCGGCGCCTGAATGCGTGTTCGGACACAGCGGTCTCATAGACCACGGAGGCCGCTAGAAGCGCCGAAGTGTGCGCTTGTAGCGCAGAAGTCGGCGCTTGCAGCGGCGAAGTGTCCGAACTGTGGCGCACGCTCCATGCAGCGCCGATTGGTGCTGCATGGCGCAAAATAGTAAAAGTGGTGAAAATAAAACTCCACATCAGGACTATAGGCTCTGATGTGAAAAGGTAGATTGTCCAAAGGATATCTTAGCTGATCAATGGTAGATCCCGATCCGGCGCTTGCTTCCCGACGTCCCGCACGAAGGATGGATATCTCGGCTCAAATGTAGTCAAACAGATGGTCCAGCGGTAGCTTCTCATTGTCCTTGAAAGACCGTCACGAAGGATGGATTTCTTGGCAGAAATATAATCGAACAGACGGTCCAGCGATAGGTTCTCGTTCTCCCACAAAGAGGATTCAAAGAGGTTGAAGATTCAAAATTGCCGGTATAAATAAGCGGACTTATCTGATTGGAGGGCGGCAACTTCAGAAAGCTGGCGCCATGAATGTGATTGGTCGCTATGTATTTTCAAAAAAGGCGCGGCGATTGTGATTGGACGGCGGCTTCCTATGGAGATAGATAGACAAAGGAGGGGATTTTATGGCCGAGCCCCTGGTTGTATTTCCGGCCAGGCGACTCGGCTCAGAGGCATCATTCGACGGGGCCGGAAACTGGCAATCAGCGATTCGCGGCGATAGGTAGCGTATTACCAACGACTCACAATCATTGCGAGTCGTTGGTAAGACGCGACCAATGTCCGCGAACCGCTGAATGCGAGTTTGCGGCCCCGTGGAACGACGAATAAGAGGCGACTCCCGTGACCGAAAATAGACGCAGGGGCCCGGCCATAAAATGGCCGAGACACCGCTATGTATGTGATAGGAAGTGAGGTGCTCTTTTCATTGGTCGGTAATTCGAGCTCACTTCCTATAGACATACATTAGCGGTATGTCGGAAAATATATGGCCGCCTTGTGGTTGTATTTTCGGACACGTGGGTCGCATTTTTTCGGTAAAAAATTTATTTATTTCTGTATGTATGTATGTTTATTTGTATGTATTTTTAAATGTATATTTGTAAATAGATAGAGGTAGGTAGATAGATGATAAAAAGAATGGAAAAAAAAAAAAATTTTTTTTTTTTTTTTATTATATTTTTTATTGAATTATTTATGATTTTTTATTATGTTTGTTATAATTTTTTAATTATTTTTTTATTATTAAATTTATTATTTAGGCTGAGACAGAGTTCTCATTGAGGTCCGCTGAAATTTTATTAATTTTTAATTATTTATTAATTATTTTTTTTATTATTAAATTTATTATTTAGGCTGAGACACAGTTCTCATTCAGGTCCGCTGAAATTGAATTATTGTTAAATTATTTTTTAATAATTTTTTTTATTATTAAATTTATTATTTAGGCTGAGACACAGTTCTCATTCAGGTCCGCTGAAATTTAATTATTTTTAAATTATTTTTTAATTATTTTTTTTATTATTAAATTTATTATTTAGGCTGAGACACAGTTCTCATTCAGGTCCGCTGAAATTTAATTATTTTTAAATTATATTTTAATTATTTTTTTTATTATTAAATTTATTATTTAGGCTGAGACACAGTTCTCATTCAGGTCCGCTGAAATTTAATTATTTTTAAATTATTTTTTAATTATTTTTTTTATTATTAAATTTATTATTTAGGCTGAGACACAGTTCTCATTCAGGTCCGCTGAAATTAAATTATTTTTAAATTATTTTTTAATTATTTTTTTTATTATTAAATTTATTATTTAGGCTGAGACACAGTTCTCATTCAGGTCCGCTGAAATTAAATTATTTTTAAATTATTTTTTAATAATTTTTTTTATTATTAAATTTATTATTTAGGCTGAGACACAGTTCTCATTCAGGTCCGCTGAAATTAAATTATTTTTAAATTATTTTTTAATTAATTTTTTTTATTATTAAATTTATTATTTAGGCTGAGACACAGTTCTCATTCAGGTCCGCTGAAATTTAATTATTTTTAAATTATTTTTTAATTATTTTTTTTATTATTAAATGTATTATTTAGGCTGAGACACAGTTCTCATTCAGGTCCGCTGAAATTTAATTATTTTTAAATTATTTTTTAATTATTTTTTTTATTATTAAATTTATTATTTAGGCAGAGACAGAGTTGTCATTGAGGTGCGCTGAAATTTTATTATTTTTTAATTTTTTTTATTTATTTTTTTTATGATTTTGTTATTATTAAATTAATTTGTTAGCATTGAAATACATTAGCGGTGTGTTGGCTGATTTTATGGCCGGCGAGCTGGTTCTAGTTGTCGGGCCTAAAATCGCGGACACACCGCTAATGCATGTCTACGGGCAGTGAGCTCGAATTCTGATTGGTCTGCGTTCAATCCGAAATCGGGCGGACTGGCCATAGACATGCATTAGCGGTGTGTGCGCGATTTTAGGGCCGACAAATAGAACCAGGTGGGCGGCCATAAAATCGCCGAGACACCGCTAATGTATTTGAATGGGATCTGAGGAGCTCTTCTGATTGGCTGAGGGCATTAGAGAGCGACCAATCAGAAGAGCAGCTCAGAGATAGAATGGCGGATTTCGCGTCCATTGTATCGTAATGAGAAGTGAAGAGGACGTCGGAGATGGAAGTTGGCGGAAAGAAGAGAGAAGACCCCGTTGGCCGGACGAAGAGCCGGAGATGGCGGAAAGAAGAGAGAAGAGTGGCGGGGCCGGAGGAAGAGGACGGCTGGGCGGACGAATGGATTGTGGATCGGATGGACGATCAGATGACTAAGAAGGCATGTAAGTGATCTACGGGGGCGTTAGGTTAGGAGACGGCGGGGGCTTCGGGTGTAGGGCTTTAGTGTAGGGGTTGAGGTGCGGGATCGGGGTTAGGGGGTTAGGTGCGCTTAGGGGGTAGGGGCTTCGGCGGCGGGGTAGTGGGTTAGGGGTTTAGGGCGGCTTAGGGTGTAGGGGTGCGGCGGAGTTAGGGGGTAGGGGTTGTAGGTGCGGCGGGTGGTGGCTTTGCGGCGGGAGCTCGGGGTAGTGGGTTAGGGGTTTAGGGCGGCTTAGGGTGTAGGGGTGCGGCGGACTTAGGGGTAGGGGTTGTAGGTGCGGCGGGTGGTGGCTTTGCGGCGGGAGCTTAGGAGGCTGCGGGGGGGCTTAGAGGGTAGAGGGTTAGGTGCGACGGTGGTTAGGGGGTAGGGGCATAGGTGCGGCGGGGCTTAGGGTGTACGGGTGCGGCGAACTTAGGGCGGCAGGGGGTGTAGTGTACAGCGCGATGGTATACTACAGTCCCATGGCGCTTATGGGCATGGGAGTGTAGTATACTATAGCGGTGTAGAGGGTTAGGTGCGACGGGGCTTACGGGGTAGGGTCATAGGTGCGGCGGGTCGGGGCTTAGGGTGTAGGGGTGCGGCGGACTTAGGGGGTAGGGGTTTAGGTGCGGCGGGTGGGGGCTTGTCGGCGGGAGTTTAGGAGGCAGCGGGGCTTAGGGGGTAGGGGCATAGGTGCGGCGGGTGCGGCGGACTTAGGGGGTAGGGGTTTAGGTGCGGCGGGTGGGGGCTTGGCGGCGGGAGCTTAGGAGGCAGCGGGGCTGGGGCTTAGGGGGTAGGGGCATAGGTGCGGCGGGTGCGGCGGACTTAGGGGGTAGGGGTTTAGGTGCGGCGGGTGGGGGCTTGGCGACGGGAGGTTAGGAGGCAGCGGGGGCTTGGCGGCGGGAGCTTAGGAGGCAGCGGGGCTGGGGCTTAGGGGGTAGGGGCATAGGTGCGGCGGGTGCGGCGGACTTAGGGGGTAGGGGTTTAGGTGCGGTGGGTGGGGGCCTGGCGACGGGAGCTTAGGAGGCAGCGGGGCTTAGGGGGTAGGGGCATAGGTGCGGCGGGTCGGGGCTTACGGTGTAGGGGTGCGGCGGCAGGGGGCTGTACGGGTCGGGGCTTAGGGTGTAGGGGTGCGGCGGACTTAGGGGGTAGGGGTTTAGGTGCGGCGGGTGGGGGCTTGGCGGCGGGAGCTTAGGAGGCAGCGGGGCTGGGGCTTAGGGGGTAGGGGCATAGGTGCGGCGGGTGCGGCGGACTTAGGGGGTAGGGGTTTAGGTGCGGCGGGTGGGGGCGGGAGCTTAGGAGGCAGCGGGGCTGGGGCTTAGGGGGTAGGGGCATAGGTGCGGCGGGTGCGGCGGACTTAGGAGGTAGGGGTTTAGGTGCGGCGGGTGGGGGCTTGGCGACGGGAGCTTAGGAGGCAGCGGGGCTTAGGGGGTAGGGGCATAGGTGCGGCGGGTCGGGGCTTACGGTGTAGGGGTGCGGCGGCAGGGGGCTGTACGGGTCGGGGTTTAGGGTGTAGGGGCGCGGCGGACTTAGGGGGTAGGGGTTTAGGTGCGGCGGGTGGGGGCTTGGCGGCGGGAGCTTAGGAGGCAGCGGGGCTGGGGCTTAGGGGGTAGGGGCATAGGTGCGGCGGGTGCGGCGGACTTAGGAGGTAGGGGTTTAGGTGCGGCGGGTGGGGGCTTGGCGACGGGAGCTTAGGAGGCAGCGGGGCTTAGGGGGTAGGGGCATAGGTGCGGCGGGTCGGGGCTTACGGTGTAGGGGTGCGGCGGCAGGGTGGCTGTACGGGTCGGGGCTTAGGGTGTAGGGGTGCGGCGGCAGGGGCTGTAGTGTACAGCGCGATGGTATACTACAGTCCCATGGTGCTTATGGGCATGGGACTGTAGTATAGTATAGCGGTGTACAGTACAGTAGTATGTGCTTCTGTGTGTAGGGGTGCGGCGGCAGGGGGCTGTAGGGGTCGGGGCTTAGGGTGTAGGGGTGCGGCGGCAGGGGGCTGTAGTGTACAGCGCGATGCTATACTACAGTCCCATGGCGCTTATGGGCATGGGACTGTAGTATAGTATAGCGGTGTACAGTACAGTAGTATGTGCTTCTGTGACTTGGTTAGTGGTAGGTGTCAGCGACTCGCAATGCCCGCTTCGCGGGCATTGCTTCGCGAGGCTGCAACGACTCGCAATGCCCGCTTTGCCAAGAGATGAAACCTGGACTCGCTAACCAAGCCACCGGAAGTTGCGCCGCTCCGACAGAAGTGAGCTACGGCAATTATATAATAGATATGCTTTACTGATCTTTCCCCCCCCCCCGGATTCTCCAACACCTCCATTTATGTTACAGTGGGAGGCAGATTTGGGATTGGAGCTTGATTTAAAGCAAAGAACACGAATCTACACATTGGCTCATACAACCTCATTAAGTTCACGATTTCAAGAGGAAAACTAAACTGCTTACAAGATGGTATAGGGTCCCTTTGCGTCTTCATAAAATATTCCCTGCTGTTGACCTGCTGTGCTGGAGGTGTGGCGAGGCTGAAGGTACATTTTTCTAAGTATTCTGGGAATGCAGGGTATTCCTCCCTTTCTGGTCGAAGGTGAGTGAAATCTTTAGACAAGTTATGGACTAAAGGGGTGACCTGGGCCCAGCATTGTTCATGCTCCATCACTGCGAAGTCTCTGCTAAAAACTATCAACACTCGCTGTTGAGATTCTTGGCCATTCCTGCATTCTGCCCTTATGGAAAACGAGGACTTGCCCTCTGCTGTCTATGTGGATCTTGAAGGTGAATGACCTCATGTTCCTGGAGGACTTAACCTCTACAATTCACAATACGTACACACAATTTCGTGATACGGGGCATAACTGTCTTGAATTCCAACAGTCAGAAACATACAAGGAGTGCCATGACATAGGGGATTGTTGAGGTAGCGACATTCAAGCTATAGCGAGACAGACTGGGACATCCCCCCCCCTCCTTTCCTTCTTTTCCTTCCCCTTTGGTCCTCTCCGCCTTTTCTGCTTTTTCTTCTTACCTTTCTCTTGTGCTATTGGATTTGGTTTTTGTGGCCTTCCTCAGAGTTTTATGGATTTAATTATGTAAGCTACTGTATAGCATGTTTCCAATAACACGGATTCTCTGATTTTTTTTCTTATTGTTAAATTTCCTAAAATCTAAATAAAGAGTTTCAAATAGTAAAAAAAAAAAAAGTATGCTGGATTAAGGAGGTCTGTTTAAAAAATTCTATGGAAACCTTTATGGGCAGGGTTTGGAGCAAATACAAGATATAGGTAAGGATATTAATTTTAAAAATTTGACATCTGCCGTAACAGGAAAACATGGTTTTGGTTCATCTGTCACAATAGGAAAGAATGGAAGTTAGAAGGGCAGGGAAATTTATCCTATAGAGAGACTTCACATATGCTGTTAAAGGGATCCTGTCACCTCCAGAACGCCTCCTAAGCTATCAATACATGTCCCTGCACCATCCTATCACTAATCTCACACTCCTTTTGTCTCCTAAAAGCATCCTGTGAAAGTGGAGAAAAACGTTTTAATACTCACTCTTTAGGGATTATAATTAGCAGGGGCCATATTCTTTAGTCACAAGGGGGTGTTGTTTTGCAGCCTGAATGATCCACCCTGTCTCTGTCTGTGCTGCTGTGAAACTGAAACTGAAGGCAGGACTAATGATTTGCATTCTGTGAGTGATAGAGAGGGGGGAGGGAAATGCCTGCACATCACAGCAAACACACAGAGACAGGGTGGATCCCTGGAACTGCAAAACAGCCCACCTTGGTGACTAAAGAATATAGTCACTGCTAATTATAATCACTAATGAGTAAGTATTAAAACGTTTTTATGCACTTTCACAGGATGATTTTAGGAGACAAAAGAAGTGTGAGATTAGTGATAGGATGCTGCAGGGACTTGTTTTGATAGCTTAGGAGGCGTTTTGGAGGTGACAGGATCCCTTTAAAGGGGTTGTGTCACAAAGCAATAAACTGCTAATCTTGTAGATCTCTTTTAAATAAATGTTATTGTAATGTAATCATATTAAAAATGATGCCCGTTAAAAATATATGCCCTAATGATGCTAGGTATGGCGCCCCCTAGTGTCAGCAGTACTGGCTGCCCTGTCCGACCTGATAACAGGTTATATAGGTCGCGCATGCCCAGTTCTCCCTTTTTGAAGCGGCCACACTGCAGAGGGGGCGCCAGAGAGCCAGGTGATTCCTGTGCTCTCTGATCGCTGCCTCCCCCCTGCCCGGCCATGTCTGCAGGCTGTAATTCCCTCAGTGTGGGGAGAGGATCCGACCCCCACAGCAGAGAAACTAAACCTCTGCACAAATATATCCTCACCTCTCAAGAGTCGGCTCAGGAAGGGGAGGGACGGCAGACAAAGGACAGAGGAGAGCAGCAACAGGAGACATGCCAGCATGACAGAGATAACATAGGTCATAGGGTGTGTGTGTGTGTGTTTGTGTATGTGTGGTGTGTATGTGTGTGTGTATATATGGGTGTGGTGTGTGTTATGTGTGGTGTCCATCTTGTGTTACATGTGTATGTATATTAATTGTGATGTGTGTGTGCGTCTGTGGTACATGTGTGGTGTGGTGCTTGTGTGGCGCCCCTGCGGCTAGACGCCACAGAGTGGTATTGCATTTATTATCTATATGTAATATTATTGTAAGTTGCTAGGTTAGGATTTAAATCTTATGGAGTCTATTTTTTTACTCTCACTTAGGACCACACCACCTAGAGTAGGGGGAAGCAGTACTTGGTAGATTCCAGATAGGTGGGGGCGGAGCTTAAGATAGAGTAAGAGTGACAGTTGACAGTTTACCTCAGACGGTGCTGGGAAGGCAGACAGAGTGGTCAGGCCTGGCAGCCCAGCTGAGTGGAGGGTATCCCATCTTTATGTGGGGACCCAGGACAGAAGGCAACAAGCCAGGGCTGGTAGGAGCCAGCTGGTCACGTTGAGGGAGCACGGGAAACACGGACAGCCGAGGCAGCCAGGAGTTCAACCCTGACTGCAAAACCGACGAGCTGCAGGCCCAACAGGACCGGGTTGCTGACAGCCCCACAAAGGCACCTCATCCCTCAGGACTAAAAACCGGTTCAGGACACTAGAAGAAATTAAAAGGGACAGGCTGATTTCTGTGGACGGGGGCTTTAGTCCTTGGGCCCAAATTACCGGACCGGTAAAGCACAGACCTTATCTTCTAGACACAGACCGTTGGACTGGCGGGTGAGCTCTACAAGGGTGGGAAAGATAGAAAGACAGAGAAAGAAAGTGGAAAACCCTGAAAAACAAAGAGAGGACATCTAGAGACTCCATAAGAGAAACCCTGAGTTGGCAACAACACCCTAAAAACCAAACTGTACCGTGTCTTGTTATGCCATCAGCTGATACTGAGTAAAGCAGAGTTAAACTTGAACTGGTTTCTGTTATTCTTCCTGCCGCAGCCTGGAGGGCTCAACATCATCATCAGCTCAGCAGAGGGGTAAGAACTGCAGCACCATCATTACCATCACTGTCCTCCCTCACCGTCTCACCACAATAGCTGCCCTAAGGTAAAGCTCCACCTGTGGGGAGCTGTACCACACTTAGCTGCCTCAACCATCACCTCAGTGGCCGGCTGGCAGCGCCGGTACCATCTTACCGGACACTACAGGTGGTGTCACGATCCCCTGTAAATAACCCCTTTAACCCCCACCGTTTAACATCAACATCTAGTATAATTGATCACCAGGGCACGGCACCGGGGTCCCGACCATCCGTGACTCCCCACACAGTAGCCCCGGAGACCGAGTCCCTCACCCACCATAGCTCTGGTTGAATCACTTGTATGTATATTTGTGTGTGGTGCATGTGTACCGTATATATGTGTGTGTGATTGTGTATATGTGTGGTGTGCTACTTATGTGTGTATATATGTATATGTATATATGTGTGGAGCCCCAAGGGACGTGGGGTACTCGGTGCCGGACCGATCTGCTGCTGGGGATGTCACTGGTGGCCTGGTCCGGGCCGTGTCCCTGGCTCAGCACAATAAAAGGGGATTTATTTACAAGGGATATGTCACGGGTGACGCCACCCACTTGATGCGGCCAGTAATGGGGCCGCCGCTGCTGCAGAACCTCCGGGGGTGATGGAATGGCAGCGGGGATGGTATAGTTCTAGTGGGGAGAACTGTATCCCCCGGGGCAGTAAGGAGTTAAAGTCTGTTGGTGTGTGTGTGTTGTTGGAGCACACTTACTTTGCAGACTGCAGGGATCTCTCCTCAGCGTTGGTGCTGACAGGCTGTAGCTCTGCAGGTTGAGATCTTTCCAGTGCAAGCCTGTATGGGAGGAATGGTCTGCAGATGGAAGCAGGCAGGAGACAATGCAGGGTTTCCAAAGCTTTACTTAAGTTCTTTCAAGCAGTCTACAGGTCATCTGCAATTCTTTACACAGCTCTTAACATTCAGTTGCATTCTCCCTTTCCGGGTTCCCTTCTCTCCTGCAGCCAGGCTCCTCTCTCCTTGTGACCCCTCACACAGTCTTTAAGTGTGCCTTTCCGGGCTATTACTCTCTCTCTCCGTCTTACACGGGTGTATGCGGACGCTGAACAGTATAGCGGTGACTCGGGCTTCTGTGAGTCCTAGTGTGTCACTGAGCTGCCTGTTCTTTGGGTTAGGAACTCCAGCTTGAAACTAAAGCTCCCCGTCAGTGAATCTGGGGATACCGGGTGAATCGTCGGTCCCCTTCAGAGCTGACACTCTGCCTCTGCCCAGCCTGCAGTAGTCTACAGCATTAAACTACCAGGCTCCTTCCTCTGTTTCCTTCGGTATCTAGGAGGGCTTCTCCACCTTCTGTTAGTAGCTTCTGCTGCTGTCCAGGGCACGGGTTGCACCGTCCCTTCTCTGTCTATCACACTCCTGGTGGTTTCAGCATCTTGGATGGGCTTTTCCCCCCCATCTGGCTCGCATTGGCTCAGTACGGGTCAGCGCTCCTCAGCTTAGGCTCTTCCAGGACGTGCAATCTCCTTCAACCTTTACATCTCAGCACCATGGCTTACTCCTGGGTCTTTGCTTCTCAGCTACTTCAGCCTACTAACTTCCTTTTCTCCTCCCCCTCTCTATATACTGTCAGTCACCTGACCTTCTGGTGTGCCCAACCCACTCCTCATCCACCACTCCTCTGGTCTCATATAGTCTCCGACCTCAGAGCTGGATGTGAACCCTCTCTATGCGTGGGGATGTGGGCTGTGAGGGTGTAGTGTTTACCAATTGTCCTACCTGCCTTTCCTGCAGTACCCCTCTGTGGCCACCTGTACGCAGGGGCGCCACATTCTCCCGGAGTTAAACAGCGCGTCCGCGCGCGACTCGACATTGGTTACCTGAAAACATTTTTATATTATACATAACAGTAAACATTAAGGATTCTTGGTTTCTTCCCTTCCGGGAGGCACGATTCTTGGAACGTTGCATTAACTATAAACAAGTGCATGGGTATATATACTCGTCATTACCCTCTTTTCTCTAAAATACACATTATAAACATTACTTCGTATAAAAGTACAAAATCTCTCTTCTTTTCAAAAAGTGCTAAAACTTTCAAAAATTCTCAAAAAGTGCAAAAGTCTCAAAAGCAGCTTCAAAGTTCAAAATGCAGAGTTCGTGCATTACTTCGCATTTGCATCTGGTCTTAAAACCAAAGGGGAGCACACAAGTGTGCTTAACTATTTACAAGAAAGTTAGTATCATGTCATTGTTCATGATGCAAATGTTCTGGTAAACACATAGGACAGACAGGGGAATGCTAACATTCATTCAGGTAAGGTTGGGGGAGCAATAAGGAGCAATGTACATTCACACTTACAAGTCTTCATCTGTACTTCTTTAAGGACCCGTGTTCACTCCTTCTTCTCCGGTCGTTTCCACGGCAGCGGCTGCGGTGCTGGGATCAGGGGCTCCGGCAGCTTCAGAAATCCTTCTGGCAGGGCTCCGAGCGGGTCAACTTCTCTCCATGGCGGATTCACTATGGGCGGCGGGGTAGTCACATCAACGAGTATCGCTGTATGGCCTTCGGCGTCGCTCGCGGCACGCCCGTGCTCCTCGACCCGGCCGGGTCGCTGCAGCTGGACTTCATAGTTCGGGCTGCGGTCGATGTCTATCTGGATCCGGGTCCGATTTGCTTCTTGAACCCGTGTCATCCTTGGGGGCAGCCGCCGTACACCCCTCCAGGTGTCTAGGACGTGAGGACGTTCTTCTCCTCCTTCAGCCATCTCCGCACGGTCACACGGGGTCTCTCCTCGGCTGGGTTCCTCCACTAAATCTTTCTGTGGGCCCTCCGGGATCACGCGTGGTCTTCCGGGTGGAGTGCTGGTTGCTGCGTCCTCCGCTTCCGTCCTCGTGTCTCTGAATGGCGACTCCTTCTCTTCCGGTTGCCTGCTTCGCCCCCTCCTGATGACGATTTCCTTCTCAGTTCGCGCCAGCTTCTTGGTAGGAGGGTCTAGGGGCGGCGGCTCTTCTTTGAGAGTGACAGCTGGCTCTCCCGGAGTTAAGGAGAGCCAGGGCGGGACCTTCTTTTCGCGCCTTGGACCGGACCGGCCCACGATGGGAGTCTTAAGAACGCCTCCTCTGCACATGGCGCTAGTCCCTTGTGGCCGCCATTAGGGTCAGATTTTGGCGGGAAAAGTCTAGAAACAGTTCTTTTGGCGCACAAGGTCCAATTCTTTTGGACCGGGTAGATCCTGTTCGTGACGCCAGGTTGTGGAGCCCCAAGGGACGTGGGGTACTCGGTACCGGACCGGTCTGCTGCTGGGGGTGTCACTGGTGGCCTGGTCCGGACCGTGTCCCTGGCTCAGCACAATAAAAGGGGATTTATTTACAAGGGATATGTCACGGGTGACGCCACCCACTTGATGCGGCCAGTAATGGGGGGCCGCCGCTGCTGCAGAACCTCCGGGGGTGATGTGAGGGCAGCGGAGGTGGTATAGTTCCAGTGGGGGGGAACTGTATCCCCCGGGGCAGTAAAGGTTTAAAGTCTATTGGGGTTGTAGATGGTGGGGAAGAGTTGGAGGACACACACACTTACGTTTAGTAGACACTGCAATTTCCTCTTCTTCTCCCTGATGCTGCAGAGCTGACAGGCTGGATCTGCAGGGAGGAATTGTCTCTGTGCTGAATCTGGAGCAAAGGTCACAATCAAGACACAGACTCCAAAGCTGTTTTCCAAGGCTTTACTGCTGATATTATTGCAGATTATAGTCCACGGAGTCTGTAATGGAGCTGGGCTCTCTCCCCACACCCTGCCCGGGTCGTTGGCCTCCTGGTGCTGCACTGTGTGTGTGTCCTGAGCTGCTGCTTCTTAGCTAAGCTGCTGGGATTCCTCACGTCTCTCTCTGTATGCTGCTGGTACCACTTGGCTAGGCAACTTGGGTCCTCTATGCTGCACCGACCCCTCCGTGTTGCTTCACTCTGGTACTAGGGGGTATCTAGAGATCCCGCTGTTCCTGGATTTGCTGTGCTGTGGGTGCCAGACACAGTACCGGATCCGGTGTCCGTCTCTCTGTGCGTACTTCTGGGGCAAGTGAAGGTATCACTCCAGCTCCCAGATGTGTTCCTCTGTCTTTCGGTCTCCTTGTTCCTCTGACCCTTGCTAGGTCTGCACTGAGCTAGCTCTGCTCTCAATCAGCTCTTCTGAGCTGTTCACAGCACTACACCGTGCTGTACGGTCTTAGCTCTCTGTTTTCCTGAGCTGTTCTGAGCTCTCCCTCATGGGCCTGAGTATATAAGGGAGCAGGAGGTGCTCCCTCTATTGCCCAGAGGTGGTAGTGTTTGTCAGTGTGTAGTGGGGGAGAGAACCCATGTGATGTTATTGTGGTACATTAACCCGTGGGGTGCCACATATGTGTATGCTGTGGTCATGTGTATATGTATTTCTGTGTGTGTGGTGCGTAGTGCATATATATGTATGTGTGTGATGCATGTGTATAAATATGTGTGGTGCGCATGCATCTATATCTATGGGTGTGGTGCTTGTGTGTGTATATATGTATAACTGTGTGTTGTGTGTATATATGTGTGTGAGTGTACATGTGTTGTGTGTGTATAAATGTGTTGGGCATGTGTATATATGAGTGTGGTACTTGTGTGTGTGTGGTGTGTGAATATATGTGTGTGTGTATAAATGGGTATGGTGCGTGTATATATGAGTGTGTGTGCTTGGGGTGTGTATATATATATGTGTGTGTATATATAAATATATAATATGTGTGTGTGTGTACATATGCGTGTGGTGTGGTGCATGTGTATATGCATATTTCTGAATGTGTGAATATATGTATGTGTGGTGTTTTGCATGTGTGTATGGTAATAGGACTGTGTCCTTCATGGTTATAGTGGGAATATTGCCCCAAGCAGTAGATATCAGTATACTGCAGGAGCCCCCAATATACAACAGGATGCGGCATACAGCCCCAATGTACAACAGGAGGCGGCATACAGTCCCCAATATACAACAGGAGGCCGCAAAAAGCCCTTAATGTACAGCAGGAGGTCGCACACAGCCCCCAGTATACATCAGGAGGTCATCCACAGCTCCCAGTATACAGCAGGAGATTGCACACAACCCCTAGTATACAGCAGGAGGCTCCTTTCACATCTGCGGTTTAGTGTAATTTGCGGCAGATCTGGCATGTCGCCGCATCTGTCGGATCTGCCACGTAACGGCTGATTTGCGGCACCTTTCTGGCAAGCCTCATTCATTCTCTATGAGGCTTGCGGTCCAGTGTGGCAAGTGCGATATTGTCGCACCGGACCGCAAGCTCCATAGAGAATGAATGGGGCTTGCCGGAAAGGTGCCGCAAGTCGGCCATTACGTGGCAGATACAGCAAGGACGGGGAAATCTGCCGCGATTAGGCGCTGGGAGAAAGTAACACCGGCGCTGCCACTACCGTCGAGAGATCAGTGGCGTTAGCTGCTGATCTCCCGACAGTAGCCGCCTGTCACCTCCCGCGTCTCGGAGCTCCCGGCTGCACAGAGCAGAAGTGCCCCGACCGCCATATTGGAACACCCAAGTTACGGGTAATCCTATATGGCGGCCGGAATTCTAATCCCCCGCCAAAGCTGGGGTCACGCGCCGAGAGCGCTGATTGGTCGCAACCAATCAGCATTTTTGGCGCGTGACTTGAATCCCCCTCTGCTCACCCAATGAGCGGAGTGGGATTCAAATCTCCCACCAAGGCGTGAGGCGCCTCGCTGGTAGGTGGGCGCGCGGTCAGCGCCGACCAATGAGCGAGGCGGCGCGGTATTGGCAGGAGATTTAAATCTGCTCGCCAATACCCGTCTCTCGACCAATCAGCTGAGGGCAGGTTTAAATCTCCTGCCAATACCGCGCAGCTCAGCTGTATTGGTGGGAGATTTAAAGCTGACTCAGTGGTTAGCACTATATGGTGGATCAGTGGGTAGCACTATACTGTGGCTCAGTGGTTAGCACTGTATGGTGGCTCAGTGGTTAGCACTATAATGTGGCTCAGTGGTTAGCACTATACTGTGGGTCAATGGTTAGCACAGTATAGTGGCTCAGTGGTTAGCACTGTATATGGTGGCTCAGTGTCTAGCACTGTATGGTGGCTCAGTGGTTAGCACTGTATGGTGGCTCAGTGGTTAGCACTATACTGTGGCTCAGTGGTTAGCAGTGTGCGGTGGTTCAGTGGTTAGCTCTGTATGGTTCCTCAGTGGTTAGCATTGTATGGTGGCTCAGTAGTTAGCCCTGTATAGTGGCTCAGTGGTTAGCACTGTATAGTGGCTCAGTGGTTAGCACTGTATGGTGGCTCCGTAGTTAGCATTATATTGTGGCTCTGGTTAGCAATGTATCTTGGCTCAATGGTTAGCACTGTATGGTGGCTCAGTGGTTAGCACTGTGTGGTGGCTCAGTGGTTAGCACTGTATGGTGGCTCAGTGGTTAGCACTATACCGTGGCACAGTGGTTAGCACTGTATATGGTGGCTCAATGGCTTGCATTATATGGTGGCTCAGTGGTTAGCACTGTATGGTGGCTCAGTGGTTAGCAGTGTGCGGTGGTTCAGTGGTTAGCTCTGTATGGTGCCTCAGTGGTTAGCATTGTATGGTGGCTCAGTAGTTAGCACTGTATGGTGGCTCAGTGGTTAGCACTGTATGGTGGCTCAGTGGTTAGCACTGTATGGTGGCTCAGTAGTTAGCATTATACTGTGGCTCTGGTTAGCACTGTATAGTGGCTCAGTGGTTAGCACTGTATGGTGGCTCAGTGGTTAGTACTGTGTGGTGGCTCAGTGGTTAGCACTGTATGGTGGCTCAGTGGTTAGCACTGTATGGTGGCTCAGTGGTTAGCACTGTATGGTGGCTCAGTAGTTAGCATTATACTGTGGCTCTGGTTAGCACTGTATAGTGCAGTGATGGCGAACTCCAGGCCTCGAGTGTCACCAACAGTGCAGGTTTTCAGGAGTTCCTCAGCATTGCACAGAGGTTGGAATCATCACCAGTGCAGGTGATCACATTAACACCTGTGCAATATAAGGAAATCCTGAAAACCTGCACTGTTGGTGGCACTCGAGGCCTGGAGTTCGCCATCACTGGTATAGTGGCTCAGTGGTTAGCACTGTATGGTGGCTCAGTGGTTAGCACTGTGTGGTGGCTCAGTGGTTAGCACTGTATGGTGGCTCAGTGGTTAGCACTATACCGTGGCACAGTGGTTAGCACTGTATATGGTGGCTCAGTGGTTAGCACTATAATGTGGCTCAGTGGTTAGCACTATACTGTGGGTCAATGGTTAGCACTGTATAGTGGCTCAGTGGTTAGCACTGTATATGGTGGCTCAGTGTCTAGCACTGTATGGTGGCTCAGTGGTTAGCACTGTATGGTGGCTCAGTGGTTAGCACTATACTGTGGCTCAGTGGTTAGCAGTGTGCGGTGGTTCAGTGGTTAGCTCTGTATGGTGCCTCAGTGGTTAGTATTGTATGGTGGCTCAGTAGTTAGCCCTGTATAGTGGCTCAGTGGTTAGCACTGTATAGTGGCTCAGTGGTTAGCACTGTATGGTGGCTCCGTAGTTAGCATTATATTGTGGCTCTGGTTAGCAATGTATCTTGGCTCAATGGTTAGCACTGTATGGTGGCTCAGTGGTTAGCACTGTGTGGTGGCTCAGTGGTTAGCACTGTATGGTGGCTCAGTGGTTAGCACTATACCGTGGCACAGTGGTTAGCACTGTATATGGTGGCTCAGTGGCTAGCATTATATGGTGGCTCAGTGGTTAGCACTGTATGGTGGCTCAGTGGTTAGCAGTGTGCGGTGGTTCAGTGGTTAGCTCTGTATGGTGCCTCAGTGGTTAGCATTGTATGGTGGCTCAGTAGTTAGCACTGTATGGTGGCTCAGTGGTTAGCACTGTATGGTGGCTCAGTGGTTAGCACTGTATGGTGGCTCAGTAGTTAGCATTATACTGTGGCTCTGGTTAGCACTGTATAGTGGCTCAGTGGTTAGTACTGTGTGGTGGCTCAGTGGTTAGCACTTTATGGTGGCTCAGTGGTTAGCACTATACCGTGGCTCAGTGGTTACCACTATATATGGTGGCTCAGTGGCTAGCATTGTATGGTGGCTCAGTGGTTAGCACTGTATGGTGGCTCAGTGGTTAGCAGTGTGCGGTGGTTCAGTGGTTAGCTCTGTATGGTGCCTCAGTGGTTAGCATTGTATGGTGGCTCAGTAGTTAGCACTGTATGGTGGCTCAGTGGTTAGCACTGTGTGGTGGCTCAGTGATTAGCATTGTAAGGTGGCTCAGTGGTTAGCACTATACCGAGGCTCAGTGGTTAGCACTGTATATGGTGGCTCAGTGGCTAGCATTGTATGGTGGCTCAGTGGTTAGCACTGTATGGTGGCTCAGTGGTTAGCACTATACCGTGGCTTAGTGGTTAGCACTGTATGGTGGCTCAGTGGTTAGCACTATACGGTGGCTCAGTAGTTAACACTGTGCGGTGGTTCA
Organism: Allobates femoralis; assembly: GCA_033576535.1. Lineage (NCBI taxonomy): Eukaryota > Metazoa > Chordata > Amphibia > Anura > Aromobatidae > Allobates > Allobates femoralis. The sequence continues at coordinate 9,250,888 of JARQOC010000007.1, read as the reverse complement.
GTGGTAAGCAGTGTATGGTGCCTCAGTGGTCAACATCATACTGTGGCTCAGTCGTTAGCACTGTATGGTGGCTCAGTGGTTAGCACTATACTGTGGCTCAATGCTTAGCACTGTATAGTGGCTCAGTGGTTAGCACTGTATGATGGCTCAATGGTTAGCACTATACTGTGGCTCAGTGGTTAGCACTGTATGGTGGCTCAGTGGTTAGCACTATACCGTGGCTCAGTGGTTAGCACTGTATGGTGGCTCAGTGGTTAGCACTATACCGTGGCTCAGTGGTTAGCACTGTATATGGTGGCTCAGTGTCTAGCACTGTATGGTGGCTCAGTGGTTAGCACTGTATGGTGGCTCAGTGGTTAGCACTATACTGTGGCTCAGTGGTTAGCAGTGTGCGGTGGTTCAGTGGTTAGCACTGTATAGTGACTCAGTGGTTAGCATTGTATGGTGGCTCAGTAGTTAGCCCTGTATAGTGGCTCAGTGGTTAGCACTGTATAGTGGCTCAGTGGTTAGCACTGTAAGGTGGCTCCGTAGTTAGCATTATATTGTGGCTCTGGTTAGCAATGTATCTTGGCTCAATGGTTAGCACTGTATGGTGGCTCAGTGGTTAGCACTGTGTGGTGGCTCAGTGGTTAGCACTGTATGGTGGCTCAGTTGTTAGCACTATACCGTGGCACAGTGGTTAGCACTGTATATGGTGGCTCAGTGGCTAGCATTATATGGTGGCTCAGTGGTTAGCACTGTATGGTGGCTCAGTGGTTAGCAGTGTGCGGTGGTTCAGTGGTTAGCTCTGTATGGTGTCTCCGTGGTTAGCATTGTATGGTGGCTCAGTAGTTAGCACTGTATGGTGGCTCAGTGGTTAGCACTGTATGGTGGCTCAGTGGTTAGCCCTGTATGGTGGCTCAGTAGTTAGCATTATACTGTGGCTCTGGTTAGCACTGTATAGTGGCTTAGTGGTTAGCACTGTATGGTGGCTCAGTGGTTAGCACTGTGTGGTGGCTCAGTGGTTAGCACTGTATGGTGGCCCAGTGGTTAGCACTATACCGTGGCTCAGTGGTTAGCACTGTATATGGTGGCTCAGTGGCTAGCATTGTATGGTGGCTCAGTGTTTAGCACTGTATGGTGGCTCAGTGGTTAGCAGTGTGCGGTGGTTCAGTGGTTAGCTATGTATGGTGCCTCAGTGGTTAGCATTGTATGGTGGCTCAGCAGTTAGCACTGTATGGTGGCTCAGTGGTTAGCACTGTGTGCTGGCTCAGTGGTTAGCATTGTATGGTGGCTCAGTGGTTAGTACTATACCGAGGCTCAGTGGTTAGCACTGTATATGGTGGCTCAGTGGCTAGCATTGTATGGTGGCTCAGTGGTTAGCACTGTATGGTGGCTCAGTGGTTAGCACTATACCGTGGCTTAGTGGTTAGCACTGTATGGTGGCTCAGTGGTTAGCACTATACGGTGGCTCAGTGGTTAACACTGTGCGGTGGTTCAGTGGTTAGCAGTGTATGGTGCCTCAGTGGTCAACATCATACTGTGGCTCAGTGGTTAGCACTGTATGGTGGCTCAGTGGTTAGCACTATACTGTGGCTCAATGCTTAGCACTGTATAGTGGCTCAGTGGTTAGCACTGTATGATGGCTCAATGGTTAGCACTATACTGTGGCTCAGTGGTTAGCACTGTATGGTGGCTCAGTGGTTAGCACTATACCGTGGCTCAGTGGTTAGCACTGTATGGTGGCTCAGTGGTTAGCACTGTATGGTGGCTCAGTGGTTAGCAGTACACCGTGGCTCAGTGGTTAGCACTGTATATGGTGGCTCAGTGTCTAGCACTGTATGGTGGCTCAGTGGTTAGCACTGTATGGTGGCTCAGTGGTTAGCACTATACTGTGGCTCAGTGGTTAGCAGTGTGCGGTGGTTCAGTGGTTAGCTCTGTATGGTGCCTCAGTGGTTAGCATTGTATGGTGGCTCAGTAGTTAGCCCTGTATAGTGGCTCAGTGGTTAGCACTGTATGGTGGCTCCGTAGTTAGCATTATATTGTGGCTCTGGTTAGCAATGTATCTTGGCTCAATGGTTAGCACTGTATGGTGGCTCAGTGGTTAGCACTGTGTGGTGGCTCAGTGGTTAGCACTGTATGGTGGCTCAGTGGTTAGCACTATACCATGGCACAGTGGTTAGCACTGTATATGGTGGCTCAGTGGCTAGCATTATATGGTGGCTCAGTGGTTAGCACTGTATGGTGGCTCAGTGGTTAGCACTGTATGGTGGCTCAGTGGTTAGCAGTGTGCGGTGGTTCAGTGGTTAGCTCTGTATGGTGCCTCAGTGGTTAGCTTTGTATGGTGGCTCAGTAGTTAGCACTGTATAGTGGCTCAGTGGTTAGCACTGTATGGTGGCTCAGTGGTTAGCCCTGTATGGTGGCTCAGTAGTTAGCATTATACTGTGGCTCTGGTTAGCACTGTATAGTGGCTCAGTGGTTAGCACTGTATGGTGGCTTAGTGGTTAGTACTGTGTGGTGGCTCAGTGGTTAGCACTGTATGGTGGCCCAGTGGTTAGCACTATACCGTGGCTCAGTGGTTAGCACTGTATATGGTGGCTCAGTGGCTAGCATTGTATGGTGGCTCAGTGGTTAGCACTGTATGGTGGCTCAGTGGTTAGCAGTGTGCGGTGGTTCAGTGGTTAGCTCTGTATGGTGCCTCAGTGGTTAGCATTGTATGGTGGCTCAGCAGTTAGCACTGTATGGTGGCTCAGTGGTTAGCACTGTGTGGTGGCTCAGTGGTTAGCATTGTATGGTGGCTCAGTGGTTAGCACTATACCGAGGCTCAGTGGTTAGCACTGTATATGGTGGCTCAGTGGCTAGCATTGTATGGTGGCTCAGTGGTTAGCACTGTATGGTGGCTCAGTGGTTAGCACTATACCGTGGCTTAGTGGTTAGCACTGTATGGTGGCTCAGTGGTTAGCACTATACGGTGGCTCAGTGGTTAACACTGTGCGGTGGTTCAGTGGTTAGCAGTGTATGGTGCCTCAGTGGTTAGCATCATACTGTGGCTCAGTGGTTAGCACTGTATGGTGGCTCAGTGGTTAGCACTATACTGTGGCTCAGTGGTTAGCACTATACTGTGGCTCAATGCTTAGCACTGTATGGTGGATCAGTGGTTAGCACTGTATGATGGCTCAGTGGTTAGCACTGCATTATGGCTCAGTGGTTAGCACTATACTGTGGCTCTCAGTGGTTAGCAATGTGTATGGTGGCTTAGTGGTTAGCATCTTACTGTGGCTCAGCAGTTTGGCAGTTTGGAGAAGGTACCCTTCAAATATCAAGAACCTGGAGCAGTTTGCCAAAGAAGAATGGTCTAAAATTCCAGCAGAGCATTGTAAGAAACTCATTGATGGTTACCGGAAGCGGTTGATCGCAGTTATTTTGGCTAAAGGTTGTGCAACCAAGTATTAGGCTGAGGGTGCCAATACTTTTGTTTGGCCCATTTTTGGAGTTTTGTGTGAAATGATCAATGTTTTGCTTTTTTCTTCATTCTCTTTTGTGTTTTTTCATTGAAGACAAATTAAATGAAGATAATAATACCAAAGAATTTGTGATTGCAATCATTTTCAGGAAGAAACTGAGTATTATCTGACAGAATTGTAGGGGTGTCAATACTTTTGGCCACAACTGTACAAGTGCCTGCTTAGCTGTACATGATGCCCTTGGAAAAAACATTTTTTTTTTTAAACGTGCATCGGTCTCTGCGGTGAATATGCACCTTCATATACGATTTTGCACATTGATTAATTATATCTTTTCTGACTGATCTTATATTTTAATGGTATATACTGTATACTGTACATATTTATTTATTAGCTGGAGACCCTGGCATTGCCTGGGACAGTAACCAACTGGTCCTAGCTATAAGAAAATAGAATAGCGTTAACAATGTTTTTTCTATGGCTGCCTGTGTAATCCTGGGGATATGTGTGGGCTCCTGGTGTAATACAGGGGGCTGTGTGTGACCTCCTGCTGTATACTGGGGGTTGTGTGCAGCCTCCTGCTGTATACTGGAGGTTGTGTACTGAGGGCTGAGTGCAGGAGGTTGTTAAAAGAATAGTAAAGAGGTGTTTTAGTCGCTTTGGGGTTTGTGTGACTCTGCTTCATTGAGGGTCATGTCCCAGTGTGCGCCATTTTCCAGGCGTCCTTGTCTTCAGCAGCTTCCCTAAATGTTACAAAGACCCGCATAATCTGTGTTACACTATAAATGCCTAACAGTCAATGCAGTATCTATTAGCTCACACATACAAACAGTAAATAGGCATTTTTTTTGGTAACTGACTAAAGCGCAGGGTTAAAATTTCCTCTCAAAACATTGTCTATGACGTTCCCTGAGTCTAATGGGGTGTGTGCAAAATCTTGTAAAATTTTGTAAAATACAATGGTGCGGATTCCTTTAGTGGGCATACATACACACACATACACTCAGCCTTATATATATCTATATGTATGTGCGTATGGAATGCACAGGTGAAAGCTGCCATGGTGCATGAATAAATATATATATATAAATAAAATGTGTGCAGGACACTGGAACGTACCACAGAAATGTCAGACTAAACAGTAATATATAAAAAGGGGAAGAGTAATCAGAATATTGTAGGTGAGTGGACTATTTGTATCCAGCAGTGCGGAGGGTTACAGTGAAGGCAGGAATGTGGCTGTTGTGGTCACATGGGCTTTTTTTTAAACCCCTCCCACAATCTCTCCTGTTCAGCTCAGCATGGAGGGGGAATAAGCACACAAAAAACATAGAAAAAGGTATGTTTTATTCATGATATCCACTGTAAACATTTTTTTGTGAATATGTACACTTCTTTTTTAACTTTTGCCAGCAAAGTGTGTCGTGGCACAACCCCTTTAACTTAATACCTAGATATCCTATATTGTGTCAGGTCCATTTGAAATGAGGACCGTAGAGTTTCTGCCTGTAAGGGAGGCAGATTGATATAAAGTACTTTGAATTTGGAAAAATGTATTTTAAAATTTAGATAACTGAGCATACACTTGAAATTCTCCCATAGGATTGGGAAGTGAAACATTGGGTTTGAAACAAGAAATAAAAGGTTGTCAACATAGGCCACCAGTTTATGGGTGGAGTTACCAATTGATATCCTGGAAATGTTGTAATTGGCCCGGGCTTGTCTAAGGAATGGTTCAAGGATGAGTATAAAAATCAATAGCAATTGAGGACACCTGTCACGGGTGTGTCATGAGGCAAAGATGAGGCCGTAGAGGCCACTCACAGAAGTTCGCAGCATCTGGCCCAACAGCCAAACTCCTAAAATATGTCTCTGTCCCTTTAAGAGGCATTTCTCTCAGTAAGAGCTGAAAGTCACTAGGACCCAGCTGGTCTCTTATCTTTAGCTGCCTCCCTTGACTCCCAGGATACACTGCTGGTGATAGCTTGGCAGGTGTTGGAGGTTGCTTCCTAGCTCTGCAGTGCATCCAGGACTTTCTGTTGGATTGCTTTTTGGATCTTCTTAAGCTAAGTGTTTCTCCCTTCCCTCTTTGTTTGCTTCCCTGGTGTGTGTTTCTTTAGTAGTTAGCGGGGTTGACTAGTGTTCACCTGCTGCGATCCCTGTGTAGTCTTAGTTTAGGGATAGCAGGGCCAGGTATCCAGTACAGGCCAGTTGTGGAGACTGTATAGGGTCATTAAGGGAGCCAGGTGTCAGCACTACTTTATCTAGGGGTCATTCATCTCCCCTTTGCACTTAGCATCAGGGACTCCTTCCCCCTCTCCTTGCTATTCTGCACTGGGTGTCTCCCTACACCCAGTGTGACATTATCACCAGCCACACCTTAATTAAATGAAAAGGGTGAAACTGTTTTTTTTTTTTCTTTTTTCCTTTTCTCTTCATGGATTCTGTCTCTGCTTTGGCCTAGCAGCTCCAGGCTCTGACCCTGGAGGTTGCAGACATTCAATCGTAGTTACAGGGTCAGCAGCTACAGAATGTTGTCGTGGGGGGCCCAGTGGGTGGTCAGGTCAGACTTGAACCTAAGATTGCTCTCCCAGACAGGTTTGCAGGGGCAGAGACACATGTGTGGTATTTAAATAAGCCTTTAAACTATATTTTAGATTTTGGCCCTATTTCTCTGGAGATGAGCAGCAGTGTGTGGGAATTATTATGTCGCTGTTGCAGGGGGATCCCCAGTCCTGCTTGTCTCCAGTCTGTAGATGGGTCTTTTGATGCCCTTTGACTCATCTATAATGATCCTGACCGGATCTCTTTGGCCGAGTCCACATTGTGTCATCACCAACATGGGAATCAGTCAGCAGAGACTTACCGTACTGAGTTTCGCAGGTGGGCTGCGGACACTGAGTGGAATGATCTGGCCCTTAAAAGTCTTTTTTGCCAGGGACTCTCAAAAAGGTTGAAGGATGCATTGGCAGTTTATGAGACCCCAGAATCTCTGGAGGCTGCCATGTCTGTTGCTATACGTTGGATAGACGCCTCCACGATAGAAAGGGTAAACCTTTTTTTTCCTGAGAACTTTTCTGAAGGTAGTACCCTATTGCTGAGTGGGCAATCAGAGGGTGAGTCATTTCTCCCAAGCGTGGATGAATCCATGCAACTAAGGGGAGCGACCGCCTCCAATGTTTCTTCTGACATTTACAAAAAGGAGAAAAAAGGAGTCTGCTTTCTCTGTGGTAAAAATGACCATTTTATTGGAGCCTGTTCCTCTGTTGGAGTGGAATACCTGGGACTCGTGTTACCATAGGTCGTGTGGGGGTGAAGAAGCAGGAAGTGTGTGTGGTATCTTCTATATGTAATTCCCATTTTCTCATGAGAGCTGAGGTGGCACTACAGAGCAAAGCCAAAAAAAATTGTTTTCATGGATAGTTGAGCTGGGTCAGCATGGTGGATGCACTTTTTGTAAAGACTTATGGGCTTGCCTGCAGTTTGTTGTCTAATTCCATCCATATCTATGCCATTGACTTAGTACCACTCGCTAAGGGAAATCTAACGCACATAGTGCATAATATTAAATCAAAGGTAGAATATCAACATCAGGAGACAATTTTTTGCTATGTTCTGGAGGGTCTCCCTGATCTCATTGTTCCTCAAGGATACCCCTGAGGAAGGTGCCAGGAGGGCACTGAAACGCGTAGGATGCAATAAAGGATTTTGGATATACTTCATCTACTCATGTGTTTCCTTGGAATAAGTGGACCTTGGCAGCGCGGACTGGAGAACCCCTTTTTTTCCCGGATTACTGTGTAAGTCCAGGCTGTATAATATATGTGTATTATTTGTGGTTGTTCTGGCACACCATAAAGATCCAAATGAAACTTGAAATTGTCTTTTTATGCAGTTTATTGCTCACAAGGAATTGCACAAACGTTTCGACCCGACTGGGTTTTTGTCGATGTGATTCATCTGTAGTGAATATACAAAAGAAAAATAAAGCCACCCTCTTCCTCGGCCACTTCTCCACGTGGCTGCCGCACTTCATGTCCTCAGAAATACTAACCGTCATCCTTGGAGACTCAGGTCCCACTACATGCACCACTGACCCCATTCCTTCACACCTACTCCAGACCCTCTCTCCAGTGGTCACCACTCACTTAACTACAATCTTAAGGGTATGTGCCCACAGGAAGGTTTAGTGGCGTTGAAACCGTCAGTAAACCGCTGGAAATTATCAGTTCTGAGCTCTGAAGTCTCCAGCTGTGTTCCGGCGGTTTTCCGGCGTTTTTTTTCAGCGTGTGCACAGCGGTTTTCAGTCGGTTTTTCCGGCGGTTTTCTATGGAGGATTTTGTTCATGGAACCGATCAAAAACCGCTGAGAAGAATTGACATGCTGTATGCTGCTAAACCGCCGGGAAATTACATAGGGTTACATGTAAGTCCTAACGCTGCTTAGGATTTACATAAATTTAAATAAAACCTATGCTAAACCGCCGGCGGTTTTCGCTGCTAAACCGACGTTAAACCTTCCTGTGGGCACATACCCTAAATCTCTCCCTCTCTACTGGCATCTTCCCCTCCTCCTTCAAACACTCTATTATTACTCCACTACTAAAGAAAACATCCCTTGACCCATAACTACAGACCTGTCTCCAATCTCCCCTTCATCTCAAAACTCCTGGAGCACCTGGTCTACACCCGCCTCAGTCGTTACTTCTCTACTCACTCTCTTTTAGATCCATTGCAGTCTGACTTCTGCCTCTTACACTCAACAGAAACTGCCCTTATCAAAGTGACCAATGACCTTCTGACAGCAAAACATAATGGTGAGCACTCTCTGCTTATCCTTCTTGACCTCTCTGCAGCTTTTGACACTGTTGTCCACCATCTCCTACTCTCTATGCTGCACTCCATTGGCATCAAGGACACGGCTCTCTCCTGGTTCTCTTCCTATCTTTCTGACCGCTCTTTCAGTGTATCATTCTCTGGCTCCACTTCCTCCCCTCTTTACCTCACTATTGGGGCCCCTCAGGGTTCAGTCCTTGGACCTCTTCTCTTCTCTCTCTACCCAGCCCCGATCGGACAGACTATCAGCAGATTTGACTTCCAGTACCATCTCTATGCTGATGACACACAACTATACACTTCAACCCCTGACCTTACTCCTGCTCTAATACAGAACACCAATGACTGTTTAACCGCAGTCTCCAATATCATGTCCGCTCTCTATCTGAAACTCAACCTTTCCAAAACTGAACTTCTTCTACTCCCACCCTCTGTCAACCTCCCTAAACCTGACATCTCTCTCTCGGTGTGCGGCACCACAATAATGCCCAGTCAGCATGCTCGCTGTCTGGGTGTTATGTTGGACACTAATCTCTATTTCACCCCATATATACAATCTCTCACCCGCTCATGTCGCTTGCACCTGAAAAATATCTCCAGAATTCACCCTTTCCTCACCATGGAAACAACTAAAATCCTCACCGTGGCCCTGATTCATTCCCGCCTTGACTACTGTAATTCTTTATTAGCTGGCCTCCCCCGCAGTAAGCTTTCCCCTCTCCAGTCTATCCTCAATGCAGCGGCCAGGATCACCTATTTAGCAAATCGTTACTCAGATGTTACTGCTCTGTGCCAGTTACTGCATTGGCTACCCGTACACTATAGAATCCAATTCAAATTGCTTGTTGTCACCCACAAAGCTATTCATGGTGTGGCACCTCCCTACCTCTCTACCCTCATCTCTGTCTACCACCCCTCCCGTCCCCTTCGCTCTGAATGCGACCTCAGACTAACATCGGCATTAATCCAAACCTCCCATTCCCAACTCCAAGACTTCTCTCGAGCTGCACCAATCCTCTGGAATGCTCTACCGCAAGAAATTAGGACCATCCACAACTTTCACAGCTTCAGACGCTCCCTAAAAACACACCTCTTCAGGGCGGCCTATCCTTATCCCTAACAGTAGTCATTTAGATATAAGATATTCATTGTTATAATCCCCTGTACTTTGTGTTCCCATCCCGTCTTAGATTGTAAGCTCCTTCGAGCAGGGTCACCTTTACTTTTTGCCTTTTATTGTATCTCCTACATTGATTCTATGTTTACTGTATGTAACTACTGTTCTGTATTACCTACCATTCTGTATCGTATATTTTTCTTATACGTACCATTGTACTGTAAAGCGCTGCGGAATATGTTGGCGCTATACAAATAAAGTTTTATTATTATTATAAACCAATAAGTACATTGTTGTTTTTTTCACAACAAAAATAAAAAACATACAATCTACTGAGTTTCTACTGAACATAAACCATACATTGTTACTGACACATGGTATATAATACTTCATACACCTGTACGAATAGTACATGTTAATCAGGAAAAATAAAATGTTTTGCATGCATGTGACCTAGAGACGAATACCCAGTTATACTGTATATCACAAGTGAAAATATATGAAAGCTTTATCTACCTATGTGGCAATGTCAGACAGAAACACTTGAATTTAATTGGTATCGCCTTTGTTTGTGGATACTAAGAGAATATTAGATTAGTAATCTTATGGAGTTTATTTTGTCACACAAGTTCGTTTGCTAATTGATATGAATCAGTATGTGAGAATGAATAGTCGCACCCTGAGTGGTGCGAAGAGAGAGTGAAAAAGGGAAAGGGACAAAGAAAAGGGGGAAAATTGGAAAAAGTAGATAAGGATTAGAGTAATTTAGTACTTCTGTTTATCCAATGAGAGCATGTTAGTATAGATGTACGTTGCAAGGTTCACTAGATATATGTCACAGAGTTCCCATTCAATGATATAATGATCATTAATTAGTGACTAAACATATGAGCTGTCAGTCCGGTTCAGCAGACCTGTTATAGAGCAAAGCATTACTTACTAGATGGTGGCCTGATTCTAACGCATCGGGTATTCTAGAATATGTATGTACTTGACATACTGTGACTGACAGAACTTATTCAGTCAATGTGAGTGAAATACATATATACAGTTAGGGCCAGAAATATTTGGACAGTGACACAAGTTTTGTTATTTTAGCTGTTTACAAAAACATGTTCAGAAATACAATTATATATATAATATGGGTTGAAAGTGCACACTCCCAGCTGCAATATGAGAGTTTCCACATCCAAATCGGAGAAAGGGTTTAGGAATCATAGCTCTGTAATGCATAGCCTCCTCTTTTTCAAGGGACCAAAAGTAATTGGACAATGGACTCTAAAGGTGGGGTCACACGCGGCGATCTGGTCTGCGATGTCGGAAGCGACGTGCAGGTGCGCGGTCGCTTCCGACATCGCAGGCCAGCTGTCACACGGCACGACGGTGCCGGTGACGCGGCGGCGATGTGGGCGGAGCCGTCGCTCGCTGGGCTGGGCTCAGCCGAGCGAGCGATGGCTCAGTAACCCTGTGATATAGGCTGGATCGCGCCGCCAACAGTGTCAGACGGCGCGATCCAGCCTAATCGCTGGTCACAGGTTGAAAGGTTTATGAACATGTTCATAAACCTGTCAACCTGCGACCAGCGATAATTTGCAGTTGCGTCGCGCTGTCACACAGCGCGACGCACTTGCAATATCGCCCGCGACTTCGCTGTGACGTCACTGTGCGGCGATGTCGCGGGCGACATCGCCGCGTGTGACCCCACCTTAAGGGCTGCAATTAACTCTGAAGGCGTCTCCCTCATTAACCTGTAATCAATGAAGTAGGTAAAAGGTCAGGGTGGATTCCAGGTGTGTGGTTTTGCATTTGGAAGCTGTTGCTGTGACCAGACAACATGTGGTCAAAGGAACTCTCAATTGAGGTGAAGCAGAACATCCTGAGGCTGAAAAAAAAGAAAAAATCCATCAGAGAGATAGCAGACATGCTTGGAGTAGCAAAATCAACAGTTGGGTACATTCTGAGAAAAAAGGAATTGACTGGTGAGCTTGGGAACTCTAAAAGGCCTGGGCGTCCACGGATGATAACAGTGGTGGATGATCGCCGCATACTTTATTTGGTGAAGAAGAACCCGTTCACAACATCAACTGAAGTCCAGAACACTCTCAGTGAAGTAGGTGTATCTGTCTCTAAGTCAACAGTAAAGAGAAGACTCCATGACAGTAAATACAAAGGATTCACATCTAGATGCAAACCATTCATCAATTCCAAAAATAGACAGGCCAGAGTTAAATTTGCTGAAAAACACCTCAAGAAGCCAGCTCAGTTCTGGAAAAGTATTCTATGGACAGATGAGACAAAGATCAACCTGTACCAGAATGATGGGAAGAAAAAAGTTTGGAGAAGAAAGGGAACGGCACATGATCCAAGGCACACCACATCCTCTGTAATACATGGTGAAGGCAACGTGATGGCATGGGCATGCATGGCTTTCAATGGCATTGGGTCACTTGTGTTTACTGATGACATAACAGCAGACAAGAGTAGCCGGATGAATTCTGAAGTGTACCGGGATATACTTTCAGCCCAGATTCAGCCAAATGCTGCAAAGTTGATTGCACGGCGCTTCATAGTACAGATGGACAATGACCCCAAGCATACAGCCAAAGCTACCCAGGAGTTCATGAGTGCAAAAAAGTGGAACATTCTGCAATGGCCAAGTCAATCACCAGATCTTAACCCAATTGAGCATGCATTTCACTTGCTCAAATCCAGACTTAAGATGGAAAGACCCACAAACAAGCAAGACCTCAAGGCTGCGGCTGTAAAGGCCTGGCAAAGCATTAAGGAGGAAACCCAGCGTTTGATGTCCATGGGTTCCAGACTTAAGGCAGTGATTGCCTCCAAAGGATTCGCAACAAAATATTGAAAATAAAAATATTTTGTTTGGGTTATGTTTATTTGTCCAATTACTTTTGACCTCCTAAAATGTGGAGTGTTTGTAAAGAAATGTGTACAATTCCTACATTTTCTATCAGATATTTTTGTTCAACCCTTCAAATTAAACGTTACAATCTGCACTTGAATTCTGTTGTAGAGGTTTCATTTCAAATCCAATGTGGTGGCATGCAGAGCCCAACTCGCGAAAATTGTGTCACTGTCCAAATATTTCTGGCCCTAACTGTATATAGCAGCGCTATGGTATATGGCGGTACATTACAGTACATGTATAGCAACGCTATAGTTATGGCGGTACATTATAGTACATATATAGCAGCACTATGGTATATGGCGGTACATTACAGCACATGTATAGCAGCACTATAGTATATGGAGGTACATTACAGTACATGTATAGCAGTGCTATGGTATATGGCGGTACATTACAGTACATGTATAGCAGCACTATGGTATATGGCGATACTCCGCACCCCGTGGGTCCCGCTCCCACAGTAAGAGTAAAAATAAAAAAAATCCTCATGAGGATACTCACCTGTCCCCCGGCTCGCTCCACCTCCGTCTTCTAGGTCCTACAGGCCTTTAGGACTTTGTTGCTGGGAAACTGATCAGCTGATCGGTCACATGACCGCTAACTGCCGGGGAGCAGGATGGAGCAGGGGGCAGGATTGTGTCGGGGGGCAGGATTGTGTCGGGGGGGCAGGATGGAGCGAGCGGGGCAGGATGGAGCCAGGGGAAGCAAGATGGAGCGGCAGGCGGGCAGGATGGAGGCGGCGGGGGGCAGGATGGAGCGAGCAGGCAAGATGGAGCGAGCAGGGCAGGATGGAGGCAGAGGGGGCAGGATGGAGGCAGAAGGGGGCAGGAGAGCGAGCGGCGTGGAGCAGGTGGCAGGATAGAGCGCGGCAGATGGAGGCGGGGGGCAGATATAGCCGTGGGCAGGATGGAGCCAGCGGTCAGATGGAGCCAGGCGTGGAGGAGGGGCAGGATGAGGTAAGTGGCAGATGAACCGGGGCAGGATGGAGCGGCGGGCAGGTTGGAGCCGGTGTGGCAGGATGGAGCGGCGAGAGCAGGATGGAGGACGGAGGTGGGCGGGGCAGGATGGTGGCGGGACGGATGGAGCGAGCGGGCAGAATGGAGTCGGCGGGAGCAGGATGGTGCGGGAGCAGGATGGTTGGCGAAGATAATGTGCAAGCGGGCGGATGACGAGCGGTGGATGGAGCGGGGGAGAGGGGCGGGGGGTGGCGAGCGGAGGATGGAGCTGCGCGGTGAAGGCATGGACCGGGTAGTGAGCAGCAGGCAGGATGGAGCGGGGGCAGGATTGGCGGGTGCAGGATGGGGCAGATGGTGAGGGGCAGATTGTCGGGATGAGCCGGCAGGGCAGGATGGAGCGGCGGGGCAGGATGGATGACGGAGGAGCAGGATGGTGGAAGGGATAGCAGATGTGGAGCGGGCAGTGGAGCAGCGGGGCAGGATGGTGGCGGCGGGGCAGATGGAGCAGTGGGCAAGGGAGCGAGCGGGGCAAGATGGACAAGAGCGGGCAGGAAGGTGGCGGGGGGGCAGGATGGGGCGGAGGGGACAGGATGGAGCGAGCAGGGCAGGATGGAGCGGGGGGCAGGATGGTGGAGCGGGGCAGGATGGATGCAGGGCAGGTGGAGCGAGCAGGGCAGATGAGCCGGAGGAGCAGGATGGAGCAGAGGCAGATGAGGCGGGAAGATGGGGGGGCAGGATGGGGGCAGGATGAACCGGGGGGATGGCGGGGCAGTGAGCCGTGGGGGAGAGAGGGCGAGCAGGATGGGAGGGGCAGAGGGCGGGGGCAGATGGCGGGCAGGAGGCGGCATGGGCAGGCAGAGGAGGGCAGGATGGAGGGAGAGTGCGGGGGGCAGGATGGGGGGGGGAGATGGAGCGGCGGCAGGATGGCGGCAGGATGTGCGGGCAGGATGGGGGGCGGAGGCGGAGGATGGCGGCAGAGGACGGGCAGATGGGGAGGGGGGAGTGGGGGCAGGAGGTGCAGGGCAGGGCAGGGGGCAGGAGCCGGGGGCAGGAGTGGCGGGGGAGATGGGAGCAGGCAGATGGAGCAAGGGGGCAGGATGGTGGGGGAGAGGCGGAGGTGGCAGAGGGCAGGATGGAGGAGCAGGGCAGATGTGGCAGGAGGATGGAGCGGGGCAGGATGGGCCGGGGGGCAGGATGAGCGGGGGGCAGAGGAGGGGGGCAGGATGGGTGGCGAAGGGCAGGATGGGCAGCGAGGGCAGGAGAGGAGCCAGTGGGGCAGGATGGGCTGGCGGGGGGGCAGGAAGGGCAGGGGAGATGGAGCGGGGGCAGGAGAGCGAGGGCAGATGGCGGTGGTGGGCGGGGGCGGGATGAAGCGAGCGGGGGGTGGATGAGCGGGCAGGATGGTCGAGGGCAGGATGGAGCGAGCGGGCAGGATGGAGCGGCGGGGCAGGATGGTGGCGGGGCGGGGGCAGGATGGAGGTTCCGGGCGGGGGCAGGTGGTGGCGCGGGGCAGGATGGAGGCGGGGGGGCAGGATGGAGCGAGTGGGGCAGGATGGAGCGGCGGGGGGGGGCAGGGGATGGAGCAAGCGGGAAGGATGGAGCAAGCAGGGCAGGATGGAGCGGGCGGATGGAGGAGGAAGGGGGGGGCAGGATGGTGTGGGGGGGCATGGGTGGTGGCGGGAGGCAGGATGGAGCCGCAGGGCAGGATGGAGCGGCGGGGCAGGATGGAGAGGCGAGGGGAAGGATGGTGGAGGGGGGCAGGATGGGTGGCGGGGCAGGATGGGCAATGGGCAGGAGGGCGGGGGCAGATGAGAGTGGGGCAAGATGGAGCAGGGGCAAGATGGAGAGCGGGCAGGAAGGTGGCGGGGGGGCAGGATGGGGCAGGGGGGACAGGATGGAGCGAGCGGGCAGGATGGAGGCAGGGGGCAGGATGAGCGGCGGGCAAGATGGAGGCAGGGGGGGCAGGATGAGCGAGGGGCAGGATGGAGCCGAGAGTCAGGATGGAGCAGAGGGCAGGATGAGGGAGGGGGGCAGGATGGGGAGTGGGCAGGATGGGCCGGGGGGGCAGGATGGAGCGCGGGGCAGGTTGGAGCCTGGGGGCAGGATGGAGGCGGGGGGCAGGATGAGGAGCGGGCAGGATGGTGGCGGGGCAGGATGGTGGCGGGGCAGGATGGGCGGGGCAGGATGGACCCGGCGGGGCAGAATGGAGTCGGCGGGGGCAGGATGGAGCGGCGGGGGCAGGATAGGTGGGGCGAACGGGGCAGGATGGAGCAGCGGGGGATTGGAGCCGTGGGGCAGGATGGGTGGCGGGGGGGGCAGGATGGAGCAAGCGGGGAGGATGGAGCCGGCAGGGGCAGGATGGAGCCTGGCAGGGCAGGATGGGCAGGGGGCAGGATGGTGGCTGGGGGGGCAGGATGGTGGCGGGAGGGCAGGATGGAGCGCTGGGCAGGATGGAGCGAGCGGGGCAGGATGAGTGAGCGAGGGAAGGATGGTGGAGGGGGGCAGGATGGTGGCATGGGGGCAGGACGGTGGCAAGGGGCAGGATGGAGCCGGCGGGGCAGGATGGAGTTGGCGGGGGGGGAGCAAGATGGAGCAAGTGGGGCAGGGGTGGAGCGAGCAGGGCAGGATGGTGGCGGGGGGCAGGATGGAGGCAGAAGGGGGGCAGGATGGAGCGAGCGGGGCAGGATGGAGGCAGGTGGGCAGGATAGAGCCGGCGGGGCAAGATGGAGGCGGGGGGGCAGGATATAGCCGGTGGGGGCAGGATGGAGCCAGCAGGTCAGGATGGATGCAGCAGGGCAGGATGGAGGTGGAGGGGGGGCAGGATGGAGGCAAGTGGGCAGGATGGAGCCGGGGGGGCAGGATGGAGCCGGCGGGCAGGTTGGAGCCGGTGGGTGGGGCAGGATGGAGGCGGCGAAGAGCAGGATGGAGTGAGCGGGGCAGGATGGTGGCGGGGGCAGGATGGTGGCGGGGCAGGATGGTGGCGGGGGACAGGATGGAGCGAGCGGGGCAGAATGGAGTCGGCGGGGGAGCAGGATGGTAGCGGGGGAGCAGGATGGTGGCGAAGGAGTAGGATGGTGGCAAGCGGGGCAGGATGGAGCGAGCGGGGTGGGATGGAGCCGGCGGGGGCAGGATGGTGGCGGGGGGGCAGGATGGAGCGAGCGGGGCAGGATGGAGCCGGCGGGCAGGATGGAGCCGGCAGGGCAGGATGGAGCAAGCAGGGTAGGATGGAGCAAGCAGGGCAGGATGGAGCCGGAGGAGCAGGATGGTGGCAGGGGACAGGATGGAGCGAGCGGGGCAGAATGGAGTCGGCGGGGGAGCAGGATGGTGGCGGGGGAGCAGGATGGTGGCGAAGGAGTAGGATGGTGGCAAGCGGGGCAGGATGGAGCGAGCGGGGTGGGATGGAGCCGGCGGGGGCAGGATGGTGGCGGGGGGGGGCAGGATGGAGCGAGCGGGGCAGGATGGAGCTGCAGGGCAGGATGGAGCCGGCAGGGCAGGATGGAGCAAGCAGGGTAGGATGGAGCAAGCAGGGCAGGATGGAGCCGGAAGAGCAGGATGGTGGCAGGGGGGAGCAGGATGGGGGGGCAGGATGGTGTCGAGCGGGGCAGGATGGTGGCGAGGGGGCAGGATAGAGCCGGCAGGGCAGGATGGAGCCGGCGGGGCAGGATGGAGAAAGTAGGGCAGAATGGAGACGGAGGAGCAGGATGGTGGAAGGGATGAGCAGGATGGTGTCGAGAGGGGCAGGATGGAGCAAGCGGGGCAGGATGGTGGCGGGGGGCAGAATGGAGCAAGTGGGGCAAGATGGAGCGAGCGGGGCAAGATGGAAAGAGCGGGGCAGGAAGGTGGCGGGGGGGCAGGATGGTGGCAGGGGGACAGGATGGAGCGAGCAGGGCAGGATGGAGCCGGCGGGCAGGATGGTGGGAGCGAGGCAGGATGGATAGAGCAGGGCAGGATGGAGCGAGCAGGGCAGGATGGAGCCGGAGGAGCAGGATGGAGCCAGAGGAGCAGGATGATGGCGAGGGGGAGCAGGATGGGGGGGGGCAGGATGGTGGCGAGCGGGGCAGGATGGAGCAAGCGGGGCAGGATGGTGGCTGGGGGACAGGATGGTGGCGGGGGGCAGGATGAAGCGAGCAGGGCAGGATGGAGCGAGCAGGGCAGGATGGTGGCGAGAGGCAGGATGGAGCGGGGAGTAGCGGGGGGCAGGATGGAGCGGCAGGGGCAGGATGGTGGCGAGCGTGGCAGGATGGAGCCAGCGAGGCAGGATGGAGCCAGTGGGGCAGGATGGAGCTGGCGGGGGGGGGCAGGATGGAGCAAGCGGGCAGGATGGAGCGAGCAGGGCAGGATGGAGCTGGCAGGAGCAGGATAGTGGCAGGGGGGCAGGATGGTGGTGGGGGGGCAGGATGGTGGCGGGAGGCAGGATGGAGCCGGTGGGGCAGGATGGAGTTAGCGGGGGGGGCAAGATGGAGCAAGTGGGGCAGGATGGAGCGAGCAGGGCAGGGGATGGTGGCGGGGGCAGGATTGAGCCGGGGCAGCAGGATGGAGCTGGGGGGGCAGGATGGAGCTGGGGGGGGCAGGATGGAGCCGGGGGAGGCAGGATGGAGCCGGGGGGCAGGATGGAGCCGGGGGCGAGGCAGGATGGAGCAGCCGGGGCAGGATGGAGCTGGCAGATGGGGCAGGATGGAGGCAGAGGGGGCAGGATGGAGGCGGCGGGGGGGCAGGATGGAGGCGGCGGGGGGCAGGATGGAGGTGGCAGGGGGGCAGGATGGAGCGAGGGGGGCAGGATGGAGCCGGGGGGGCAGGATGGAGCCGGTGGGGCAGGATGTAGCCAGCAGGTGGGGCAGGATGGAGGCGGCGGGGGGGGGCAGGATGGAGGCGGCGGGGGGCAGGATGGAGGCGACGGGGGGGCAGGATGGAGCGAGTGGGGCAGGATGGAGCCGGTGAGCAGGATGGAGTTGGGGGGGAAGGATGGAGGCAAGTGGGCAGGATAGAGCCGGCGGGCAGAATGGAGCCGGGGGGGGCAGGATGTAGCTGGAGGGGCAGAATGGAGCCAGCGGGTCAGGATGGAGGTGGCGGGGGGGCAGGATGGAGGAGGAGGGGGCCGGATGATGCGGAGGGGAATTTTGGAGCCGGTGGGCGGGGCAGGATGGAGGCGGCGGTGGGGCAGGATATAGCGAGCGGGGCAGGATGGTGGGGGGGGCAGGATGGTGGCAGGGGGGCACGATGGAGCGAGCGGGGCAGGATGGAGCCGGCGGGGCAGGATGGTGGCGGGGGGCAGGATGGAGCCGGCGGGGCAGGATGGAGCAAGCAGGGCAAGATGGAGCCGGAGGAGCAGGATGGTGGCAGGGGGGAGCAGGATGGGGGGGGCAGGATGATGTCGAAGCGGGGCAGGATGGAGCAAGCAGGTGCAGGATGGAGCCGGTGGGGGAGCAGGACGGTGGTGGGGGGGCAGGATGGTGGCGAGCGGGTAGGATGGAGCCGGCAGGGGCAGGATGGTGGCGGGGGGCAGGATGGAGCCGGCGGGGCAGGATGGAGCAAGCAGGGCAGGATGGAGCCGGAGGAGCAGGATGATGGCAGGGGGGAGCAGGATGGGGGGGGCAGGATGATGTCGAGCGGGGCAGGATGGAGCAAGCGGTGCAGGATGGGGGGGGGGCAGAATGGAGCGAGCAGGGCAGGATGCAGCGAGCGGGGCAGGATGGGGTGGGGGGGCAGGATGGTGGCGTGGGGACAGGATGGAGCGAGCAGGGCAGGATGGAGCCGGCGGGGCAGGATTGTGGGAGCGGGGCAGGATGGATAGAGCAGGGCAGGATGGAGCGAGCAAGGTAGGATGGAGCCGGAGAAGCAGGATGGAGCTGGAAGAGCAGGATGATGGCGAGGGGGAGCAGGATGGGGGGGGCAGGATGCTGGCGAGCGGGGCAGGATGGAGCAAGTGGGGCAGGATGGTGGCGGGGGGGCAGGATGAAGCGAGCAGGGTAGGATGGAGCAAGCGGGGCAGGATGGTGGCAAGGGGCAGGATGGAACCAGCGGGGGCAGGATGGAGCCTGCGGGGGCAGGATAGTGGCGAGCGGGAGAAGGATGGAGCCGGCGAGGCAGGATGGAGCCAGCGGGGCAGGATTGAGCAGGCAGGGGTGGCAAGATCAAGCAAGCGGGTCAGAATGGAGCTGGCAGGGGCAGGATGGTGGCGGGGGGGCAGGATGATGGCGGGGGGGCAGGAAGGAGCAAGCGGGGCAGGATGGAGCGAACGGGGCAGGATGGAGCGAGCGGGGCAGGATGGAGCCGGCGGGGGAAGGATGGAGGAGGGGGGCAGGATGGTGGCAGGGGGGCAGGATGGAGCCGGCGAGGCAGGATGGAGCTGGCGGGGGGGGGCAGGATGTAGCAAGCGGGGCAGGATTGACCTAGCGGGGCAGGATGGAGCTGGCGGGGAGCAGGATGGTGGTGGGGGGCAGAATGGAGCCGGTGAGGCAGGATGGTGGCGGGGGGGGCAGGATGGAGCCACCGTGGCAGGATGGAGCTGGCAGGGCAGGATGGAGCCGGCAGGGGCAGGATGGATGCGGGGGGGCAGGACTGAGCCGGCGGGGGAGCAGGATGGTGGCGGGGGAGTAGGATGGTGGCGAGCGGGGCAGGATGGAACGAGCGGGGCAGGATGGAGCCGGCGGGGGCAGGATGGTGTCGAGCAGGGCAGGATGGTGGTGAGGGGGCAGGATGGAGCTGGTGGGGCGGGATGGAGCAAGCAGGGCAGGATGGAGCCGGAGGAGCAGGATGGTGGCAGGGGGGAGCAGGATGGGGGGGGGCAGTATGGTGTCGAGCGGGGCAGGATGGAGCGAGCGGGGCAGGATGGAGGCGGCGGGGGAAGGATGGTGGAGGGGGGCAGGATAGTGGCGGGGGGCAGGATGGAGCGAGCAGGGCAGGATGGAGCTGGCTGGTGTGGCAGGATGGAGCAAGTGGGGCAGGATGGAGCGAGCGGGGTAGGATGGAGCCGGCGAGGGCAGGATGGTGGCGGGGGCAGGATGGAGCGCTGGGGCAGGATGGAGCTGGCAGGGCAGGATGGAGCCGGCGGGGGCAGTAAGGATGCGAGGGGGCAGGATGGATGTGGGGGGCAGGATGGGTGCGGGGGGCAGGATGAATGCGGGGGGGCAGGATGGAGGCGGCCAGGGGGGCAGGATGGAGCCGGCTGGGGGGGGCAGGATGGAGCCGGCTGGGGGGGCAGGATGGAGCTGGCTGGAGGATAAGGATGGAGCCGGCTGGGGATTGCAGGATGGAGCCGGCGTGGGGGGGGGCAGGATGGAGTCGGTGAGGCAGGATGGTGGCGAGGGGGCAGGATCGTGGCGAGCGGGGCAGGATGGAGCCGCGGGTAAGGATGCAGCTGGTGGGGCAGGATGGAGCCGGCGGGGGCAGAATAGATGTGGGGGGGCAGGATGGAGGCAGGGGGACAGGATGGAGGTTGTGGGGGGGGCAGGATAAAGGCGGGGGGCAGGATGGAGCCGACAGGGGGACAAGATGGAGCCGGTGGGGGGAAAAGATGGTGCCAGCGGGGGGGCAGGATGGTGGCAGGGGGCAGGATGGTTGCGGGGGGGGACAAGATGGTGGCAAGTGGGGCGGGATGGAGGCGGCAGGGCAGGATGGAACTGGGGGGGGGGCAGGATGGAGCGAATGGGGCAGGATGGAGGGTGGCAGGGCGGGCAGGATGGTGGGGGTGGGGCAGGATGGTGGCGGGGGAGCAGGATGGTGGCGGCGGGGCAGGATGGAGCTGGTGGGGGCAGGATGGAGCCAGCGGGGGCAGGATGGTGGCGGGGGAGCAGGATGGTGGCGGCGGGGCAGGATGGAGCTGGCGGGGGCAGGATGGAGCTGGTGGGGGCAGGATGGTGGGACGAGCGGGGCAGGATGGAGCGAGCGGGGCAGGATGGAGCGAGCGGGGCAGGATGGAGCCGGCGGGGGAAGGATGGTGTGGGAGGGGAAAGGATACAACCGGCGGGGCCGGATGGAGCTGGCAGGGGGCAGGATGGATGCGGGAGAGCAGGATGGAGCCGGCGGGGGGCAAGATGGAGGTGGGGGGGCAGGATGGAGGCACAGGGGGGGCAGGATGGAGCGGCAGGGTAGGATGGAGCCGGCGATGGGCAGGATGGTGGCGGGGGCAGGATGGAGCCGCTGGGGCAGGATGGAGCTGGCAGGGCAGGATGGAGCCAGCGGGGGCAGTAAGGATGCGGGGGGGGGCAGGATAGATGTGGGGGGCAGGATGGGTGCGGGGGGGCAGGATGGATGCGGGGGGGCAGGATGGAGGTGGCCAGGGGTGGCAGGATGGAGGCGGCAGGGGGGCAGGATGGAGCCGGCTGGGGGGGGCAGGATGGAGCCGGCTGGGGGGGCAGGATGGAGCTGGCTGGAGGATAAGGATGGAGCCGGCTGGGGATTGCAGGATGGAGTCGGCGTGGGGGGGCAGGATGGAGTCGGTGAGGCAGGATGGTGGCGAGGGGGCAGGATCCTGGCGAGCGGGGCAGGATGGAGCCGCCGGGTAAGGATGCAGCTGGTGGGGCAGGATGGAACCGGCGGGGGCAGAATAGATGTGGGGGAGCAGGATGGAGGCAGGGGGACAGGATGGAGGTTGCGGGGGGGCAGGATAGAGGCGAGGGGCAGGATGGAGCCGACAGGGGGACAAGATGGAGCCGGTGGGGGGGAAAGATGGTGCCAGCGGGGGGGCAGGATGGTGGCAGGGGGGCAGGATGGTTGCGGGGGGGGGCAGGATGGTGGCAAGTGGGGCAGGATGGAGGCGGCAGGGCAGGATGGAACTGGCGGGGGGGCAGGATGGAGCGAATGGGGCAGGATGGAGGGTGGCAGGGCGGGCAGGATGGTGGCGGGTGGGGCAGGATGGTGGCGGGGGAGCAGGATGGTGGCGGCGGGGCAGGATGGAGCTGGCGGGGGCAGGATAGAGCCAGCGGGGGCAGGATGGTGGCGGGGGAGCAGGATGGTGGCGGCGGGGCAGGATGGAGCTGGCGGGGGCAGGATGGAGCCGGCGGGGGCAGGATGGTGGCGAGCGGGGCAGGATGGAGCGAGCGGGGCAGGATGGAGCCGGCGGGGGAAGGATGGAGCCGGTGGGGGGGGAGGACAGGATGGAGCCGGCGGGGGCAGGATGGAGCCAGTGGGGGGCAGGATGTAGTCGGTGGGGGGGAAGGATGGTGGCGGTGGGGGGCAGGATGGATGCAAGGATACTCACCCGTCCGCCAGCTTGCTCCACCTCCGTCTTGTAGCTCCCATGGCAGGACTTGTCATTGCCTGGGAAACCGATCAGCTGATCGGTTTCCCAGGCAACGACAGGTCCTCAAGCCCTGTAGAAGACGGAGGTGGAGCGAGACGGCGGACGGGTGAGTATCCTCACTGAGGATTCTTTTATTTTTATTATCACTGTGGAAGAGTGGGGGGGCCGCGGGGAGCAGGGGGGCAGGAGGAGCGGGGGGGGCTGCAGGGAGCGGGGAGGCAGAGGGCGGGGTGCCGCGGGTGCCGCAAGGAGTGGAGGGGGGCAGGCAGAGCTGGGTTGCCGCGGGGAGCGGGGGTAGGAAGAGCAAGGGCTGGATGAGCGGGGCGACTGTGAGCAGAGCCGCTGCAGCGGCCACCGTCATCCGGACTGTGTATCCCAGCGACAGTGGCGCTAACGCGCCACTGTCGCCGGGCTCCAAATAGGCACGAAATTCGGACTTTGAATTTGCGCGCCTATTTGCATAGTCTCCGGCAGGCACCAATGAGCGGCCTCTGTCTGTCGCGCGATTTCCGTGATAGACAGACAACATTAGACAATTATATAGTACAGTAGATAGGAGTCTATATGGGAATTATCTAATATATAAAAGCACAAGCGATTTGTGACGTCAGTTCTGTCACTTTGCACACACTTCCGTAACTTTGTCCCAAGGTACACCCTCTCAGGGTGGACCAAGATGGCCGCCCTAAGCGGGACGACTGTGGCGAGCCAGCCGGGAGACGACCGCCGTTAGGCGGTCGTCTCCCGGGTGGCGAGCCGCTGCCCGGAGCTCAGCCGCGCCTACCTCCGGCACGGAGGTCCGCGGCGAGCCCGCCGGGAGACCACCGGCAATAGCCGGTCGTCTCCCGGCTGCCGACCCGCTGCCCGGAGCTCAGCCGCGCCCATCCCCGGCACGGTGATCCGCATGGGCATTGAGCGCGCTGCCATTCTGATTGGTCGACGCGTTCAGTGCGCCGACCAATCCGAATAGCGGCGCGCTGTATGGCACCATACTTCAAATACACTGTACTCAGTGTATTTTAAATATGGTGGCATAGCACGCGCCTATATTCGCGAGGTAGCCGGGAGCCGACCTCGGATCCCGGCTACCTCGTGCCAGCTCTGCCGACCGGAGGTCGCCTCGCGGGATCCACGCGCCGGCCGAGCCACCGCGAGGTAGCCGGAAGCCGAGGTAGGCTCCCGTCTACCTCGCGCCGCCGGAGCTAGCCAAGGATCTCCGTGCCGGCTATATCCCCGGCTCAGCTCCGGGGAGCCGTGAGCCAGCGGGGATTTGCCCGATACCGCCACCGCCATTCTGATTGTTCGCTTGCTTGCTAGTGACCAATCAGATTCAAGCCGCGGCACGGCGCCATCGTTTGGCGGCGCTCTTTGCATTGGTCGGCGCCAGGCGCGAGCGACCAATGAAAACAGTGGGGCGGGGCACAGCGCCATATTTGAATTCCAAAGTTCCCGCTGGATTTCAAATATGGTGCCGTGCCCCGCCCCACTCTTCTCATTGGTAGGTCGCGCCTGGCGCCGACCAATGAAAAGAGCGCCGCCAAACACGGCGCCATCTTTCAAATCTTTCTTTTTTAACTTCTTAGAATTTAAAACATGGCGGTGTGCCGCCGCTTGAATCTGATTGGTCGCTCACAAGCAAGCAAGGTACCGGGCATATCCCGCCTGGCTTGCGGCTCCCTGGAGCTGAGCCGCGGATATGCCCGGCACGGAGATCCCCGGCTCGCATCGCCGGCGAGGCGACCTCCGGCCGGCGGAGCGGGCGGGAGGTAGCCGGGAGCCGAGGTGGGCTCCCGGCTACCTCCCGATCGCTCCGCTGGCGCAAGGTAGCCGGGAGCCGACCTCGGTTCCCGGCTACCTCGTGCCCGCTCCGCCGACCGGAGGTCGCCTCGCAGATCCACGCGCCGGCCGAGCCGCCACGAGGTAGTCGGGAGCGAGCGACCAATCAGAATGGCGGCGGGTGTACCGGGCAAATCCCGCCAGGCTCGCGGCTCCCCGGAGCTGAGCCGCGGATATGCCCGGCACGGAGATCCCCGGCTCGCTCCTCCGGCGCGAGGTAGCCGGGAGCCGAGGTCGGCTCCCGGCTACCTCGCGGCTGCTCCGTCCCCCGCTATTCTGATTGGTCGCCAATCAGAATAGCGGCCCTGTATGGCGCCATACTTCTAATACACACGTGTCACTAATGAGTCTCCTAAGTCGCACACAAATCGCTTACAAAAAGCTGGTGCTGCCCGCTGTTTACACCGTCAAAATAAACCTTCTACTACCTCAAAGGAAGATTCATCACACCTTCAGGAGCCTATACCTGTCCAACGGTTAATATACGTGGCTCTACACAAAAGTTCTAATGCCCCTTTAACAATGCCTCACCCTCTACTGCCTAAAGCTGTCACTCAAGATGTCAGTACTATTCAAGAACACACCTGTGGTCCTATGAACTATGTGGATCAACATTGTAACACCCTACATTTTGGGGATGAAATACCATCAGATAAAAGTTTTACCCTTTGTTGTCATAAGGCCAAAGTCCGTATACCAATACCACAATATCCAGATGTCTTGACACTTTTAATGAAAGGAGAAAGTCCATTCAGTAAAAATTTCATGGATAACATACGCAGCATTAACAGTTCATTTGCTTTCACCTCCATGGGTGCAAATATTTCACCACCACCTGGACATGGCCCATATTGTTTCTGCATACATGGACAAATATACCACCGCACTAGAACACTACATCCCTCTGAAGATCAAGTTCCTGCGTATGCCCAACTTTATATTTTGGACACTGCTACTGCTACAGAACAACGCTTGCAATGTAAAGAAAATCAAAAATGTCATCCCACTCTGATGAGTATTATTGCAACTCTCTTAGACACTGTCAATCCATTTGTAGCTGCGTACAAGATGTTAAGAGATGTTGAACATGAAGAACAGATTAAAGCTTTACAAAATAACACTGTCATGCCAAATATAACCATGGCCCTGAAACAAGATCGCACGCAAGATCCAAGACGCTATAATAATCCTACTGTGAATGAAGTCGCCGTTGTCTTTGAAAATGATGATGGAGAGCCACCATTTAATCGCGACATATTAATTCATCTCAAACCTGACCCTAACAACCCTTTAGCTCCCAAAACGCAACAAGTAAGCATCATCCACAGCAATTTAGATGCCTTATTATATCCTTTATTTTTCCCTCATGGAGACCTAGGATGGCATGATGGACTTAAGTACCAAGGACAAAATCCACGTAGAATTACACAACTACAATATTACTGCTATGTGCTGTCTGTGAGAAATGACTTCAATCCACTCCTTAATGGTGGAAAACTCACTCAGCAATATTTAGTCGATGCTTATGTGAAAATTGAAGCCAATCGACTCCATTACATCCGCAAACACCAAAAGGATCTCAAAGTGGAGGATTATTGCGTTCTACAAGAACATCTACTTAAGAAATCTATTGACAAAGGAATTCCCATTGGAAAAACTGTGATTTTACCATCCTCATTTGAAGGTAGTCCCAGAAACATGCAGCAGCGGTACCAAGATGCCATGTCAATTGTCACAAAATATGGTCGCCCTGATCTCTTTATAACCATGACCTGTAATCCAAAATGGACTGAAATAACTTCTAATTTACAACCTTGGCAGCGTGTGGAACACAGACCAGATTTAGTTGCACATGTTTTCAAAATTAAGCTGGATGCTCTTTTAAGAGATATTAAAATAGGGATTGTTTGGAAAAGTGTGCGCTATGGTTCATGTCAATGCATTTCAAAAACGTGGCCTACCACATGCTCACATTTTAATCATTCTGGATAGCAACTCCAAATTAAGGACTGAGGATGACGTAGACAATACAGTGTGGGCTGAAATTCCCAATCCTACCCACTACCCTCAGCTCCATACAATTGTTCTCCAACATATGATTCATGGTCCGTGTGGAGAACACAACCCAAATTCTCCCTGCATGGATCTGGGGAAGTGTACCAAAGGTTTCCTTAAAGATTTGCAAACAAAAACCATGATAGCTAAGGATGCCTATCCTAACTTATCGCAGACAATTTGGCCCATCTTTTCAACACCATTCTCACATGATTGACAATTCGTGGGTGGTTCCATATAATCCATTCCTGCTATTAAAATACAAGTGCCATATTAATGTCGAAGTTTGTGGTTCTATTCAGGCTGTGAAATATTTATTTAAATATGTCTACAAAGGACATGATAAAGCCAGTCTTGAAATCTCCCAGACTAACATCCAACATGATGAAACACAACAATTCATGGACTCAAGATATGTCAGTGCACCGGAAGCAGCTTGGCGAATATTCGCATATCCCATGCACAACAATCTCATAGCATTATTCGCCTTGCTGTACATCTACCACATTCTCAGCCACTCTATTTTCATGAGGATGACTCTATTGGAAACATCAAACAAAAGCTCCATCGAAAATCTACACTCATGGCCTACTTTGAGCTTAATCAAAATGACCAAAATGCTCATCAGTATTTATACCGTGAAATTCCAGAGAACTATGTTTGGAAATAAAGTTCTTGGGAAGTAAGAAAGCGAGCAGGTGGTTCTGTGATTGGTTATTGATGTATACTGTCAGTGTGAACGACCAAGAACGCTACTATTTAAGATTGTTATTGTTACATGTCAAAGGTGCAACCAGTTTTGACAGCATAAAAACTGTACACGGAGTCACACATCAAAGCTTCAAAGACGCGCCATTAGCCCTTGGATTAATATTTGATGATAGTCTGTGGAAAAATACATTACTTGATGCCAGTATTCTCAACATGCCAGCACAGTTACGTGACATGTTTGCCTACATTTGTATTTTTGGTCCTCCAGCTAAACCTCGGGACTTATGGAATGAATTTAAGCAACACTTTGTCGAAGACTACTGCCATGCATACCACTCCGACACTCTGGAGTGTGTCAATTGTGAAGGCTATGCTATGACAGATGTCCAACATGTTCCTAAAGGTCATGGCAAAACTTATTCTGATTTTAATTTGCCATGTCCAGTCAAAAAACAACACCTCCTCCCACAGTATGATAAAGATTATGAGTTAGCAACAGCTGCTGAAATGAAAGCTACTCCAAATGAGGACCAACTTTTTACTTTGGATGCTATCACTCAAGCTTTACTAGACACTAATTCTACACCAAAGTGTTTTTTCCTTGATAGTCCTGGTGGCAGCGGTAAAACGTTCCTATATCACCTACTCCTACATCAGCTAAGAGGACAAGGAGACATTGTGTCACCTGCTGCCACTACTGGAATTGCCACCAACTTGCTACAAGGTGGACGAACCATTCATTCTCTTAATGGGATTCCAATTCCTGTGAATAAAACATCTGTTTCCAGGATTAAGAATGATACCGATGCAGCAAAAGATTTGCACTACACTAAACTTTTTATTATTGATGAGTGCACAATGCTATCGAAATATGCACTCCATGTCATTGATAGAGTTTTACGTCATGTCATGACAACAAATTTAGCTCACAAAGAAAAAACACCCTTTGGAGGTAAAGTAATTGTTTTTGGAGGCGACTTTAGACAATGACTTCCTGTCATCCCTCATGGGACAAGAACTGATGTTGTAGAGAGCTGTTTAAAAAACTCACAACATTGGCAACATTTTAGTCGCCTGCCACTTATTAACAACATGCGCTCCATTGATCCTGACTACAGCAGTTGGTTGCTTCGACTGGGAAATGGTGAACTATCTAATGAAGATAACCTTGGAGATGATGTTATTGAAATTCCTCCAGACATGATATGCACTGGCTCTTTAATAAATGACATTTTTGGACAACATCTTTGTATTGATGTAAATGACAGGGAAAGCATAAATACAGCTGCTTCTCATGCAATTTTATGTCCAAAAAATGAAGACGTGGAGAAAGTCAATTCTCAAGTCATGGATTTATTGATAGGTGACTATACAGAATATATCAGTGATGATTCCATCGATCCTGATGAAGCTGATGACCTGGATCAATACCCACTTGAGTTTTTAAATTCCCTAACACCAACTGGAATGGCTTCACATCGGCTCAAACTTAAAATTGGCACCATTGTCATGTTACTACATAATCTGAACATGAAAAAAGGTCTCTGCAATGGTACGCGCCTCATTGTCACTGCCTTACATGCCAATTTCATGCAAGCAAAAGTCATTAGTGGCTCAGCAGCAGGAAATGTGGTATTCATTCCACGCATTGATTTATGTCCACCAGAGACTGGATTACCTTTTAAGTTAATACAGAGACAATTTCCCATCAAGCCCGCATTTGCAATGACCATAAATAAATCTCAAGGCCAGACCCTCCATCGAGTTGGTATTTATCTACCGGAACCTGATTTTGCCCATGTGAGAGTTAAAGTGGTTAATACACCACTTCAAGGACAATTATTGCCTGATAGTACCAAAGTCTTCACACGGAATGTAGTCTACAGAAATATTTTACTTTAAAGTTACTTCTCTATTTTTGGCTTCTTAGGTTTTTATAAGAACATATACACCTATAGGAAACTTATATGTATACTAGCTGTGATTGCATCGGGATTCTAGAATCTGTGTATAGTTTATTTATTAAGAGTTTAAAATAATAATCCAATTGTTCCATGATATCTTTCCATTAACTACATATGTTTGTATGGTGGATATCAACATGGGTCCGCCGCTTTGTCTGTGCCGATGTCTGTAACTGGGCGAAGACCTTCGGTCTTCGCCCAGCTACCTTGGGGCTCCTGGAAGGGTTCAGGGGTGAGCAATGGCCGCTGCGCGGGCATAGCTCGGCGGGGTGTACGTGGGGCTTCACTTTGTCCCAACGTCCGGAGAGAGAGAGAGAGATATAGATATAGATATAGATATAGATATAGAATATAGATATGATATAGATAGATATATAGATAGATATAATATAGATATAGATATAGATAGATTAGATATAGATATAGATAGATAGATAGATAGATATAGTATAGATAGATAGTAGATAGATAGATATATAGATATAGATAGATAGATATAGATAGATAGATAGATAGATAGATAGATATAGATATATAGATTTAGATAATAGATAGATAGATATAGATTAGATAGATAGATAGATAGATAATAGATATAGATAGATAGATAGATAGATAGATATAGATAATATAGTAATATAGATAGATATAGATGATAGATATAGTATAGTAGATATAGATAGATATAGAATAGATATAGATATAGATAGATATAGATATAGATAGATAGATAATAGATAATAAGATAATATAGATAGATAGATAGATATAGATAGATAGATAGATAGATAGATGATAGATAGATATAGATAGATAGATAGATAGATAGATTAGATAGAATAATATATAGATAGATAGATAATAGATATAGATAGATTGATAAGATATATATAGATAGATAGATTAGATATAGATAGATTAGATATAGATATATAGATAGATAGATAGATATAGATAGATAAGATGATATAGATAATATAGATAATAGATATAGATATGATAGATATGATAGATATAGATATAGATAGATAAGATAGATAGATATAGAAGATAATAAGATATAGATAGAATAATAATGATAGATAGATAGCTATAGATAATAGATAGATAGATAATGTAGATAGATAGATATGGTACAAAGAAAGAAATCTTTTAAGCAGCAAACGAATTTGGGTACAGAGCACTGCTTATTCACAGCCTTGCATACATACGTATAAAAAAGTTTCACTGCAGCACTCCTCAAAGTAAAGATCAGTAGTCCTTTATTTCTGGCTTCTGTTGGACAACAGACAGGAGATGGCCACGTATCGGGCACACACGCCCTTTGTCAAGCAATCACATGTTACACTCCTCAGCCTTATATACAGTCTACCAAATTGAATTAATCGTGATATTAATCTTTCCATAACCTAAATTAATCATAAATTAGTGAGTTACAGTACTTCTGTTTTCCTATGATTCACTTTGTGTCTATATGTGTTAAGTATGTTATACTATTTTCTCCTATCGTAGGTCTCTACTACTTTTAAAACTTAATGAGCATTTCATTTCAGAATACTCTGTTAATTCTATCATAATTGGTTAATGTACTCTATATTGAAACCCCTCATATCTACTTACAGTGCAGTGCCATTGTCTGAA